>CP073640.1:25830000-26430000 GCA_018223645.1 Jasminum sambac | reverse complement strand
GATCTCACCTGAATTCGTCAAGCGACCTTTGTAGGAAATGAAATCTGAGACTGAAATTAAGTTCAAGAACGTGTAGGTGATGATGGGCCCAAAGCCCAGCACGAGATAAAGGTCTAGTTCAAGAGTCAAGCCGAAGAGAAGACTCCTTAAGGATCCAACCCATTGATGGCTAGGGGTATAAAAACTCTTCCTTCAGTTCTCTAGAAGCCTCTTAGACTTCTCTCTCGTTTTTCGTCTCACAAACCCTAGTTCTCCTCTCGGTTTCTCTTTAGATCTTCTTTGCAGAATGATGAAGATCTATAGTTCTGTTTTAGGGAGTTTTAGATAGGGATTTTAGAACAACAATTTCGGCTATGAAATTGTTTTAGTTTAATTTTTGTTTTTGAGTTTTCGATCTTCTTGTTGTTTTTTTCCGAACAACTTTTAGATTCAATGAAGTAGTTTTTTTAGAATTTTTGTGTTCTTGAACGTTTGATGTCTTTGATCCATGTCAAAATGGTGGTATCAGAGCAATCTGGTCGATTTAGAGTTTCGAGTTTTTAAGAAACCTTTTTTTGAACAAAATTCTTAGATCCGAAAACCCTTTTTCGAGAATTTGTTAGATCTGAAAATTTTTTGTCTAAAATTCTTTTTGTGGCTTCTTATTTGTTCGAATTCTACACCGATTTGTTTTTCGAAGAAAGATTTGAGATTCGTCTCTGTTCTCTAAAAATTCTTACGGTAAATTGGGTTATATATTGCAGTTTTGGGGAAGATTTCTAGAATCGAAGGGTGAAAGGGTTTAGGCAGTACCTAAATCAAAACCTTGAGATCAACCTTTAATTCTGTTTTTTCATATTTTGCCTTTGTTCGTAAGTTTTATTATCTCTTATTGCACGTTTGTGTTCTTGTCTTCTGCCAGAGGATATTATTGTGTATTCTTTGCTCTTTGCTTTCTGCCAGTGGTTATATCTGTGATTACTTGATTAATGTCTTTTTGTGATCACTTAACGTACCAAATGGCAACAACAAAGGTTGATGTTGAAATCTGGAATGGTAAGGGTGATTTTACTTTATGGCATAAGGCTTTGCTGCTTCAACAGAGGTGTGCTAAGGCCGTTGATAAGTCTTGGGCCATTGATGTTGAAGAATCGAAAAAGACTGAGGAAGATGAAATTGCATGGAGTACTATATACTTGCATTTGTCGGATTATATGCCTAGAAAAGTAGGTGATACTAAAACAGTTTTTGAATTATGGACCAAACTTGGAACTCTGTATATGACTGCCACTTGACCAAATAAATGTTTTCTTTGGAAACAATACTATGGTTTCAAATTTGATCCTACTGTTAATTTAGAAGAAAATATGGGCAGATTCAAAAAATTGACTCTTGATTTGAGCACCAGTGGCGAAACACTTTCAGATGATCAAAAGGTTGTATCTTTACTTGGTGATTTTAGTGAGAAGTATAAAGATATTAAAAATGCACTTGACTATGGTGGTCAATCTTTGATTGTTGACATTATTCACACTGCTTTAAATAATAGAGATTTAGAAACTAATTTAGAAGCTAAAGAAGCTTTGTATGCTAAGAACATTGCTAGTAGCTCTAAATCTCAGAAAGGAAATAGCTCTAAGAAGCGACAGAATCAAAATAAAGATAAAAATCAGAACCAAAATCAGGGTCAGAATACGGACAATAAAGGAAATGGGAAAGCTTATGACAATAAGACTAAGACCTGCAATTATTGCAAGAAACCTGGTCATTTAATCAAGGATTGTTATGAAAGGATTAGAGTTGAGAAAAATAGGGAAAATAGGGAAAATAATAATGGTGAACCTACTTTTAATACTGGAGTTGTTCTTATGGCATCATCTTCACAGTCTAATCATGATTGGATCATTGATTCTGGTTGTAGCTTTCATGTTTGTCCTGTGAAAGATTGGTTTTCTAATTTTAATTACTTGAATGGTGGTACTGTTAAACTTGGCAATGATATGAATTGTGCTGTGCTTGGTGTTGGCAAAATTGTTTTGCATTTAACCAACAATTCTTTTCTGATTTTGAATAACAGCATACATGTACCTAATCTTAGAAGAAATTTGATCTCTACTGGTATTCTTGATGATGAAGGACATGATCTTATTACACGATCTGGTTATACTAAGATTTTTAAAGGAAACAAATTGCTGCGTTCTGTGCCAAAATTGAATGGATTATATGTTTTATCTGCTGTTCCAGATTTCCCTAAATCTCTAGTAAGCATTGCATAAAGCACTGACATGACTGATTTGTGGCATAAAAGATTAGGACATGTTAGTGAAAAGGCACTTCATTCATTGCATAAACATGCGGTCTTTGGAAAAGATGGTGTGAAAAATCTTTCCTTTTGTGAAAGCTGTGTTTTTGGCAAACACACGAAGGCACCATTTAGGAAGAGGAACCACAAGTCAACTGTAGCTCTAGAATACTTGCATGTTGATTTGTGGGGTCTCTCTCCAGTCAGTACACCTTCAAGTTTCAAATATTTTCTTTTAATTGTTGATGACTTTTCAAGAAAGTCTTGGATTTACCTTTTGAAAACTAAAGATGAAGCTTTTGCTTCTTTTAAGGGGTGGAAGGCACTTGTTGAAAATCAAAAGGGTTTGAAAATCAAATTTTTAAGAACGGACAATGGTCTTGAGTTTTGTAATTCCTTATTTGATAATTTTTGTACTTTAAATGGAATTACAAGGCATAAGACATCGCCCTACACCCCACAGCAAAATGGGGTTGCTGAGAAACTTAATAGGACATTGCTAGAGAGGACTAGATGCATTTTAGTGAGTTCTGGAATTCCTAAAACCTTTTGGGGAGAAGCTGTAAGGACAGCTTGCTACCTAATTAATAGAAGTCCATCTAGTGCCATTGCATATAGTATCCCTGACGAAATTTGTAGTGGAAACACTTAAGATTACACTCATTTAAGAGTTTTTGGTTGCGCTGCATATGAATAGTCTCCATTAGGGTCTAGACTAGATCCTAGGTCACTAAAATGACTTTTTATTGGTTATGGGGATGGTGTTAAGGTTATAGACTTTGGGAAAAACAAAAAGGTGGTTATAAGGTTATAACCAGTACGTCTGTAATTTTTAGTGAACTTGAATTCCCATGCTTGCATGATAAAGACATTGAGTACACTAGACTTGATTTTCTCTCAATTGAACTGAGCTTTAGTGATGAAAGTCACTTGGATGGTAATCAGATTCAGGTGGAGCAACCCCCACATTCTAAAAATTCTTTTGAATCACATTCACCTTCACAAACTGCATCGTCTTCACATAATAATTCAATCCCAGAATCTGCTGCATCTACATCCGCTAATTCTGAGTCAGTTGCTGAATATGAATAGAACTTAAACACTTATCAGCTTGCTAGAGATACGCAAAGAAGGAATACTAGGCTGCCTGTTAGGTTTTCAGATCCAAATTTTGAAACTGCATTGCTTCTTTTGGGAATTGAACATTCTAAACCTGAAACTTATGAAGAGGTTGTGAATGGTCTTGACTCACAGTTTTGGCTTGCAGCAATGCAAGAAGAGATGAACAGCCTTATGAAAAATAAAACTTGGATCTTGACTGATTTGCCTGCTGATAAGAAACCTGTTGCTAATAAGTCGGTGTTTAAAATAAAAGAAGGTGAATCAAAAGAAAGTGAAATAAGATTTAAGGCAAGATTGGTTGCCAAAGGTTTCACAAAAACATGGGGTTGACTATTCTGAAATTTTTTCTCCTGTTGTGAAATATACTTCTATTCGAGTCTTATTATCTAGTAGGACTCAATTTGATTTGCATTTGATCCAATTAGATGTTAAAACTGCATTCCTATATGGTAATTTGGATGAAATCATCTACATGCATCAACCTTTAGGCTTTATTGAACCTGGTAAAGAGAACAAAGTCTATTTACTTAAAAAATCTTTATATGGTCTTAAACAAGCTCCTAGACAATGGTATAGGAGGTTTGATTCATATGTTAAGGACCTGAATTTCCAGAAAAGTGAATATGACTCATGTTTTTATTTTAAGAAAGGTGAAATAGGTTTATTATATCTTTTACTATATGTAGATGATATGTTAGTTGCTGGTTCTTCACTTGATGAGATTAATGCCTTTGTTGATATGCTAAAATGTGAATTTGAAATGAAGAAACTTGGAAATTCTAAGAAAATTTTGGGCATGCAAATCTGTAGAAGAAGAGATACTAGTAAACTTTACCTTTCTCAAAGCAATTACATTCAAAAGGTACGTGAAAAATTCTCTTTAATTGATGCAAAATCAGTCTCTCCTCCTTTGCCCAACCATTTTAAACTCTCTTCAGACCAGTCTCCTAAAAATGATGAAGAGATTTCTAGAATGAAGAATGTTCCTTATTCTAATGCTGTTGGATGTGTTATGTTCCTTATGGTTTGTTCTAGACCTGACATTGCATAAAGTGTTAGTGTGCTTAGTAGATTTATGAGTAATCCAGGAGAAATACATTTGGAAGCTCTCAAAAGTTTAATAAGATACTTAAACGGGACTAAAAACTTGGGCTTACGCTTTTCTAAGCAGAAAAATGATATGAATCTTTCTGGGTATGTTGACTCAGATTTTTTTGGTAACTTGGACAATAGAAAATCAACTTCAGCCTATTTTTATACTCTCAATAGCACTTGTGTTAGCTGGAAATCTCAATTTCAAAAGGTGGTGGCTCTTTCTTCCACTGAAGCTGAATACATGGCTGCCACAGATGCAGTTAAAGAAGGGATTTGGCTTAAAGGGCTTATTGGTGAACTTGGTTTGATTGGTAACTGTTTTGATTTACACACTTTACCTTCGTAAAAATCCTATATTTCATAATAGGTCAAAACATATAGATGTAAAGTTCCACTTTATTCGAGATATTATTGAATCAGGTGAAGTTAATCTTGTTAAAATTGCAACTCAGTTTAATCAAGCTGATGCTAGTACAAGGTGATATCAATCAACAAGTTTAGAGATGCTTTGAGTTTTCTGAATATCCAAGAATGTGATACTGTTGCTGTTGTTTTCTTTTTACAGAATACTGAAGAATGGGCTGCTGGATTTGTTCCCATCAAGGTGCAGATTGTAGGTGATGATGGGCCCAAAGCCCAGCACGCGATAAAGGTCTGGTTCAAGAGTCAAGCCCAAGAAAAGACTCCTTAAGGATCCAGCCCGTTGATGGCTAGGGGTATAAAAACCCTTCCTTCAGTTCTCTAGAAGCCTCTTAGGCTTCTCTCTCGTTTTTCGTCTCACAAACCCTAGTTCTCCTCTCGGTTTCTCTTTGGATCTTCTTTACAGAATGATGAAGATCTGTAGTTCTATTTTAGGAAGTTTTAGATAGGGATTTTTGAACAACAATTTAGGCTATGAAATTGCTTTAGTTTAATTTTTGTTTTTGAGTTTTCGATCTTCTTGTTGTTTTTTTCTGAACAACTTTTAGATTCAATGAAGTTGTTTTTTAGAATTTTTGTGTTCTTGAACGTTTGGTGTTTTTCATCCATGTCATAACACAACGCGATCGACCATTGTAGTTTGTACGTAGGCAGATTGAAGTAGGAAATTAATGTGAGATTGGAAGTTTCGTGAGTGAGGTGAGGGTCAAGACTGAAATTAATTAATTAAGTTCAAGAATATTGAGGCAAAGGACCTTTATAGTTTGTACGTAGGCAGATTGAAGTAGGAAACTAATGTGAGACTGAAAGTTTCGTGAGTGAGGGGAGGGTCAAGACTGAAATTAGTTAAAGTTCACCTGCATGCTTCTCTTAAATATTAGCAGCTTGTTCTCTTGTTGAGTCGGGTTGTCGCTCAATGTCAGAATGAATTAGCCAAATTAGTTTTACGTGGTCAATTAGATTATATGTGTCTCCTTCTGTTGTTAAATTTGTTGAACTTGCATGCATGAAGCCGCTGGTCGTTATCAAAAAAATATTAGCTTGTCGAATTGCACCTACGTAATTGGTCAGATTAATTGGACCAATTCTTGTTAATAGAAACTACTTGGTTTCTTGTCATTGTTATAGTATGCATGCATAAAATTAATTGAAAAATGGAAGCTAAAGTACTGTCATTATTGACTTTGCAAAAGATAGAAAAAAGAATGCATGGTTCGTACGTGAGGATGTAGACATTAGAGTGGCTTGGCATTTCTAAAATATAGTTAAAATATTGTTTAACACTGTCATTATAAAATAAGTTCTCTTAGACGATATATGGAGCTTATCCTCCAATTAGATGGGAGGTGAAGGGTTCATCGAGTTGTGCTTTGCTTGAATTTGACCTTCTTTTTGCTATTTTTAATTTTCATCCATTGTAAGCAAAATGCCATTTATGCAGATCACTTTATAACCAGTTCGCTCAGCTATTAAGGAATTGATCATTCCTATAATTCGTATAAAGTCAACATGCCTTATACACAATAAATAAATAAATAAATAAAGCTAACGTGATTCACATGTTATTTTAAAATTATAGCTTTCATACATATTTTTCTTTTTTGGGAACCATCTCACGTATAAAGAAAGAGTAGGAATAGAAAAAGAAGCGATTCAAAACAAATTAAAGAATTGATCATTCCAATAGTCTGTATAATGCCAACGCGCTTTATATGAAAAAAAAGGTAAATTAGGCCAAAGTGCTTCACACATTTTTTTAAATTATAGCTTTAATTTCATTCCCATTTGTTTTTTGTTTGTTTGGGAACACTACAAGAGATTGGATCTTTAGGAACGGTGCACTCGTTTATAACCTCATGCCTGCAGTAGAGTAATATGAGCGACGTTATTGCTATTAGTCTTAAGCACGAGCATGTCATTACTATTGCTCTACAGATACGAGACTATAGGGACGATGATTGCCTATAAAAGTCCTATTTTTTGGTAATGGAATCATCGCTCATATAATGAAAGAGTAGGAATAGAAAAAGAAGTGATTCAAATCCATTTGGTTTAGACGAAGTAAAATTAAAGAATTGATCAATGCTATAGTTCGTATAAAGCCAACGTGTGCATTTTTAAATTTTATTACAAGCTTGTTTGGTTTAGAAAAAACAAATTCTTTTTTTGAAATATTATTTAATGTTGACAAACATTCAATATATATCTATTCAATATATATATATATATATATATGTGTGTGTGTGTGTATATTGTTTATGTAAAAATCATTGTCTTTTTTATGTACTAGCTTAAGCAAACGTGCATTGTACGTTATTATGAAATTGTATTTTTGAGTCTTTATAGAACCTTTAGCTCTTTAACAAACTTTTGAAAACGTGATTTTAAAGAGATAAGTTAGTCAGAATTCATTTAATTTATTCATAATCGGATGCTAAAGTCGATTTTAAAATACTCATTATTATATGATGAATTTTTAGAAGTTAGTATTTGGAAGCAAGCAAGCTAGTTATCAAATCTCCGAAACTTGTAAATTTTAATATCCAAACCCCCAAAAAAAAACCCTCTTAGTGAGTAAAATATACCCAAAAATCCCTTCAAATAATATATCCGATAATTTTTCCAAAAAGGGAAAACAATAAAGTTAAAATTCATTTGAAGAGAAATATGATATTAGCAAATTTAAGTCATATATAAATTGTGAATTGATCAATCATATTTAGTTACCATCCAGATTGGTATATCACAGAAATTCTAATTGTTGGATTTTGCCATTTTCTATTGGAAACGTTTCAAGTGTGAGGTGTATAAATAAATTTTTCGAAAATCTCGAAGCTTGTTTTTTATTTGGATTTCTCTTTCATAAATTAGAATGTCAACACACGCTTTGTAAAGAGGGAAATGACCTGGTTTCTTGTAAAGTAGTTAGCAAGTAGTTAGGACATTCGTTGCTGTGATTAGCCAGTTGTTTAGTCTGTTAATTAGTCTACTAGGTACTATAAGTAGTTGTATTGCTTTTACCATTCATTAAGTTAACAGAATAATCTTTTCACAGTCTTCTTCTCTTCTCCAAAATTCCTCTCTCTAAAGTCAACTAACATGGTTCATAGTCAGGCCCAATTTCGGTCTGGGGTGCCCCCAATATCGATTTGTCTACAGTCGTTTGGTATAGTCCACGCTGTACGTGAGGGGCGTGTTAGATCCCACATGATATTAGCAAATTTAAGTCATATACAAATTGTGAATTGATCAATCATATTTAGTTACCATCCAGATTGGTATATCACAGAAATTCTAATTGTTGGATTTTGCCATTTTCTGTTGGAAACGTTTCAAGTGTGAGGTGTATAAATAAATTTTTTGAAAATCTCGAAGCTTGTTTTTTATTTGGATTTCTCTTTCATAAATTAGAATGTCAACACACGCTTTGTAAAGAGGGAAATGACCTGGTTTCTTGTAAAGTAGTTAGCAAGTAGTTAGGACATTCGTTGCTGTGATTAGCAAGTTGTTTAGTCTGTTAATTAGTCCACTAGGTACTATAAGTAGTTGTATTACTTTTACCATTCATTAAGTTAACAGAATAATCTTTTCACAGTCTTCTTCTCTTCTCCAAAATTCCTCTCTCTAAATTCAACTAACATGGTTCATAGTCAGGCCCAATTTTGGTGTGGGGTGCCCCAAAAATCAATTTGTCCACAGTCGGTTGGTATAGTCCACGCTGTACGTGAGGGGCGTGTTAGATCCCACATCGGGCAATCAGATGGTATAAAAACCAATTCATAAGGTGAGGGCAAACCCCCCTAGTAAGCTTGTTTTCTAGGAGGAGTTAGGCCCTTTATGAAAAACAACATCTCTTGAGATAAAAATGGAGTGAGTCTGTAGATCAAATAATTTGTACCTTTTTTACCCAAATTTTCTGTTTCTAATATCTGTCATGCATGTCCCAAGGCTAAACAAAGGCGTGCATCTTTTCCTTTGCATACATAGCAAACTACATCTATGTTTGAACTTGTTCATATGGATATATGGGGTCCATATTCTCAGTCAGATCTTTATGGAAATAATTATTTTCTTACTGTGGTGGATGACTATACACATTGTACTTAGGTTTATTTGATGACTCATAAGTCACTGGTTTTTCAATTGTTGCCTCAATTCTTTAATCATATTCTTACACAATTCAATATAAAGATAAAGACTATTCGAACTGATAATGGGAGAGAGTTTTCACTGCCTACTTTCTACTCTTCCCATGGGATAGTGCACCAAACTTCATGTCCTTACACTCCCCAACGAAATGGGGTTGTGGAACGAAAACACTAACGTTTATTAAACACGGCTAGAGCACTTCTTTTTCATGCTCAACTTCCACTGAAATTCTGGGGAGACGCCGTTCTCACATGCACATTTCTCATCACAGAATTACCGAGCAAGACATTACAAAATAAGACACCATATGAACTCCTATTCCATAAAGAACCATCTTATTCAAGCCTCAGATCATTTGGGTGCCTTTGCTTTGCAATAAACACCGTGCCTCATAAAAGAAAGTTTGATCCTTGATCTAAAGCTTGTATATTTCTGGGATATCCCATTGGGTTCAAAGGGCACAAATTATTTGATCTACAGACTCACTCCATTTTTATCTCAAGAGATGTTGTTTTTCATGAAAATGTCTTTCCCTATACAGTTTCCTCCCTACCATCTACTACCACAATCAACATACCAACCCCTCTTTATTCTCTTGGCGACCCCAACACCTATTCCTTCACCTCAGCATACAAATCCCTCCCCTTCACCCTCTCGTTCCTCTTCTATTCCTCCATTCTCCCGTCTTTCCTCAGCCCCATTCCCTATCTCTTCACTCCTCTTCATCTCATTCCTCCCCCGATCATATATCTCCACATGAGTCTTCTCCTCCACACCTTCCACTCAGACGCAGTACTCATTTCGCTCATCTACCAAAATACCTACAAGACTATCACACTACCGTACCCTCTTCCTCAGCTCACTCTTGCACATCAACATCCCACCCACTGCATCATGTCCTTGATTACTTCCATCTCTCTCCATCCTATCACCACTATGTAAATGCCATCTCTTCTGTCCCACATGATCCTCTCACCTACCATCAAGTTGTTCAACATGATCATTGGACAGCAGCCATGTGCTTTGAGCTTGCATCTCTAGCAGAAAACAATACTTGGGATATTGTTCCTCTCCAATCAGGGGGTTTTTAAGACTAAATTCCGGGCTGATGGACAGGTGGAAAGATACAAGGCTCGGCTAGTGGCTAAGGGACACACTCAAAGAGTAGGGTTTGACTACCAAGAAACTTTCAGCCCTATAGCCAAACACACCACTGTCAAATTATTTTTAGCCCTTGCTGCCATTCACAGTTGGCATCTTTCTCAGTTGGATGCTAACAACGCTTTTCTCAATGGGGATTTAACTGAAGATGTCTACATGGATATACTTCTCGGCTATCTGCTTTAGGGAGAGTCACATAGTGAAGCTGATAACCACTCAAGCGAAGGAAAATTAGTGTGTAAATTGAGGAAGTCTTTCTATGGACTAAAGCACTTCAAGGCACAGTGGAACATCAAATATACAGAGTGTATCTTGAAGGAAGGATTCACACAGTCAAAGGCAGATTATTCTCTGTTTGTGAAGAGTACTGGTGATGATTTTCTTGCCTTGCTGCTCTATGTAGACGACATCATTATAGCAGGGGCAAATAAATCTAACATAGAGAAACTAAAGCCAAGACTATGTACCTATTTCAAAATGAGGGGTCTCGGTGACTTAAGATTCTTTTTAGGTCTGGAAATAGCCAAATTAACTTCTGGGATTTACCTATGTCAAAGGAAGTTTGCACTTGAGCTACTGGAGGAATATGGATAGTTAGGTGCAAAACCTCCATGGAAATGAACCATGGACTAATGCATTCAGAAGAAGAAGTTCTACAGGATGCCACATTCTACAGACAGATAGTTGGGAAGCTCCTTTACCTAAGCATTACTAGGCCAGACATAAGCTATTTGGTTGGAGTTCTTTCTCAATTTATGGATAAGCCTACTCAGAAGCATTTACTAGCATCTTTCAGGGTGCTGAAATACATTAACGGAACACCAGGACAGGGGATCTTCTTTTCATCCAAATCAGAATTGAAGGCAATAGCCTATGCAGATAGTGACTGGGCAGGCTGCCAAGAAAGTAGAAGGTCCATCACTGGCTTTTGTTTCATTGGTGATTCATTGATATGTTGGAAGTCTAAGAAGCAGTCTACAGTCTCCAGGAGTTCCACAGAAGCTGAGTATAGAGCAATGGCAAGCACAGTTGCAGAAATCACTTGGATAGACTATGTACTGAATGATCTGAATGTAAATTAAGTGCCTTAAGATTGCTGTGTTGTACTATGATAATTTGTCAGCATTGCATATATTGAAGAACCCTGTATTTCATGAAAGGACTAAGCATATAGAGGTAGATTGCCATTTTGTGAGAGAAACTGTATTGGCAGGAACTGTAGAACTCCACCATATCCACACAAAGGAGCAACCAAAAGATATATTTACAAAAGCTTCGGGGTCTAAACAATTCTGTAAACTTCTTGGCAAGATGAACATAACGAACATTTATGTTCCACTTGAGGGGGAGTGTCAACATGCGCTTTGTAAAGAGGGAAATGAGCTGGTTTCTTGTAAAGTAGTTAGCAAGTAGTTAAGACATTCGTTGCTGTGATTAGCAAGTTGTTTAGCCTATTAATTAGTCTAGTAGGTACTATAAGTAGTTGTATTACTTTCACCATTCATTAAGTTAACAGAATAATCTTTTTACAGTCTTCTTGTCTTCTCCAAAATTCCTCTCTCTAAATTCAACTAACATAGAACACAATTTTATTTTGATCCTATTGTTTATCACTATTATTGTAAAAGAAATTCTCTTAGACGGCAAGGATTAAGGAACTTATCCTCCGATAAACGGCGATGAAGGGTAGGAGTTGTTCTGTGCTTGAATATAATTCTACCTTCTTTTTGCTATTTTTAATTTCCATCCATTGTAAGCAAATATCATTTATTAAGATGACTTTATAACCAGTTTGCTCAGCTATTAAGGAATTCATCATTCCTATAGTTCATATAAACCCAATGTCCGAATTTTAAAATTTTATTACAAATTGGTTTTCTGTATTATTATTTAATTTTGACAAACATTCATTTTTTTTTGACGACTAGACAAACGCATTCATTAATGATGTAAATATCATTGTCTATTTTTATGTACTAATTGAAGCAAAGTGTGTTGCACGTTATTATGAAATTACTTTTCTGAATTATTATTTAATTCTGACAAACATTCATTTTTTTTTGACAACTTGACAAGCACATTCATTAATGATATAAATATCATTGTCTATTTTTATGTACTAATTGAAGCAAAGTGTGTTGCACGTTATTATGAAATTATATTTTTTTTGAGTCTTTATAAAAACTTTAAATCTTTAACAAACTTTTGAAAACATGATTTTGAAGTGATAAATTAGTTAGAATTCATTTAAGCTATTAATAATTGGAGGGTAAAGTTGACTTTTTTTTTTGGTAAAGTCAATTTTAACATATTCTCATTATTCTATGACGAAGTTATAGAAGTTAGCACTTTGAAGCATGCTAACTAGCCATCAAATCACCGTAGACTGTAAATTGTAATATATCCAAAACAAGAAAACTCTTAGTGAGTACAATATACCCCAAATCCCTTCAACTAATGTATAAAATAATTTTGCCAAAAAAGGAAAAGAATAAAAGTTAAAATTCCTTCGAAGATAATTATCGACCAGATCGGTATGTCACACAAAGTCTGATTGTTGGCTTTTGCCATTTCTTGATGGAAACGTTTGAAGTGTGCGGTGTATAAATAAATTTTTTCTGACGGGTATAAATAAATTTTTGGAAAACTAGAAGTTTTTTTATTTTTATTTTTTTACCTAGATTTCTCTTTCAAAAATTAGAAAAAAATTGTATTTCGACATTATTAACCGAAATTGATACTCATAAAAAATCTAGATGGAAGCATTTCTTTTTGCATATTTATTAATGCTTATATTTAAAGTTGCATACTGACAGGGGTAAATTTAATAAATTATCACCAAACTTTCAAGATGTCCCTCATTATTCACTTGACTTTGAAATGTAACTAGATACTTACTGAACTTTATTTAATGCCAACTAATAATCACTCTTTAACTCAATATTTAAATATTTTAAGAATTATGTGTATATGACTAATAATATTCTTTGTAGAGACAGTTACACTAATTGTTGGCAAAATAAGTTCATTTATTGGAACTTAAATAAGAGAAAAAATAAATAAACTATCGAAATGCCACTTGTCCGAAATAATACTTGTGCCACATTTCTTATTGTTTATATAGCTTTTTGTCATAT
This sequence comes from Jasminum sambac, assembly GCA_018223645.1. Lineage (NCBI taxonomy): Eukaryota > Viridiplantae > Streptophyta > Magnoliopsida > Lamiales > Oleaceae > Jasminum > Jasminum sambac. Next base: position 26,416,635 of record CP073640.1, on the reverse strand, counting down.
TTGAGTGAGTTTTTTATACTACCAGTTGATCTATTTGGTCACATATATGATATCGTCATTCAAATTGGTGCAATACGCTAATAGAATAAATATTAAGTTACCGAGTGATTGATAAATGACCTTAAGTAAAGTTCGGTGAGTATTTAGTTACATTTCAAAGTTTAGTGAGTAATTAGTTACATCTTGAAAGTTCAATGACCATTCATTAAATTTACCCTATACTGACAGTATTAACTTATTTGGTTTAATTAAACTTAGTTTTAAGTAGAATTAATCACAAATGTATTCATTGATTTTAAGTTTTTTATGGAAAAACTTGCAACCTAACACACTTAATAATGTCAATTTAGAATGTCTATCTCGAATTATTTTTAATTAAATTATTGCAGACCTAATAAAAAGTTTTTGTATATCAATTCATCAAGGAAAGGATGATGATAAAATTATATATTATGTTACTGGTGTGGCCGCCTGAGGGCCCACAAATGGCCCCCCACGACACACGTGGCATCACGGTAGGTGAGGGCGCCCCAAAACCCCTCGCCGGGGCGCCCCCACTCTCCGCAGGCACCCCGGCCCCAAAGTCAAAATCACCAATGTGCACGGGATGGCAATCTGATGCTGATGTGACACAAAACTACTCGCAAGATCTTCAAAATACACAAGTCAGCGCATTGTCACATCTGGCCATTCCTATGATGGGATCCGAGAACCAGTGACCGTTGGACACGTGGTAAGGTATCATTAGAATTCCAACCACCAACTTTGTATAAGGGAGTATAAATAGAAGCCATGGGTAAAGGAAAAAGGTAATGCAAAACTACTCTACATACTTCCATTAATTCACTCACAAGAGCTTCCAACTCTCCCGAATGGATCTCCGTAACACCTCGATTCGGGCTTCACAACTGATAAGTGCTAGAAAAGCACTTGAATAACTCTTCTACTTTATGTAATTGTGTGTTTTATTAGTGTTATATGTTCCGTTTTATGTGTTTTTCCTTTATTGTGGTGTTTAGGGTCACAAAGAATCAAATGGAGTCAAAAAGGATGAAAATCGAATGAAAACGGAAACTCGGGACCAAAATGCAAGCGAATCAAAGATGGAGGACCTCCGATGCAATTTTATGAAAAGTTGTTTTTACAATTTTTCTTGTGCCAAAGTCAAAGAATATCAAAAGAGGATTTCCAAACTTTTTCCGGATCTCAAATCGGAGTTTCCTAGTGAAAGTTATGGCCATTTGAAGAAAACGGACTAAAAGCGTCAAAGCAAAAACTGTTGGGGACCAAAGTGCAACTTTTCAAAAGTCTGAGGACCAAAGTGAAACTTTTCAAAAATTTGAAGGACCAAAATGCAATTTTTCAAGGACCAAAATGAACAACATTCAAACATTGAGGGACTTGTTGTGCAATTTTTGGGTGACTCGAGTGACTCGAGTCACGCCCGAGCGTCCTCGATCAGTGCCGCAATCGTCTGAGTCACCCTCAAGAATCGGCACAAGATCCGCAGCTTCTCATTCTGGCGTGGTGACTAGGCAGAATCGCGTGTGACTCGAGTCACAAGTGACTCGAGTCACGCCGACACCACCGCAGATTTTGACCAATGGACTTCCACCTACCATAAAATGTGTTTTTGGTATTTTCTTGACTTCTTAGAGATAAAACAACTTGAGCACACCAAAATAGACTCATGAAGGAAGACTTATGATTTTTAATATTTTTTGGTGTAATATTTTGCCTATAAATAGAGGTATTTCCAAGCTTGAATCACAATACTTGTAGAGAGAATTAGCTTTGTGATTCTCTCCAATTTTCTCCTCAAGACTAAAATTCTCTTCATCATTTGTTCTTAGTTCTAGCTTGAAAGCTCTTAGTTTTTCATATTCCTGGAAGTAAAAACCTCAAATTTAGGTTCGATTAATCAATCGACGATACTTGCCGTGAATATGATTCATGGAGCATTTCTTCACTAATTTCTCTTCTTCTTTTATTTTTCATGTTTGAGAAAGATAATTTCTCATATATTGCAGAGGTGATACACGGCGTTACGCCGTTATAAGTATTTAACCCGCATATATGAGTAGTTAGACTTCTCTATTTAATTCTTAGTATTATTTACGTGATTTCTATAGTTTGTATATATTACTTGAGATAGTGAAGTATAATCTATCATATAGCAGTGGTGATACCCGCTAATATGAGTAGTTAGACTTCTCTATCTAGTTCGAGGGGGACGTTGTGTTCAATTATCATGTTGTTATCTTTTCTAACTCTTTGCTAACGTTTTATCTATTCATCTGCTTCAATTTGTTGATTTGTTATGCTTTTAAACCCGTTTTGAATTTATGTGATTATTGCATTCATTTTGGCCAATTGAATCAATTAATCTTTAAGTTCAAGTTATGTGCTAGGATTGGAACTTTTGATCCATAATTGTCACTAGATTCCAATCCACAGTAGCAAACGAATGTCGTGCATATTTGTTAATAAATCAACTTAGATGTATTAATTCAAGTTTGTGAAATTGATCATCTAATTCAACTCATTCTTCTTGTTCATTTCACACTAGCATTGAATTAAATCCTAAGAACTTGTTTAGAGTTATCCAATAGCTAGACGCTAAGTTAAAGAGCTCACTTTAATTTAATACACTTAAGGAAGAATTCGTTAATCAGACCGTATTGATTAATTGGAGTTGATAAATTGGAGAATGGATAGTACACGTTGCATGGGAAAGATCAACATGAGATATTGACACAACCGAACCCGAGAACTAGATATTTAGTTCAATTGTTTCAGTTCATCTCTTTTATTTTGTAATTTTATTTTCGAATTGCATTCAACTTCACAAAACCCCCATTTTCTATATTAATTGATAAAAACAACTAGATCAAACACCGTTCCTCTTGGGTTCGACCCTTGCTTACCACTTCTACATTAATTTGTAGTTTTGAAACCGAGTAAGGAAATAAAATAAATTTTGGCGTACTGCGACAACACGCCCAAGTTTTTGGCGCCATGTTTGTGAAAAGTTAACCAATTTAGTTGTTTTTTATTAGTTAATTTTAAAAAAATTTAGTTGAGCTAACGACTTTAAACAAAAGCACTTCTTGGGAGGCAACCCAAGCATTTTCTCTTATTTTTTTTATTTTTCTTTTGAATTTTTGTTGTTTTTGTATTTATTTACCAACTTTTTATCTATCGTACTAAGGAAGATATTACTTTGAAACTGTAGGAAGAAGATATCTCGGGATTCAATTAATTGGGACGAGACATAATGGCGCACAAATCGGCAATTAGCAATAGTTACTGATAATGTGTGAGGATTAATTATTGATAATGGACAATTTGTCAACGCGTTTTCTTGGATACTCCTCCCAACGTACTCTTTCTAGCACACTCTGCATGCACGATTGTCTGTTGAAACAGTGCCCACTTCGACTATAAATCAGAGATCATTCTCCACTCGAAACCACAACCACAATCTTCATTTTCAGTGAGTACTTCTTTCTAGCAGTGATTAGGTAATTTCTTTCTTCTTGACCGTCTTCTTCTTCCTTCTATTTATTTTGTTTTTCTTATAGTATGGACGTGTGTGATATTTTTGTATATATATGTCTTTTCTTAATATTAATTGATTATGTAATTCAAATTTTCTTATTTTCATCCTTCTTCAATATCTTTGAAAATATGGAAGAGTGTGATAATCTACTATGCTTATTGATTTTGATGGTTTTAATCTTATTACTTCAGTGTTTCTTTTTCTTTCGTGTGTTACGTAACTAAAAAAAAAAAAAATTTTATAGTCGAGCCAACGACTATAAACAAAGGCGCTACTTAGGAGGCAACCTAAGCACTCTCTTTTCTTCTACTTCTCCGAAACACTTGAATTTTCAATGGATAACAAATTTTCCAAAATCCACAAGTATTATCCGTCACTGCCTTTGAATGCTTTGAAAGAGATTTACTATTCTAGAGTAGGACGGTTAAAAATGTTGATGGAAAAGGAAATGCCTGAGGATATCCGTTCGTTGATTGAAGCAAAGGTCCGATTAGGAGGTGAAATGCCAGCTTTAAGTACTAAATATGCACCAGGGTTATGCAAAAGTAATTTTTGCCAAGAAACGAAGAGCAAAAAGAATGAATGTGTGCTATAAATGTGCTAGGTGGCGTTATAAATGCACTCGATGGACCTGCAACTCAGGTAACCGTTCCATTGGATTTGTGTCCACAAATCGAGAAGATAAAATATGGTTCATTAAGGATGGCATGAGTAAGGAGTCTTTGGATGATATCCATCAAACTCTTGAGACGCATCCTAGTGGAATGGTGCAAATCGAACTTCTCAATCTGTGGAGTGAATTTAAAAAGGAACGAGAACGATATAGTCTTGGGAATCTGACTTTAAAAGACCCTGCTTGCCGCCTATAAGAAAACTGGATGGGAAGCCTATCCCCGACTCATAGAAGGCGTTTAAGCCGTTTCTGGACGTAAAACCAGAGGAAGATGTGAGCCACAATCACAACTACGTGTACATATTGTTATTTTTAATTGTTTTTGTATTCTTGTGTCAGTTTTTAGTGTGCAAAATCGACAACCTATAGAGGGTACTACTTCTACCGGAACTGGGAGTTCAAGGAGGACATTGAGGGTCATAAGTCTCTTTGGTGGAATCAATCTGGGACAACCAACGCTTCTAGCACCGTAGTCGGCCGAGCAGCATTTGGAGATCGAAAGGGCAAGATAATATACGGAGGAGGTTACCATGGGTGATAGGGTGTGCCGTTCAATCTGCAGACGCACGAGGATCAACAGTGATTGGTATTACTGTGCCACCTCTAAAACAGGTGTATGGTAGAACCATCGGCATTGAGGTAAAGGCTAAATCGTTGTTTGAACGCTTAACACTGATGATAATGCATTCGGATGCTTTTATCGTATTACCAGGGGGTTTTGAAACTTTGGAACAGATCTTTTGCATAATTTCTTGGGCCACGTTGAATCTACACTCTAAGCCAATTGGTCTTTTAAATATTGACAACCATTTTGACGATTTATTGGCATTTCTCGGATTTTTAGCTCATCAAAAGCTGATTTCTCCTAATACTTTGAAAATGATTTTTATTACACCATCAATTGAGGAATTATTGGAGAAATTAGAAGCTTATGTACCACAAATGAATGTAGACTTTCCTGTCATCAATTGGTTAGAGGAATTACGCAAAAGGAACAGAGATCCGAATGGATTGGATTTAGAGTTAAGGTTATGAATGTGGAATAGCTAACTTCAGATGGTAGAATACGGAGTTTAACTCTGGAAACACATCTGTGTTACGCTCTGGAATAAAAAAAAAAAACAAAAAGAGAAAAAAACACCTTGGATACTGGTTTATGTATCCCGCCCAAAGGCATTAAACTGGTATTTTTCAGTAGACCTTAAAGAACTGTATTCTCTTCTATTAACCTTCTTCTTTCAAGTCTTTTGCAGATACCTCAAAGTGCACTAAATTTTCATTTTTTTCTATAGCATCCCCTCTACGTATTGTTGCTCCTCTACAAGTACTCGACTCTTTCTCTATGCCTCTTGATATCAAGATTCACATTGTTCGACTTGTTGACAAGTATGAGCGTGCCCTTTGGAACGTCATAGCTTTTGGGATAGGATCATCCCGATCTGCTCGCAAACGACGTGCTAAGCGCCTTAAAAGTTGCTTTAAATGTGGAAAGCTATTAGAAGGACCTCATTGTACTAGAAATCAAACTTATTCACAATATAGACATGTTGTTTTCTTCAAGGATGGACCGATTAGGTGCAGAGCCGAAAAGACTATCAGGAGAAACAGCTAGCTCGCAATCAGTGTGAGAGAGTTTGATAATTTGTTGGAACAACGACATCGTCTGTTGGAAACCAAACTCGATGGCCTAACCATTGAGCAGCAACTTTTTGAGCGTGATCATTAGCACCCATCCGAAGATGTAAAACTATGTCTCATTCATTTGAGAAGTGTCTGAGTTGGACGTTCTGCTCTAAACGTTCTCCCATTTGTTGGTTCTTGTGGGGCTGTTCTTTATTGAATGGTAAACATACCTATGTGTCATGTGGCGATATGGAGGACCTTTTCATTAAGGTTGGTTGTCAAACTATTTTGTAGAGAGTATGCTGATTCAGATAGTTTCCATGCAGATCAGACTTGATGGAATCATATCATTAATTTGATGTGAATACTACTGCAAGATGTTCAGAGGGTTGTCAACTCCGATAGTCGCCTTGTATACAGTTCTCTTTTTCATTAAAAAAAAACAAAACAAAAAAAAACAAAAAAACAAAAAAACAATTTCCGTTATTATTTTTCTTGTTCTGTTAATATGTTGATTGCAGGTCTCTTACTGTTGGATTGTTGACCTGTTCCTACGAAGTGCTACATTGTGCAACCACCAGCCCCACTCGGCACGACTCATGGCTTACCATAGGGGAGTTTCCATTTCTTCTCTTTTACATGCTTTCTATATTTCTACATTGGGGACAATGTAGAATTTAAGTGTGGGGGAGTGGCATATTGTGGTATGCGTGTGATTTTTTTTATTTGTGTCGACGATTTTGCATGAGATAGCAACTTTTGAATATGATTGAGCTTAATTTGTGTGACTTAGCTAAAATTGCTGGATCCCGAAAAAAAAAATAAATGAAAAAAAAAAAAATAAAAAAAAATTGTTGTATTCTGTTCTTCTCTATGCATAGCTGGCTAAATTACCTGAGCACGTTTATAAGGTAATTTACTATCATTTTCTGGAACACAAATTGAAGGTTGAAAATGTTGACTTTTCTTTTTTTTTTTTTAGTTTTTTTAGACCATAGTAAACTAACTGTTTTTCTATCCATTCGTCCTGCTCAAAGTAACTTGGAAACATCAATTGTTAGCAAGGTGGAGTTATAATCGCATGGTATCTGTTTTTTGTGAATGTCTCTTTTATTGACAGAGTTTAAAAAGTTCGAAAAAAGCATTGACCTATGCTGAGAATGAATTTTACTTTTATGTTCGAAATAAGGAGAGGGACCACAGGAAAGAGCTACCTACCTCAGAGTGTGAAGCCGTCACCTTGAATGGGTGAAGAAGGCTGCCTCCAATGAAATGGGTAGTGTGAAAGCTACCTGTGGGGTAAAAGCTGAAAAGAAAATTGCAAAACTCTTCTTCTTCTTCTTCTTCATTATAAAAAAAAAAAAAAAAAAAAAAAGAAAAAAAAACATTAAAAAAAACAAGAAATGTGATAGCTATCCAAGTGTGAAGTTAGATAAATAAATTCCCTCAGTGGTTTGAAGTGCCCAATCTAAACACTCTTTAAATTGAAAATATATTTGCGATAAAACACCTGCCATGCCCTTTTTTTTCTTTGCAGTGCTAACAGTTGATGATAGTTGGAGAACTGAGTAATTTTTAGGATCCATGGGAATCATTGTAAAATAAGAGTGGGATCACGAGAGATGAAAGGAAATATTTGACCATTTCGGGTCAGGATTTGGATAGAACACCATAAGCTTTCATTTGGTTCCAGTTAGTGATGGGATGATAACCTTAATTGCACACACTCACAAGCCATTTTGTATTTGGGAAGAAGTGAAATTTTCATGGTTCGGGAGAATGTTTATTAAGCAAGTCACTATCTGTAGTTGAATTTCAATGTTTAAAGTTGTTTATCTCATGTAAAATCAGTGTGTTGTTTGGTATCATATAGGTTGTTGTTCGAGAGCAAATAACAGTCTAAGTGTGGGGGAGTTTGACAAGTGCTAGAAAAGCACTTAAATAACTCTTCTATTTTATGTATTTGTGTGTTTTATTAGTGTTATATGTTCCGTTTTATGTGTTTTTCCTTTATTGTGGTGTTTAGGGTCACAAAGAATCAAAAGGAGTCAAAAAGGATGAAAATCGAATGAAAACGGAAACTCGGGACTAAAATGCCAGCGAATCAAAGATGGAGGACCTCCGATGCAATTTTATGAAAAGTTGTTTTCACAATTTTTCTTGTGCCAAAGTCAAAGAACATCAAAAGAGGATTCCCAAACTTTTTCCGGATCTCAAATCGGAGTTTCCTAGTGAAAGTTATCGCCATTTGAAGAAAAAGGACTAAAAGCGTCAAAGCAAAAACTATTGGGGACCAAAGTGCAACTTTTCAAAAGTCTGAGGACCAAAGTTTAACTTTTCAAAAAGTTGAAGGACCAAAATGCAATTTTTCAAGGACCAAAATGAACAACATTCAAACATTGAGGGACTTGTTGTGCAATTTTTGGGTGACTCGAGTCACGCCCGAGCGTCCTCGATCGGCCGCAATCGTCGTCAGTCACCCCAGCATGCAAGCGCATCCGGCGACTTCGTTCGGCTCGGTGACTAGGCGAGAATCATGGCGTGACTCGAGTCGGTGTGATGACTCGAGTCACGCCAGACACCACTGCAGATTTTGACCAGCGGACTCCACCTACCATAAAACGTGTTTTTTGGTATTTTCTTGACTTCTTAGAGATAAAACAACTTGAGCACACCAAAATAGACTCATGAAGGAAGACTTTTATGATTTTTTAATATTTTTTGGTGTAATATTTTTCCTATAAATAGAGGTATTTCCAAACTTGAATCACACAACTTGTAGAGAGAATTAGTTTGTGATTCTCTCCAATTTTCTCCGCACTAAAATTCTCTTCATCATTTGTTCTTAGTTCTAGTTTGAAAGCTCTTAGTTTTTCATATTCCGGCGGAAGTAAAAACCTAAATTTAGGTTCGATTAATCAATCGACGATACTTCGGCCATGAATATGATTGGCGGAGCATTTCTTCACTAATTTCTCTTCTTCTTTTATTTTTCATGTTTGAGAAAGATAATTTCTCATATATTGCAGAGGTGATATACGGCGTTATGCCGTTATAAGTATTTAACCCGCATATATGAGTAGTTAGACTTTCTATTTAATTCTTAGTATTATTTACGTGATTTCTATAGTTTGTATATATTACTTGAGATAGTGAAGTATAATCTATCATATAGCAGTGGTGATACCCGCTAATATGAATAGTTAGACTTCTCTATCTAGTTCGAGGGGGACGTTGTGTTCAATTATCATGTTGTTATCTTTTCTAACTCTTTGCTAACGTTTTATCTATTCATCTACTTCAATTTGTTGATTCGTTATGCTTTTAAACCCGTTTTGAATTTATGTGATTATTGCATTCACTTTGGCCAATTGAATCAATTAATTTTTAAGTTCAAGTTATGTGCTAGGATTGGAACTTTTGATCCGTAATTGTCACTAGATTCCAATCCATAGTAGCAAACGAATGTCGTGCATATTTGTTAATAAATCAACTTAGATGTATTAATTCAAGTTTGTGAAATTGATCATCTAATTCAACTCATTCTTCTTGTTCATTTTACACTAGCATTGAATTAAATCCTAAGAACTTGTTTAGGGTTATCCAATAGCTAGACGTTAAGTTAAAGAGCTCACTTTAATTTAATACACTTAAGGAAGAATTCGTTAATCAGATCGTATTGATTAATTGGAGTTGATAAATTGGAGAATGGATAGTACACGTTGCATGAGAAAGATCAACATGAGATATTGACACAACCGAACCCGAGAACTAGATATTTAGTTCAATTGTTTCAGTTCATCTCTTTTATTTTGTAATTTTATTTTCGAATTGCATTCAACTTCACAAAACCCCCTTTTCTATATTAATTGATAAAAACAACTAGATCAAACACCGTTCCTCTTGGGTTCGACCCTTGCTTACCACTTCTACATTAATTTGTAGTTTTGAAACCGAGTAAGGAAATAAAATAAATTTTGGCGTACTGCGACAACATGCCCAGCAACTCCACCCACGTTGAATATCACTTACACTCTATAAGATGGCTAACTTGACCGCGGAGCGCGTGCGACTGCTGCTCCCTCCGTTGTTTAGGAGGTGGTAGCTGTTGGTCAACACTCATAACAGTTTATCTTAACGTGTAGGTAGACGGAGGAAGAAGACAGAGGTGAGGAGCAACTGTGGGCCCCATTTCTGGAGGTCAACAGTTTGGCACCGTTTATAGGAAATTACACTTTACCATGAGGATACGGCGTAAGCAAAAGTCCTTGCTGCCGATCCCACGTTTGGGGCACTTAGCACCCCTGAAGCTGCACTGCTCGGAGAACCAACCATGGATGAAGACAGAAGAAGGAGAAGAGCCTGGGCCGCCAGCAGCATGCACAGGCAGGTGAGGGAGACGAACGCTAATGTGGCGCAGATGAACGAAAACAATGGTGCCATTCAGGAAATGCTAGCAAACCTCCAAAATCAACAGAACAATAGAAATGACCAACACAGCCATGAGAAGAACCCTTCCCCAGTTAGGGTTGGCAACGGGTCGGGTTCGGTTTGGTTGACCATACCCATATCCGAACCGAGGTCCTGATCCCATATCCATATCCATATCCGAACCGCATCATTCGGTTCGGGTTCGGTTCGGGTATTTTTTCGGGTTGATTCTCAAACCCATTCGGGTACCCGTTAACCCGTGTATTTTTTTTTTTTTTTGTCCATTGTAAGCTAGCATTGTGTATTATTAGTGGGATGAGTTTATAAGAGGAAACTAATCCTTACTTCCTTAGTGAACCTAAAAAAATGTGACCATAGAATATGACCAAGGAGAATTAGCCTCACTCACTTTCAAGAATTGTAGAAAGGGGATAAAACTTCAATTTCAATAATCAATATAAATTTATCAATAAGGTTGTTTGATATAAAAGAAAGAATTGATCAGGGATGAAGGTTAGGATTGCAAAAGTGAAGAAATGTGAGAACGTTGGAGAATTTTGGTGATTGAAGATTTATTTAAAAATAGAGGAACATTGGTGTTTGTGCGAGTGGAAACCATGTTTATGGTTGGTGATTAGATACCAAAATGGTATTGTTGCTGAATATAATGCAAAATGAGTAGAATGCACTGGCAAACCAAATCCGGGCAGCTAAAAAAAAAAAGCGGGTATTCGGTTCGGGTTCGGGTACGCCTCTAAAATCCATATCCGACCCATATCCACTTCGGGTTTTCATCTCGGAAACCATATCCACGACGGGTACCCGTCGGTTCGGGTTTTTTCGACCCATTCGGTTCGGATACCCACGGTTTTCGGGTTTTACGGGTTGTTTTGCCATCCCTATCCCAGTGTACCACGAAATCCCTGAGGATACGGTGAACTGTAAAACTCAGCGTCAGTACCCGCAGAGCCATCTCACCACTCAGCTCCTCCGCACAATGAGGAGCCGTCTCACAGTGTTTTTAGCTTGTTAGGTCCCACTCCTAACAGGGTTCCCCATCCTCACCGCCAGGTGTACACGCCCCCTCCAGACCGGGTGTACGTACAGGTCGGGCAGGCCCAGCAGACCAGGACGGGGCATCGGCGGAAAAGATCCTGCTCTGTCGAGACCGTCGTTGACCCTCCTCTCCTTGCCATTCTTATAATGACGAGTCGCAAAGGGCACCTTATCCGCAACGCTCCTATGAGCGGGAGGATGATGATGAAATTTCTCCCCTCTCCGCCAGGCTGCTGAGGGCCCCAATCACGCCTAACTTCGTAATGCCAAGGATAACACAGTATGGCGGATGAGGCGACCCTAATTTGCACGTTACTGACTATCGCACTGCCATGGACCTCAGGGGAGCCAACCCTGCTCTCAAGGTGAAAGCCTTCCACCTCACCCTCACCGGAGCGGCCAAGATATGGTACTCGCGCTTCCTAGTGGGAGCATTAGTAGCTAGCCCGACTTGAAGAATAGCTTCCTCAACTACTTCACCACGGCAAGGCCGTCCTCCATGCCAGTCCAAGCCCTATATGACATCAGGCAAAAAAAGGGCGAAACCCTGCATAGCTACCTCAACAGATTCAACGAGGCGATGCTCACCTGTGATGTCGTCACCAACCCAGAAGCACTCGCCTCCGTTAAAGGCGGAGTAGATGTGAACCACCCGTTCTTCAGAGATATAAGGAACAGAAATCCCACCACTTTTAACAAACTGCTGGACATGCTCAAAGAGGAGATTGCTTCCGAGCAAGTTATGATCAATAGGAACCGACACCTACATATCAATCAGGTGGAACCGAGGCTGCATGTAAGTCAGAGGCTACGGAACCAACCCCAGAGGGATCAGAAGGTCAATAGGCCCAGGAGCTCATCCACGAGATTTCCCAATATGACCTAAGCCGTTAGTAGGGATCCTCCCGCCGGGCACATCCTGCCCCAGCCGCTAGCACAGTCTATTTCGATAAGCCCTATGGTACAATGGCCTATCTGCAGGTAGGACTCAACCCCGCTGTCCCTACAAATTCCCGATCCTACTGCCGCCTCCACCAATCTCACACTCACAGCGCTGGGGAAGCCAATACCTCGCCGAGCTCTCCGAGCACCGGAATGACAACTGACAAGCCGACGGAAGAAATAACCGATGTAGGTCGGATCGGACCCCGAGGAGATAAAGCACTCCCTGCCAATCCACTCAGGATTGGAAGATCGAGCCGTGGAGGTCCGAGGGACAAAGGGAAAGGAATGGAAATCTACACCCACAACCGGGGAGAAAACCTAGGAGGGGCGCCAGGCCGAGCGAACCCTTCTCCGGTCATACGGGAGATTGCCACCATCATAGGCGACCCTACATTTGAGGGCAGTCCAGGAATGCCCATAAGTCGTACATCCGCGAGTCGGAGAACAAGCCCGACTCCAGCTTGCTCATTCAAAATCCTCGAAGGCAGGGTGTCCACCAGGCCGAAGCCATTAGATTCACCAAGGTTGACATGAGTGGGGTCCATTACTCCCACTGTGATGCCGTTGTGGTCCGCATTGAGGTGACCTTGAATGGTCTCGCGTACATGTTGGTAGATAATGGTAGCTCGGTAAACATCACTTTGCAAGCGCCTATGAGCAAATGGAGGTAACCACACCACTGACCCCGTCACCGAACCCACTCTATTGATTCACCGGTGATTGTCTTCCTCCTAAAGGGAGCATCGCCCTCTCCACCGCCATGGGAAAGACACCGAGATCGGCAACCATGTTCATGGAATAGTTGGTCATAGACCGGCCCTCAGCATACGATGGAGTCCTAGCGCGACCCACCCTGAAGGACCTGTACGCCGTAACCTCCATCCATCACTTGTGCCAAAAATTCCCCACGGAGTGCGGCATAGCCACCGTCCGAGGGGATAAGCCAGAGGCGGGAAGATGTTACAACAATGCCCTAAGAAAGGCTGAATGGTGAGAAGTAGACATGGTCCTTCTTGACGTAAGAATGACAGAGCATCAGGCCGTCGGCCCCCCAAACGGGAGCGATCTAAGGGAAGGAACCTTAGGGGTCAAGGATATTGAAATGGAGGACGCCAGCATCCTTGAAGCCCTTGACCATAGGGTTCTCGAGCTCGACTTGCCCTACGTCTAAGCTATAGAGGAGTTGGAGTCCTTTCCCGCCGACCCCCTCGACCCAGCCAAGGTGCTCCAAATCGGCTTATGCCTCCCGCCCTCAGACAAGGAGAAACTGGTAAGCTTCTTACAGAACAACTTGGAGGCACGAAGACATGGTAGGCATCGATCCAGAAGTATACTGCCATAGGCTCAACGTGGATCCCTTGCACCCCGGGCACCGCCAGAGGCGTCGGTCCCTCAATGCTGCCAAGTATGAGGCGTCGTGCAAGGAGGTGGATAAGCTCCATAAAAGCGGCTTCATCCGAGAATGTCTGTATCCCAAGTGCGTCGCCAACCCAGTCCTGGTGAAAAAGCCGAATGGGAAGATGAGAACATGTATAGATTTCACCGACCTCAATCAAGTCTGCCCAAATGATAGCTTCCCGCTCTCCCGGATAGATCAGTTGGTCGATGCTACCGCCGGCCAGGAATTGCTCAGTTTCATGGACGCTTACTCGGGCTAAAACCAAATACCCATGAACCCAGAGGACGAGGAACACATCTCCTTCACTACCGGCCGAGGCCTTTATTGTTACAAAGTCATGTCCATCAGGCTAAAGAATGCTAGAGCTATTTATCCGAGGCTAGTCAACAGAATGTTTGCGAAACAATTGGGCCAAATTGTGGAGGTCTACGTCGACGATATGTTGGTAAGAAGCACCAAATCCCGGGACCACGTCGCTCACTTAAAGGAGATGTGCTTTCTAAGTGGCCTCGGGAAAATTTTTGGGTTTAATGGTAAACAAGCGAGGTATAGAGGCCAACCCCGAGAAGATCCGAGGCCTTCTATATATACAATCCCCCCGAAAGCCTAAAGAGGTCCAGTGCCTGACTGGCCGCATAGCCGCCCTCACGCAGTTCGTCTCCAAATCAACCTATAGGTGCCTGCTTTTCTTCAAGGTCGTCAAGGGAGGCAAGAAGTTTGAATAGACAGTTGAATGCGATGACGCCTTCCAGGCACTCAAAACATACTTAGGGAAGGCTCCCCTACTGTCCAAGCCAAAAAAAGCGAGACCCTACAGATCTACCTGGTGGTGTCCGATGAGGCGGTAAGCTCTGTTCTGATCAGAGAGGAAAGCGGGGAACAACTACCGGTGTATTATGTGAGCAAGATCCTCCTTGACGTTGAGACGAGGTATCCAAAAATGGAAAAGTTAGCCCTATCCCTCATATCCACCTCCAGGAGCCTCCGGCTGTACTTCCAAGCACATTAGATTGAGGTGCTAACAAACTTCCCATTGAGACAGGTCCTTCAAAAGATCAAAGCCTCCAAGAGAATACTCAAGTGGGCAGTCAAGTTAAGCCAATTCGACATCAGATTCACGTCAAGATCCGCAGTCAAGGGCCAAGCACTGGCAGATTTCATTGTTGAATTCACACACCCCCCGCCTCAACCAATGGAGGCCGAAGCCGCCCCAACTAGCCCTTGGCGTCTACAAGTGTACGGGTCCTCAAGCGAGGATGGCTCAGGGGCGGGCATCCTCTCGACCAGCCCGGAATGCCACGTACTAAGCTATGCCATCAGATTCTTCTACCCCGCCTCGAACAGTGTTGTCGAATATGAGGCTCTTTTGGCCGACCTACGCCTAGCCCAGGAAATGTAGGCCAAGTGACTATCAGTCCACAGTGACTCACAATTGGCGGTTAACCAAGTTAATGGCCACTTCGTCAGAGAAGACAATGTCCCTATACCTAAAGGCAGCCACTAAGCTCCTCCCCCAATTCGAGGGCTTTGAATTGCTCCAGGTCCCGCAAGCCGAAAAGGCTAACGCCGATGCCCTATCTAAACTGGTGAGTAGAAAAGACTCGGAACTACTCCGAACAATCCCAGTAGAGCAGCTGACCCGACCTTCTATCGAGAGGATCGAATAAATTATGACTACCGCAGATAAGGTAGAAAAGGACGAGCCCACCTGGATGGCCCCCTATGTCGCCTATTTGAAAGATGAGACACTGCTCGAGAATGAAGATCCCCTAAAATTTAGGAGGAGAACAGCATACTTCGTGCTGCTAGACAAGACGCTCTACAAGAGAGGGTACTCGATGCCCCTATTACGGTGTGTGACCCCTTCTAAGGCCTTGTACGCTATGCAGGAAATTCATGAAGGAATGTGCGGCAACCACTCTGGTGGACAGTCCCTGGCTCAAAAAGTTCTAAAGCAAGGATACTTTTGATCGACCCTCAAATGAGACGCCGCGGACTTTTGTGGAAAAATGTGTAAACTATCAGAAGCAGGCCCCAATCCTGTGCCAACCTCATCCGGCGCTCACCCCGGTGACCAGCCCCTGGCCCTTCGCCAAGTGGGGAGTGGACCTGATCGGACCCTTCCCCAAGGAAAGAGGCGGGGCGGCCCATGCTATTTTCGCCATCGATTACTTTACCAAGTGTGTCGAAGCCGAGCAGCAGTTGTTTATAACTGAGGCCAAGACCTCCCAATTCTTATAAAAGCATATAATCTACCGCTTCGGGATCCACACTCTCTGGTAATGGACAACAGGCGTCAATTGGGCATAACAAAACATTTTTCCGTACCACACCACACACAGTCTAATGGACAGGCTGAAGCTGTCAACAAGACCATCAAGCACCTACTCAAGAAAAGATTGGAGAACGCAAAGGGTGCCTAGGTCGATGAACTTCCCTACGTACCGTGGGCGATCCGAACTATCCCTCATTCCGCCACAGGAGAAACACCTTTTTCCATGACCTATGCCACAAAGGCAATGAGCTGGGTAGAGGGCGTCCTTCCGTCCCCGAGAAGGATACTCTACAATGAGCACTCAAACGCCGAGGCGCACAGGACCGCACTAGACCTGCTCCAAGAAAAAAAAGGGACTCCTCCCAGGTGAAACTCCTGTCTTACCAAAGGAAGATATCCAACCACTTCAATAGAAGGATCAAGGTAAAGCCCCTGAATGAGGGAGACCTAGTTCTCAAGCGAAACTTCACCCCTGCAAACCAAGGCTCATTTAGCCCCAACTGAGAGGGCCCCTATCGTCTGGGCACGCAGATTGTTGCTTATGCATCCACACCGCAAGTGCGGTCGTCAAGAAGTAATAAAGTGGAAAGTAGAGTGTCGAACCCACAAGGACTGATAGTAAATTTGTTTAATTTCTACTAGCCTTAATCGAAACTAATCAAAGATGAGATTTTTATACTAAAGCTAAGTTAAAAAGTAAAATAGGCTAAAATTATAAAAAGCGAGAATTAGAAAATTAAATTGAATTAAACAAGATGGCGAAAGTTGGTTTTATAAATATAATGAGAAAAGACGAGCATCAAGGCTTCGAATCCACTTCTCTTTTAATTATTGTCCGGATTATCAAATTGACAATGCAATTTACTTTTGAATACCGTTTTCCAATTTTATCGAGCAATCTCTCTCGAGTAGAGCTCAACCTATTCATGCATGCAATCCACCTATATCTCTATGGTGATTATCAACACACAAATGCATTAAAAAGCATTAAGAAAATGTGGGAATGTAACATAAAGCACCGGGGTACTCTCGTCCCCGATCGGACCATATGGTTTCTAATATATTGGTCTAACTTGCCAAGGATCTCTCGATTCACAAGACAAATCACAAGTATTCAATAACTGGTGATCAAGCAATTATGAATGAATAAATCAATATTAGAAACTCAATAGAAAATCCACGTTTTAACGTCAATTTAATAATCCAAAAACAACAATCAATCAAAAAGTTTCATCTGGCCTTAATGCTACTGAAAATCTAGCCTAACATACTGTGAAAGAAGGAACAAAATTAATAATGAAAGAAAGCCATAACCCGGTAGAACTTGAGGAGTTGATTTGGATCTTCAATGATAAACTTCCTCCTCAATTTTCCAAGAATTCCCCCAATGTTTGCTCTCAATTTCGTGGCCTCTGTGTTCTCTCTGACGTTCCTCCCACGAATTAGGTCGAAATCTGTATTAATAGATGCAAGAAAGCCCAAAAAAATCATAGTCCAAATCAGCTTCGGAAAGTTTTCTGCGAATCTGCCCGATATAACCATGCTATCGCGCGTGCGATTGCATGGTTATAAATTTCCAAAGGCATGTGGTAGCGCATGCGGCCGCATGGTTTACCAGATGTAACTTTTGCCCGATTCCATTTTGGTCCTCACAGTTTCATTGCAGGGCAAGTCCTCAACTTCTAAATTTGATCAATTGAGTCCAAAGACTTTTGATGTCTTCAATTTGGCTCCCATTTCATTTTTCTTCACCTCCCCAACTTTTATTTCTTCCAATTGAGTCCTTCAAACTTTAATTTGCGTCCTTTTTAGCCCACAATTGCAATCTTTCTTCAATTCCCGGTTTTTACTGAAGTAGAGACAAATAATACTAAATTAAACATGAACTTGATAAAAAAAAATAAGAAAAACGCATAGTTTAGAAGACCTAAATAAGTGCATAAATTGCACTTATCAAACACCCCCAAACTAGAACAATTGTTCGTCCTCGAACAATAAAACTAAACTTGAAAAAAGAAAATAAACAGATAAACTAGACACCACCCATAAACAGGACTCATGGTCAAACCGTGTACCATATGTCTCAGGCAAACGAAATGATAGTGAAAACTCAAGTTGGGCAAACAAAACAATTACCAAAAAGAAATCCACTTACCCAAGTGCTCGACTATCCTCTGTGTGTGTGCTAGTCATCACCTAACTCAAGTGCTTGTTCAAGTTTCACCACAGAATGTTCAACACAAAACCATGCCCGTACTCCCAAGTGCTTGAATATCCTCACCTCGCTCATGAATCACTCATGCTGCTTTTCTCTCAATTCCTGAGGTGTTTCTAGCTTGTGGTTTCTAAAAACTTTCTACGCATTTTTCCACACAAGATGTCAAGAAGAGTGACTAAATGTTGAAAAGTATTACAGCTATCATTACATCCACTTCGGCCTTAAGTCCCCAAATTTCTAGCCTTAAAGTTGCTTCACGGCACTTCAAACCCCTATTAATCTAGATTTTCCAGATTCTTTTTTCCTTTTTTTTACTAACTCTATGAGATGCAATGCAGTGCCCCAACAATAATGCTTTCTCAAGGACCCATGTAGCGAGCTTTAGGTCGGTTACTCCCGAGCTCATCACTCAAGGCACCAGGTTTGAAAGACCCCTCAAACTTAATCACTCCGGCCAATGAGGCAAGAGAATGGGGCAAAAGAAAATGAATGCATGTGTGATTTCTTTCTTTTCTTTTTTTTTCTTTTTTTTTTCTTTCGAGAGAATAATAGTATTCGTCAGTGTCGTTACAAACTCGTTAGCCAAAAATCCTTCAATCCAAAGCAGAAATATCAAGACTTCCAGCAGCAATCCCCTCCAACACAGAGTCACTACATCTTACCACCCCCAAACTAGGTCATTGGGCCAGTCGGATCTTCAAATAGTGGTTGGGGGGAACTACTTGGTTCTAAGTGTAAAATTGGGTCTAATAGGTAATCCTAAGGGAACACAGCATCTAAGTGATAAGTCAACAAGAACGAGAGTTAAACAATGACTATGTGCTCTTTTCAGTGAATCGGGCACAGATAAGTGAATAAAAAATTTTAAAAATTTTCAAGTGATGTTTCAAATCCAACTATAAGTTCATTAGAAAAAATTGGGCACCTTGTCATCATCGGCGGTACACACCTCGACCAAAACAAATAAAAGACAAAACAATTTTTTTTTTTTTTAGAATATCTAACCACTAGCAACTGCATAATAGCAAAAACCGGGTGAAAGAGAGCTAAAATAACAAACGGGCATCAAATATATATAAAGATTTCAAGTACAACTTCCATCTTTCACCACATAAGCACAGAAGTCAACAACAACAAAAAGTACACAAAAGTACCCTCACCCCCAACAAAATAGAGTACATTGCCCCCAATATACAACATGTAAGTTCAAAAAGAGAAAAGTATAATAAAAGCGCGAATAAAGATCAAAAGAGGCAGATGCTCCCCTACGGTGTCTCGTGAGGTGGAGAGAACATCTCATCATGCTGAATCCCGTGTGCTAACTCCAGACGGTCCAACCATCAGTTTCCAAATATAATAAGAGAGCAAGTAGTACCTATAAAAGCACCCCCAAACTATATAGAATTGCATAAGACCAAAGAAGCTCAATTAATTGACTCAATGAAGGTGGGACCCGCAAAATAGTGCAAAATGGTCCAAAGATGGAATGGACCCTACACTATCTAAAGTAGTACGTGTCACAAGCTACCACATATCAAAAATTGATGCAATTCTATCAGGTTTAGAATAAAAAAATGGGGGGTGAACATAACTGGTAAAGCATGCGATGGCGCATGTGATCGCATGCATCCCTGCTGCTCTCTTTTTTAGACTGGCAAGTCATGCGATCGCCCATGCGATCGCATGGTTTACCAGCAAACTTCTCCTTTTTTTTTCTTTTTCTTTCTTTTTCGAAATGAGATGACTTGTGGCTTGACATGAGTGATTTCATATGACATTTTGGGACGACTTTGAAGTGAAAAACCAATTGAACAAGGGTTTTGACAATTTTTGTAGATTTTGATTCTCAAAACATGACACTACATGAAAAACAACTAAAGATGTGAAAATGCAAACTAAAATGCAAAATTGGGCTCTAAACTTAAAACTAAACTTAAAAATAACAATGAAACTTAAAGAAAGGATACGGGGATGAGTTGCCTCTCACCAAGCGCTCCGTTTAGAGTCTAAAGCTCGACTTTAGTTTGTAATCGCTCAAGGTGGCTCTTTCCGGCGTGTGCATTCTTTGAAATTGCCGGCCTTGCATACTTCCACCTTCCCTTTCAATCTAATGAGGCTTTTGTCCTCTTTAGGAGTCCATTCATATCCCTTTCTCCGTTTTCCCTCCTTTTTGGCAAGCTTAACTCTATCTTGTGTGGTGATTCTTCCATGTTGGAGCAAACTTGGAGATTTTGGGGTGGTGATGCTGATTTTAGGACATTTAAGCTTACTTGTTCCTCATCACCTGTAGAATCACCATCCCGGCCTCTACATCAGTCAAAGCTCGGCTCGTGGCTAGGAAAGGTCTTCCAAGTATAATTGGGACTCGACTATCTTCCTTCATGTCAATTGCAATGAAGTCCGCGGGAAAGATGAACTTGTCCACTTTCACCAAAACATCTTCAACCACACCATATGGATATCGAATGGAGCGATCTGCTAGTTGAAGCGTCACATTGGTGGGTTTTTGCTCTCCTAAACCAAATTTCCTACAAATGGACAAAGGCATTAGATTAATACTTGCTCCTAGATCACATAAGGAGTTCTGAAAACACAAATTGCCAATAGTACAAGGAATAGAGAAACTCCCTGGATCTTTAAGCTTAGGTGGCAACTTGTTGAGCAAGATTACACTGCACTCTTCATTAAGTGAAACTGTTTCGAAATCCTCAAGCTTCTTCTTCTTTGATAACATTAGCTTCATGAACTTGAGGTAGAGGGACATTTGAGCCAAAGCTTCAGCGAAGGGGATGTTAATATGAAGTTTCTTGAAAATATCAAGAAACTTTGGGAACTGCTGATCCTCCTTATGCTTCATTAGCCTCTGTGGGAATGGAATAGGTGGTTTATAAGCTCTAAGGATATCATCTTTTCTCTGAGCTTGATCGGGTGATTTCTCATTCGTTTTTGATTTTTCCTTCTCCTCCATCACTACAGTTCCTCGAGTTTTTGTTGTTTCTTCCTCAGATCGCTGCTTCACATGAATTTCTGGCATCTCTTTCCCACTGCGTGTGGTAATAGCCATTACCTGTTCCCTTGGGTCAACTTCAGTATTACTCGGTAAACTCCCAAGTGGCCTACTAGAAATTGCATTTGCCATATGCCCCATCTGAGTTTCCAAATTTCGAATTGAAGCTTGCTGATTTTGGAGAGTAGTCTCAGTTTTCTTCATAAATTGGTCTGTGCGTTCCATGTACTTCTCAGTTTTCTCCATAAACCGACCCAATGCATCCTCAAGTGAGCGTTTCTTTTCAGGTTGCGCGTAGTGTGGCCCTTGAACTCCTCCGTCATTCTGGTTATCTCTGCAACCAAAGTTTTGGTAATTACGCCATCCCTGGTTATAGGTGTTGGAAAATGGATTATTTGGGTAGCGTGGGCCCCATGGACAAAGTCTACCTGATAATGCTTGTGTGCTAGAATAGGGCACTCCATTCTACTATGGTTCGCCCCACATTCTTCACAAGCCGATAGTTTAGACTGCACTGCATTCACTGGCCGGTTGATGTTGTCTACTTTGAGGGCTGAACTGTCCAATTTAGCAGATAGAGCAACAATAGGATCTACAACATGAATTCCAGGAGCTCTATGATTTTTCCAATCAGATGCCCACATAGCAGTGCTACTTGCTATTCTTTCGAACAACTCGATTGCCTCAGGGATAAGTTTTGTTGTGATCGACCCATTGGCCGAAGAATCAACTAGACTCTTATATGACGGAAGCAACCCATTGTTGAAGTATTGTACCTGCTGTCCATTATTGATCCCATGGTGAGGGCATTTCCTTAGCATACCTTTGAACCTTTGCCATGCTTCATCAAATGACTCCGAATCATATTGCTGGAAAATTGATATATCGTGTCTCAACTTAGCAGTCTTGACTGGAGGGAAGAATTTAGTGCAAAATTTTGGGGCAAGGTCATTCCAAGTAGTAATGCTTCCAATGGGCTGCGAATCTAACCAATCTAATGCCCGTTCCCGAAGAGTACGAGGAAATAGCCTGAGTTTGATAGCATCATCTGAGACCCCTTGATATTTGAAGTGCTGGCACATCTCTAAGAACCGAGAAACGAGCAGATGAGGGTTTTCCTCTGCCAGACCATAGAATGGATGCGTGTTTTGAAAGCAGCTGATCACGTCGGTCCTCAGTTGGAAGTTGGCTTGCCCCAATGGTGGATACACAATGCTTGATTGGCTCTGAATTATTTGTGGCATCATAAAGTCGCCAACTAGCATGTTGTCTTCGTCCACAATCTCTTCTACACGGCCTTCACCATCGTTAATTCGCAGAATTTCATCATTGGCCTCCATTGCTTTCTTTTTTTGATTTTTTTGTTTTTCTATTTCTCTAGCTTCTCTACGACTTTGACGAAAGGTATGCTCGATCTCTGGATCTAGTTCGAGAGGTTGACCGAGCCTCGCACTTCGCATAAACCTGAAAGAAAATAAGAGAAAGTGTGAAAGAAGAATACAATAAAATTAATTAAAAATAAAAAATAAAGTTTGAATTAGTGCTAGCTAAACTAAACGAGAAAATAATTGCAGTCCCCGGCAACGGCGCCAAAAACTTGTTGCCTATGAATCCACACCGCAAGTGCACGAGTCGTCAACAAGTGATAAAGTGGAAAGTAGAGTGTCGAACCCACGAGGACTGATAGTAAATTTGTTTAATTTCTACTAGCCTTAATCGAAACTAATCAAAGATGAGATTTTTATACTAAAGCAAAGCTAAAAATTAAAATAGGCTAAAATTATAAAAAGCGAGAATTAGAAAATTAAATTGAATTAAACAAGATGTTGAAAGTTGGTTTTATAAATATAATGAGAAAAGACGAGCATCAAGGCTTCGAATCCACTTCTCGTTTAATTATTGTCCGGATTATCAAATTGACAACGCAATTTACTTTTGAATACCGTTTTCCAATTTTATCGAGCAATCTCTCTCAAGTAGAGCTCAACCTATTCATGCATGCAATCCACGTATATCTCTATGGTGATTATCAACACACAAATGCATTAAAAAGCATTAAGAAAACGTGGGAATGTAACGTAAAGCACCGGGGTACTCTCGTCCCCGATCGGACCCTATGGTTTCTAATATATTGGTCTAACTTGCCAAGGATCTCTCGATTCACAAGACAAATCACAAGTATTCAATAACTGGTGATCAAGCAATTATGAATGAATAAATCAATATTAGAAACTTAATAGAAAATCCACGTCTTAACGTCAATTTAATAATCCAAAAATAACAATCAGTCAAAAAGTTTCATCTGGTCTTAATGCTACTGAAAATCTAGCCTAACATACTATAAAAGCAAGAACAAAAATAATAATGAAAGAAAGCCATAACCCGGTAGAACTTGAGGAGTTGATTTGGATCTTCAATGATGTACTTCCTCCTCAATTCTCCAAGAATTCCCCCAATGTTTGCTCTCAATTTCGTGGCCTCTGTGTTCTCTCTGACGTTCTTCCCACGAATTAGGTCGAAATCGATATTAATAGATGCAAGAAAGCCCAAAAAAATCATAGTCCAAATCAGTTTCGGAAAGTTTTCTGCGAATCTGCCCTATATAACCATGCTATCGCGCGTGCGATCGCATGGTTATAAATTTCCAAAACCATGCGGTCGCGCATGCGACCGCATGGTTTACCAGATACAACTTTTGCCCGATTCCATTTTGGTCCTCACAGTTTAATTGCAGGGCAAGTCCTCGACTTCTAAATTTGATCAATTGAGTCCAAAGACTTTTGATGTCTTCAATTTGGCTCCTATTTCATTTTTCTTCACCTCCCGACTTTTATTTCTTCCAATTGAGTCCTTCAAACTTTAATTTGCGTCCTTTTTAGCCCACAATTGCAATCGTTCTTCAATTCCCGGTTTTCACTGAAATAGAGACAAATAATACTAAATTAAACATGAACTTGATAAAAAAATAAGAAAAACACATAGTTTAGAAGACCTAAATAAGTGCATAAATTGCACTTATCACAGATCTGGCCCAGAACATTCATTGTGGAGAAAATGGAAGGCAAGCCGTTTTCCCGTCCCTGGAACACCGAGCATCTTAGGAAGTATTATCAATAGGGCCTCAAAACATATAACCCTTGGGGGAATAATGTCTGTTTTTACTTTTGTAATGAAGCGCTCACGGAGCCGACTGTTTATTTCCATGAATCTAATTTTTGGGCATGTAGGTCCACACATGAAGGCGTAGTGATCTAGCCCCTTCACTGCCTATCTACTTTTTGGGCGTGTGGGCCCACGCATGAAGGCGTGGCGATTTAGCCCCTTCACTGCCTATCTGATTTTTGGGAAAGAAGGCGTGGCGATCTAAACCCTTCACTGCCATGGCGATTTAGCCCCTTCACTACCCATCTGATTTTTGGGCATGAAAGCGTGGCAATCTAACCCCTTCACTACCTACCTAATTTTTGGGCATGCATGCTGATGCATGAAGGCATGACGATCTAGCCCCTTCACTGCCTATCTCCTAAATGGGCGCGCCGGCACACGCAGGACGGCATGACAATCGAGCCCTTTTGAGGCCCGTCCCTAACTATCGGCCATGCAGCCTTTTGTATGGGGGCATGGCATTCTAGCCCCTTCGAGTGCATTCTACCCTTTTGTCCAAAGTTGGTTATTGATGGGGTCGATTAAATTATATGTGAACTTATGCTCGGGGATTACCTTCGAAGTTTCATTTACTGTTATTCTCAGCTTCGAACTCAATACAAATGTGCTAGCAAAGTTATTAATTAAGCAAGGGCGGCGGAAACAGTGGTGGAAGCAACATTATAAGTAAGGCTTGCAGTTTGAAAGTACTTTATTGAGACTGCAAAACATGTTATTCACAACAGCCCAGGAAACATAGCCATCCCTATTAAATGATACCTATGACTAGTTACAACAAAAAAAACCATACAATAAAGGCAAATATCTCCAGCTATTCTTCGCCAGATTCCTGCCCGAACCTATCCGCCTCATCATCTTCCTCCTCCGCGCCGAGGTCCGACTGAATGGAAGACAGGTTAAGCCCCGGATATGCCTCTTCGACCGCGAGAAGGGTGAGCCTTGCCCCCGCCGATGCCCCATGATCCAACAGCGGCTGGTAGTATTCAGACGTATGGAAGGTCGCCATAAAGGACTTCTCCAATTCCGCTTGGCTCACTCCTGATCGACCGAGGAGCTGGACGAGGGCCCCACCGCTGAAGCCTTCCTTGCCGCCCCAAGTTCGGTCATGAGGCGGGCAATCTGGGCTTCCACCTGCCTCTTTCTCACCGCCAACCTCTGTGCGTCCACAAACAAGGCATTAAGGTTAGAATTGAACTCCAATTGTTTAACCTCAAGGGTGAATTGATTAGCACGTACCTCGCCAAGCTCCTGCCGGAGGCCATCGACGGTGCTTCGATACATGGTTACCTCAGTATCTAGCTCCAAGTTCGCCCGTTGGAGCTCCTTGTTGCGCACTCGGAGTTGGGAGATGGTGGCATCAGGGTGGCCAACAAACCATCGAACTTACCCCTTAGTTCGTCGACCACCTTCCAGGCCTTGCCGACCTCCACCTCCCGACCGGACCTCTCAGCTAGGAGCTCCCGCTGCAGCCGCTTCAACTCCACAGTTTGCTCTGCATGGATCTCCTCCAAGGACTGGAGTAGGGCGCCCCTCTCGACATGAGCATTGGCGAGCAGTTTTTCTCGAGCTTCTTAGTGAGGGTTTCCACATTCCGGTCGGATTTCGCCAATTCATCCTTGGTCCTCTTCAGGTCGTCTTCCAGCGAGGCAACCCTCCCCTTTTCAACCTCCAACCGGTCGGCTAGGTCGGCATCTTTCGCCGTCTCCGCCACCACCCTCCTCACTTCCTGCACGAGGAACAAAGCCTGATCGCTTCTCGGATTCGCCACGCAGCGAGCCGCCCGCCAAAGTTTGCAGCCGAGCCGAGACCTCATTCGGAACGTACTTTATCAGTAAATTGGCCCTGGCCCGGAGACCTTTGGGAAACCTCCGACTGACTTCTGATTTAACTTTTTGCTGGACGATCCCACCAGCTTTTTGTACAACTCCTGTGTGGCTGAGTCTAGGCCCCGCGGCTTCAAACTCGGGGTGACTGCTTCCGGTACAGGAGACGCAGATGGAAAAGCCTCATCAACGAGGTGTTTTCCCCGCCGGCGGGTAACCAAGGCTTCGCCTCATCTGGTGGCTCGCCCTCATCAGCCGCCACTGGCCGGGGACACAGCGAAGGGCATCGCCAGCAGGCATCCTCTCGGCTGATTTTTTCAATAGCTTCCTCCCGCACGAAGCGATTGCCGCCGTGACCACCCCAGATGGCTGTTATACTAGGGCAAGCTCATGCCCATGCCCCTCCCTGAACATGTCGTCGAAATGGGACTCCCCCTTCTCCACTCCCGCCACCACTCCCCCTGCCGTCCCGACTCTGTCAGTGGCGGGGCGACCACCCAAGCCTTCTTCGCCTTAGCGACCATCAGTTGCGCCATCGGAATGGCTGGAACATATATTATTTTGCTCTTCTTCGATCCCCCGCCGGAGCATTCGGCTCACGGCCCTACATTCCCGGAATGATAGGCGGCATCGCCGCAGCTGCGTTGCACTCTTGGGCGATTTGCTTGTTCATTGCTTCGGCAGCCACACCAGTTAGAACGGGAGAGACTGGGCAACCCGCCTCCACGTCAAAGCGGTCGAACCGCCACCGCCCTCTCCCATCTCCCCACCATCATCACCTTCATTCCCCCACCAGTAGCCTCTTTGGCCACCGTCGCCGACTGACCACCCGCCTTCTCACGGCCCGGCTCCATTGCTTCAGCATCATTCCACCCACATCGTCCCCCATTCACAGGCTGCTTATCCATTCCACCAATTGTACCATGTCAACAACTACAAAACCCTTGCTAAACCCAACACCCCGTATAAATATCAGGGAGTTGGGCTTGGGGGACTTATGTTACTGGTGTGGCCACCTGAAGGCCCACAAACGGCCCTCCATGACCGCCTGAGGGCTCACAAACGTCCCCCCACGACACACGTGGCATCATGGTGGGCGAGGGTGCCCAAAAACCCCTAGCTGAGATGGCCCTCTCTCCACAGGCGTCGTACCCCGAAGTCAAAATCACCCATGTGCACGAGATGGCCATCTACTGCAGATGTGACACAAAACTACTTGCAAGATCTTCAAAGTCTACAAGTCAGCGCATTGTCACATCTGGCCATTCCTATGATGGAATCCGAGAACCAGTGACTATTCGACACGTGGTAAGCCATCATTAAAATTCCAACCACTACCTTTGTGTGAGGGAGTATAAATAGAATGCATGGGGAAAGGAAAAATGTAATGCAAAACTATTCTATATACTTCCATTAATTCACTCACAAGAGCTTCCAACTCTCCCGAGTGGATCTTCGTAACACCTCGATTCCGGCTTCACAGCTCCACGCACGTCGAATATCACTTGCACTCTATAAGATGGCTGACTTGACTGTTCGAGCGCGTGCGACTGCCGCTCCCTCCGCTGTCTAGGTAGTGGTTGCCAGTGGTCAATGCTCCTAACGGTTTGCCTTAACGTACAGGTGGACGGACGAAGAAGATAGAGGTGAGGAGCAACTGTGGACCCCTTTTCCAGAGGTCAACATATTAGCTTACAAATAATCGAAGGAAAAATAATTTTACATTTATTTTTTAGAAAAAACTAAATATATAAAATGAAAGAATCGGAAAATATAATAAACATTAACATAACAGTCATCATAAACCTTTATTTGAAATTATAATTTCCAATAATTAGAATAAAAAATAAATGAAACAATTCTGATGAATTTAAATGATAAAAATTAAATAATAAAAATTCATAAAATAGTAATAATAATTTTTTATCAAAACAAATCATTTTCTTTATCAATGTTCGCCTTCCCTGTAGCTACCCAAAACGTTGATGACCTCATATATTAATTAAGAAATAAATGGAAACAATAATAGGGAATATACCTGCTGAGTTGAGTCCCACATCGGTTGCGGAAGAACTCCTGGAGTGGCTTATAGGCTGGGTTCAAACCTTCCCCTTTGAGCGCGCTTTTGGGGCGAAGTTAGGGGCCATGTCCTTAACATGGATCGCGTGGTAATCGAATAGTATAAAACACAAAAAATGCGAAAAAGTAAATAACACAAAGATTTGTTTGGCCCTCGACCCCACAGTTCACCAAATTGGTTACGCCTGCATTGAGCATCCACACCACGGTGGTTCTCACTCCAATCCACTATGAATGGCCCAAATTTGGTAGCCAAGGCTCAGTTACAATGCACATCTCACTCGCCTCTCTTTGATCTCTCACCCTCTCTGTATCTAATCACTCTGTATAACTCAATACAAGAAAATAATTACAGAGAAGAAACTCTCTCAAAGAAGGCGATGCGCAACCGACCAAAACCCTTTATCTCTACATTGTGTCTCTCCTTTCTGCACCCTCAGAGAATGAAGCCCTCAAACCGTTATATAAGAAGTCAACCCTAGTAATAATCAGCCAAGTTTAACTCCAAATGAGCCAACCAATGAAGCCCAACTGCAACTCTGGCCCATTAACAACTTTGGTCCAATAACCAGGCAGCACACATCCAACAATCTCCACCTTGCTGCCTGGATTCCGGCTCTCTTCTAGTGGATTTGAAGTTCAACCAACCTCATGTTTCATTGCTCTTGCACCTACAAATCACATTGCAAAGTCAATCCATGATCTCAAGTTTAAATAGCTCTATTTAAATCGAAATTGAAACTGAATTTAAACACTAGTAGATAGCCCGATATAGTAGGCCATCTATAACTCTCTTACCTTCATTACCATGGCAACCTTTTAACCATTTTTTACCTCGAAAAATCAACTTCGACTTTCACGAAGAAATAAAAAAATAGCCATTATAAACGAAGCTACAACACTAATAAACTGGTTAAACTCTTCAAAAAACACACGTTTGAAAAAAAAACTGTAATGCCTTCACTCAAGACACACAAAGATGTACTAAAACTCTAAAGCAATCAGTTTCACTTTGTAGCAATTAACTCCAATTAACTACAACCACAAACTCAAATGCAAAGAGTACAAAGAACATCAAAACTCTTAGTTTGAAACAAACTCTTGTTAAAAACTGAAACAACTCTCTTTTTGAAATCCATACTCTTTGAAAAAATCTCTTTTCAAAAGAACTCAAAAGGTACATGGGATAGCCTCCACCTCAAGAAATAGAAGAAGCAAACTAGGTAATATGGTATACAAGAATAGGCATCTCTTCGAAAACACCTCTCTCTGATCTAACTCTTCGTTCCATGAACGACTATATTCTAAGAACTCACCCACTGTATCACTCAATACAAAGAGGCTTAGAACAGCACAGAGAGCAAACAATCAAAGAAACCTCTCAGCCATAAATGCAACCCTCTCATTACCCCCTCTTTTGCTACCTCTATTCTACCTCTCATAGAGACAATCCCAACTCCACCCAAGATTCACAATCTCAAGAAACACATGCATAAAACTACTCAGTTTTAAAACCTTTAAACACTTGAAATCGATTTTTGAGAACACCTTTTGAAAAAATCTCTTCAAAAACTCAAAAATAGGCTCCAAACATCATGCTAAATCACCCAAATAGCACAAAACACAAGTACTAACTAATGCATAAATAAAACAACAGGTGGCTCCACCTCAATATGCAATCACAATCAATAAACCAATCACAAGAACTCAATTAACCAGTTAATAACTCAAAAACCTGATCAATTTCCCACTCAACCAGTTAACACAAGTCAAGAGAACACTTATAGGCAGTTAAAACTCTAAACAACCTATAGACAGCTCAATTGACAATCACTGGCAAAAAACAATAACATCTCAAAAATGGTAAAAACTCAACCCAATTCACCTCAATCAATAGAACTCATTGAAAGAAAAAATTTAGAGTTTACCACGGTCACAATGACCGGAGACGAACCACAATCTTAGTCTGATGATGATGAAAAATGGAACCATCACAACGGGGAGAAAATTCTGTTCGCAAACAGCCTCGCTGGAAGTTCACAGCCACCGCCGGAATTTGCGCGCCACTGCCGGATTTCACTCCAACCCCACGTGGAAAACGCGAATGAAAACGGGCACAGTTTTCAACAGGTAAGTCCGATCCGAAATCTGAAACCACCAACAGGTTCTTCTCGTCGATACCTTTCCAACGGTATGTTGTCGATCACGAGACGATGCCGGACGCTCCCACAATCTTCGGTCGAAGTTGCAGCTGTCTTTTCCCGACGAGATTCGCACACCTGCCGGAAAGTGTCTCTCCTGCCTCCGTCGGAAAATCAAAATGAGACACCATCCCCACCAAAAGAAGCGCCTCTCCACAAGGAACTCAGATCTGGCCTCCGATTTCGCTAACTCCGCCTGGTTTTCTCGGAATCATTAGTCAAAGTTTCAGATCTAGAACTTGACTTCGTCTCCTTCGCGCACCACTCGGCACCAGCAACTTAAAACTCGATTTTCTACCACCTCCGGACACCGATTTGCATCAAATCTGGTACCATTCAACTCGCCTCGAAGAGAGCTTCGCGATGGTAGTCTTGTTTCACGTTTTTGGTCACCGGATTGTGCTGAAAAATGGCATGAAAGTGACAGGTCTGTGTTTCACGGCTGAAATTTTTCGGCCTTTTTTTTTTCGAATTTTGAGCCCTAATTCAATTACCACAAATCACCTACGCTCTGATACCACTATTGGGATTTGGATCGCGTGGTAATCGAATAGTATTAAACACAAAAAATGCGAAAATGTAAATAACACAAAGATTTGTTTGGTCCTCGACCCCGCAGTTCACCAAATTGGTTACGTCTGTGTTGAGCATCCACACCACGGTGGTTCTCGCTCCAATCCACTATGAATGGCCCAAATTTGGTAGCCAAGGCTCAGTTACAATGCTCATCTCACTCGCCTCTCTTTGATCTCTCACCCTCTCTGTATCTAATCACTCTGTATAACTCAATACAAGAAAATAATTACAGAGAAGAAACTCTCTCAAAGAAGGAGATGCGCAACCGACCAAAACCCTTTATCTCTACATTGTGTCTCTCCTTTCTGCACCCTCAGAGAATGAAGCCCTCAAACCGTTATATAAGAAGTCAACCCTAGTAATAATCGGCCAAGTTTAACTCCAAATGAGCCAACCAATGAAGCCCAACTGCAACTCTGGCCCATTAACAACTTTGGTCCAATAACCAGGCAGCACACATCCAACAATCTCCACCTTGCTGCCTGGATTCCGGCTCTCTTCTAGTGGATTTGAAGTTCAACCAACCTCATGTTTCATTGCTCTTGCACCTACAAATCACATTGCAAAGTCAGTCCATGATCTCAAGTTTAAATAGCTCTATTTAAATCGAAATTGAAACTGAATTTAAACACTAGTAGATAGCCCGATATAGTAGGCCATCTATAACTCTCTTACCTTCATTACCATGGCAACCTTTTAACCATTTTTTACCTCGAAAAATCAACTTCGACTTTCACGAAGAAATAAAAAAATAGCCATTATAAACGAAGCTACAACACTAATAAACTGGTTAAACTTTTCAAAAAACACACGTTTGAAAAAACTGTAATGCCTTCACTCAAGACACACAAAGATGTACTAAAACTCTAAAGCAATCAGTTTCACTTTGTAGCAATTAACTCCAATTAACTACAACCACAAACTCAAATGCAAAGAGTACAAAGAACATCAAAACTCTTAGTTTGAAACAAACTCTTGTTAAAAACTGAAACAACTCTCTTTTTGAAATCCATACTCTTTGAAAAAATCTCTTTTCAAAAGAACTCAAAAGGTACATGGGATAGCCTCCACCTCAAGAAATAGAAGAAGCAAACTAGGTAATATGGTATACAAGAATAGGCATCTCTTCGAAAACACCTCTCTCTGATCTAACTCTTCGTTCCATGAACGACTATATTCTAAGAACTCACCCACTGTATCACTCAATACAAAGAGGCTTAGAACAGCACAGAGAGCAAACAATCAAAGAAACCTCTCAGCCATAAATGCAACCCTCTCATTACCCCCTCTTTTGCTACCTCTATTCTACCTCTCATAGAGACAATCCCAACTCCACCCAAGATTCACAATCTCAAGAAACACATGCATAAAACTACTCAGTTTTAAAACCTTTAAACACTTGAAATCGATTTTTGAGAACACCTTGTGAAAAAATCTCTTCAAAAACTCAAAAATAGGCTCCAAACATCATGCTAAATCACCCAAATAGCACAAAACACAAGTACTAACTAATGCATAAATAAAACAACAGGTGGCTCCACCTCAATATGCAATCACAATCAATAAACCAATCACAAGAACTCAATTAACCAGTTAATAACTCAAAAAACTGATCAATTTCCCACTCAACCAGTTAACACAAGTCAAGAGAACACTTATAGGCAGTTAAAACTCTAAACAACCTATAGACAGCTCAATTGACAATCACTGGCAAAAACAATAACATCTCAAAAATGGTAAAAACTCAACCCAATTCACCTCAATCAATAGAACTCATTGAAAGAAAAAATTTAGAGTTTACCACGGTCACAATGACCGGAGACGAACCACAATCTTAGTCTGATGATGATGAAAAATGGAACCATCACAACGGGGAGAAAATTTCGCGCAAACAGCCTCACTGAAGTTCACAGCCACCGCCGAATTTGCGCGCCATCGCCGGATTTCACTCCAACCCCACGTGGAAAACGCGAATGAAAACGGGCACGCCAACAGGTAAGTCCGATCCGAAATCGAAACCACCAACAGGTTCTTCTCGTCGATACCTTTCCAACGGTATGTTGTCGATCACGAGACGATGCCGGACGCTCCCACAATCTTCGGTCGAAGTTGTACCTGTTTTTTCCGACGAGATTCAGATACCGCCGGAAAGTGTCTCTCCTGCCTCCGTCGGAAAATCAAAATGAGACACCATCCCCACCAAAAGAAGCGCCTCTCCACAAGGAACTCAGATCTGGCCTCCGATTTCGCTAACTCCGCCTGGTTTTCTCGGAATCATTAGTCAAAGTTTCAGATCTAGAACTTGACTTCGTCTCCTTCGCGCACCACTCGGCACCAGCAACTTAAAACTCGATTTTCTACCACCTCCGGACACCGATTTGCATCAAATCTGGTACCATTCAACTCGCCTCGAAGAGAGCTTCGCGATGGTAGTCTTGTTTCACGTTTTTGGTCACCGGATTGTGCTGAAAAATGGCATGAAAGTGACAGGTCTGTGTTTCACGGCTGAAATTTTTCGGCCCTTTTTTTTCGAATTTTGAGCCCTAATTCAATTACCACAAATCACCTACGCTCTGATACCACTATTGGGATTTGGATCGCATGGTAATCGAATAGTATTAAACACAAAAAATGCGAAAATGTAAATAACACAAAGATTTGTTTGGTCCTCGACCCCGCAGTTCACCAAATTGGTTACGTCTGTGTTGAGCATCCACACCACGGTGGTTCTCGCTCCAATCCACTATGAATGGCCCAAATTTGGTAGCCAAGGCTCAGTTACAATGCTCATCTCACTCGCCTCTCTTTGATCTCTCACCCTCTCTGTATCTAATCACTCTGTATAACTCAATACAAGAAAATAATTACAGAGAAGAAACTCTCTCAAAGAAGGAGATGCGCAACCGACCAAAACCCTTTATCTCTACATTGTGTCTCTCCTTTCTGCACCCTCAGAGAATGAAGCCCTCAAACCGTTATATAAGAAGTCAACCCTAGTAATAATCGGCCAAGTTTAACTCCAAATGAGCCAACCAATGAAGCCCACCTACAACTCTGGCCCATTAACAACTTTGGTCCAATAACCAGGCAGCACACATCCAACAATACCTTTAATAAACGACCACATTATCGATAAATTATGTTTATTATGTGAACTGTGTGAAATAATAATTAAATTGATGCTTGTCATGAATTTCTTTCGTGAATTTTGTCGCCATGGGTGTGCATGTCGTGTATATCCGGGGAACACGGTGTCAGTATGAAAATATATGCGTTGATATTGTTTCGTGAGAACTAAACTCGTGATTGTGCATGCATTATACATTTGAATTTATATGCATGGAATGATGGAATGTCGCTTTGAGAGGAATCAGCTTAAAATCCTCTATAAAGCTCGAGTGATCAAGTCAAAGCATCAATTAGGATTTTTTCGAAGGTGGGCCTTCTAAATATTGATCGACAAAGAGTGTAAAAATGAATTGGACATTTGTAATAATAATTGTAAATAATTACAAGATATTAAATGATACTAAGTGAAGATTAATTGTAAAAAAAAAAAAAGGAGGAATATACACACTTAGAAGAAGAAATGTTTTATTATATGGGTATGATTTTCTACTTAAATGAATTAAGTGGAAAATTTTTGCACTGGACACACCTAATTAATTGAAGTGATAAAAGGTGTAAATGATACTAATTAGACTCGACTTTAATTAATGGCTGCAAAATGGCCGATAATTAGAATGTCGTTCGAAAATAAAAATTCGCACTAGTACAGATGAATCATTGGGCTGTGGTCGTTTTATAGAACGGGTGGCGGTTCTTTGACCGCCGCCCAAAGCTACGACACCCAATGTCAGCTTTTGGGTGGTGGTCTAAACAACGCCACCCAATCGGCTTTGGGTGGCGGTTGTTTTTTAAAAACAATCACCACCCGTTTTCATAATTATTTTTTTTTTATTTTTAATGTTTCGGGTGACGGTTTCTACATATAGAACCGCCACCCGTTTTCGTTTATATTATTATTATTTTTTATTTTTAATATTTCAGGTGGCGGTTTCTACATATAGAACTGCCACCCGTTTTGCTTTTATTTTGAATACTTTGCGTGGCGGTTTCTACGTGTAGACCACCACCCGTTTTTATTATTATTATTTTTTTTAACTTTGGGTGCCGGTTTCCACTTGGAGAACGCCACCCGAGATGTATTTTGAATTTCTTTTTATTTTAATAAATGTTTGGGTGGCGGTTCTGTTGATACAATCGCCAACCTTTATAAATTTTTTTCCCACTACTGGTACCTATTATAAAAAATTGTAAGACAATTGAAAAAACCTCGAATACCTGCAATTACACTATATTTTTCCAAAATTACACTTCATACAACTCAAATTAAAAATAGCCACAACTAAAGGCCACCTCCAACTAAAGCAAATATATAACATTGAGCAGTACGATTCCAATATATACAACGCAAAGGATGCAAACTACAACTCCAACTAATTAACAAAGCTAAGAAAAACTACCTAACGAAGTCCATTGCTAGATTTACACGACCACAAGCACAAGAGTTCACGTGAGGTTCAGTGCATGAAATTAAAACATAATAAAAGCAGAAGTAAAATGAATTTGAATGTGTAAATGATCATTTCAATTCATAACCTCTCGAAAGAATTGAACCCAAAGTTCTCGTACCAAATCGATGTCGTTCTGAAAATACTCTTTAACTTTATTCACCTGTGAGTGAAATGAAAAATAATAAGTTACATACATTTTCAACAAAGTACTGAATGCTTAAATTAACGATCTACATTTTATAATAATAAACACACCATTTGTAGTTCATGGCCTTGACCATAGTCCATCATTATGTCATTCATATTCTTCATGACGCAGTAACCACATTCATTACCTCCTGGATGGTGCGTACACTAAAATTTGTACATAGCCAAAAACCAAAATAAGTCATTGGATATCCCTCTAACTTATCATACAAAAACTAATAAATGAAATGAAAGTCATTGGATATTCGCTTACACACAGAGAGCAATTTGACCTCCAAAATTCTCTCCTGATTAGCACAATGAATCCAATACGTATACTGTATTGTCCGAGGGCTTCATGAAAAGCAATAACCAGTGATGACTAGCAAACGAGATAATTAGCTTTTTAATAACATATTCATAATTTTCGAACTAACATTGGATGTATATATTAAAGTATAAGCGATCTAACTTTTGGTTGTACGGGCCAAAATGTATTTTTTTGTCCTCCAAACTGCGTAGTGCCCGATTAATGTAGAGTGATGTTTGCCGATGTTGAGATCTAACCATGACTGCCGATGTTCGCGACGGACTCATAAAGCTTAATGGTATTTCATACAGCGCAATTCCAATGAATGTACCCATATTAAAAAATATACGAAGATACTATCTTTGGTAACCTAAAATTGAAAGAATCATGTAATTTCAAACTGGAATTGAAGCCTCACATTTGAAATACTTCCAAAATAGGAGCATTCAACCAGCTCATCGTCATGAAGTCGGCGATATCAATAGCAGTAACAAAAACTTCAGCATCGGATGATTCAGGGAACAAGTCGTCGAACGGGACCACCAAAGTGTCATTATCAACAGGCATCATATTGCTCAGACCAATCAATAGCTTGCAATAGCTAGGAAGAAACTGGTACGTTGCTTCATCGATGAGATTGCATGATCCAGTTGTTGACATAACAAAACTTTGAGGCCTTTTCTGTTTAACGGCTCGATTGTCCTTATTATGGACATGATATATCCCACAATAGTAAAGTACTCATTACAACATGCACATTAAATAATTATATAGTATGAAAAATAAATAAGTAAAGATATTACGAAACTATCAACAACTTATATTTTCCAAGCAAACCATGCATTTTAGCCACTAAAAAAAACTTCCAATGGCGTCCCCTAGGGCAATTAAGTTATTTCAAACTGGCTCGGGAAGAGGCAACTTACGACATTGCTCATGAACTATATCAATTAGTACCTTGACATTTCTTTCTATGAGTTTGCAACCATGCACGACAGTGTCTTTTGCAATAGGCTAGCAAGTCCCTTGAGTCACCTGTTGTATATGGCCTTCATATGGTATGGAAAGTGTACAATTAGTAATTTCCTATTAGTCAGAAAAATTATCACGCAACAATTAATGATAGCTCCTGAGAATAATTGTAAAGCTGATTATTAATAACATTTTAAAAATAAGTAAAATATTGTGATTATTACCAACATTTTAAAACTAATTAAATTTGTTTAAATACCGTGGTGGCCATGAATGGATCTGGCGCAATGAGGCATGACAAATACTGCTATTACTCACAGGTCTATTATTTGGCACCGTCACTCCCATCTCAGCAGGTAATTGGATTTCTAGTCGAATGAGGGTATCAACAACTCTATATTCCACCCTATTATCAAATTCAGCATTCAGTTGACTTTGAACAGCCCGTGCGACCCGACTATCTAAGGCATCCTGATCTGAAGTGTGTTTCTTAGATTTTTTCAGACTTTTTTCCAAAGAATGCCCTCACACCACCAACATATCCACCGAAAGTCCTCGGCCGACCCGGATGATCATCTTTCCCTAAGGCTTCTGAAAATATGTCGTGATGCTGGTCTGAGACAAACATCCCCCCTTAACTTCTTGAGAGTTATCCACATGTTCATATCAAATGAAAATTAATTGTCAGTAGTTATCATTGGTTAATTTATCGAAATTATGCAAATTTGGAAAGCAATACTCACAATCTTGTCATAAACATCTTTAATATCATTTGGATATATCAACATTCCATCAGGGCGCACTTATACTCTTGCCCGTAAGTAATCCCATGACTGATCACTGTGCAAAATCTCTTCGGGTACAGAGCTGCAAGAGGAAAGGTGGCCTAGAGGGTAATCCTTTGTCGACACCTCCTTTATCCCAACATAACCTACGTTTCCTATGTGATGGGGATACTTGTTATGTGTCTGGCTCTCATTCGCCTTCTCACTAATGTCCTTCAGGAAATTAATAACATACCATTATTGATAAATGAGGTGGGTACGAGTTCAAATATTATTTTAGAGAAAAAAGGAAAAGAATGACTGCATAATTAATTGTAATCACTAGAGTATACCTGAAATTTATTA
This sequence comes from Jasminum sambac, assembly GCA_018223645.1. Taxonomy (NCBI): domain Eukaryota; kingdom Viridiplantae; phylum Streptophyta; class Magnoliopsida; order Lamiales; family Oleaceae; genus Jasminum; species Jasminum sambac. Next base: position 26,378,427 of record CP073640.1, on the reverse strand, counting down.
CTCGTGACTGTTTGTTTGAATTCCTCCCAATCTTCGGTGGTAATGAAGTTATACACCTGTGGTGTGGGTGTCTATTCTTTGTTTCTTTGGGAGAATCCACTTGTTTGCGAGTTTGCTTTTAAAATTTCTCATTCGTAATCCAGTTTGTGACGCAATCATCTTTTTAGGTTTGTCATCCTTCTAATTGCATGTTGTCTGCAGTATTAAACAAATGAGTCTCTCAACCTTAACACTAATAGAATTGGTGTTAACCACAGCACAGTTACCGTAATTTATATTTACACTGGAACGTGCAATAGCCCAATATAATGTCAGAACCCAGTACTATGAGGGCCCTTCGGCCGGAGCAGATCATCGAAATAAAACTGAGCTTACAGGAATAGTAATCCACCTATCATTCCATGTACTGTCCTTCCTGATAGTCTGAACGCAGGCAATTTGTTCCAGTGTTGTGTTCCTATAGATCTAATTGAGGTAATTCAGTTGAAAACGGTGGCGTTTCATCCCAGTGGTCATATTCATCTTCATCAACCACATCACCAATACTAACAATGCGTAGCTTTCCTTGAAGAACAATTGGCCACTTTGGGTCGCCCGGATCAGTAACATAAAACACCTATTTAGCATGTGATGCAAGTATAAACGAGTCATTACGACTTCCAACTAGAGAAAAATCCACCCTAGTGAAACCTAATTTATCTTTTGATACACCTTATGCATTGTCCACCCATTTGCATTGGAATACACACATCTGGAACATCTTATAACCAAGTTCCCAAATGTCTTCAATCACACCGTAGTATGTATCACTACTGTTATCAGTGGATAGTGCCACTTGTGTAACTCCACTCTTCTGCATCATGCTTTTATTGTCTTGACCTTTTGTATAAAATGTGTACCCATTAATTTCATATCCCTAGTAAAAGGTAACACGTGACGCGCGCCCGTAAGCCAACCACTTGATCGTTTCTGTAATCATTTCCGGCATATGCATCAACTGGTTTATTGCTTTATTTTTGAACGATTTTGCCAAACAATGATTATGTTTAGTGACCAGCCACCTCTCCCATTTTGAAGGATTTTTCGCTTTTAAAATTTCCTTGTGTTTATCGAAGTATGGTTGAACCGTGGCAAGATGATGCAAGACTAGAAGATGAGCTTTGGCTAGATCTTCAGCACTGGGATTGATTGGATTATGTCCAACAATACCTTTACCTTCGACTCTCCCCTCATGTAGAGATATAGGAATGCCAATGGGTTCGACTTTTGCTAGGTAATCAGTACAAAACTCGATCAGTTCTTCAGCAACAGAAACTTCTATGATATTGCCTTTAGGTCTAAATCGATTTCTCACATATCCTTTCAGGATACCCATGAACCGTTCAAATAGATACATATTGTGTAAGAACACCGAATCTAAAAGTTTGATTTGTTGAACCAAGTGAATAACCAAGTGTACCATAACATCGAAAAAAGATGGTGGAAAATACATTTCAAATTGACAGAGGGTTACAATAATGTTTGCCTGCAGTCTATCTAACTCGTTCGGCTCAATAACCTTACTGAATATTGCATTGAAGAAAAAGCAAATTTTTGTAATTACACGTTTGACATTTTTGGGCAGTATGCCTTGAATAGCAATCGGTAATAGCTGCTGCATCATAACATGACAATCGTGAGATTTTATCCTAACCAACTTCAAGTCCTTCATTGAAACAAACCGGCTGATGTTTGACGAATAACCGGATAGAACCGTCACACCTCTCAAGCATTCACAAAATTTTTGTTTCTTCCTTTTAGACAGGGTATAGCAAGCTGCTGGTAGGAATGGGCATTTTCCCAAGCCTTCAATAGGTGCTAGCTCTGGGCGTATTACCGATTCTACCATGTCTTTTCTAGCACTGACAGAATCTTTGGTTTTTCCTGGAATGTTTAGCAACGTCCCGATGATACTATTGCAGGCATTCTTCTCTACGTTCATGAAATCAATACAATGCCGCACCTCTAAATACTTCCAGTACAGTAGATCCTAAAAGATCGATCTCTTCTTCCATATACTCTTTTTAGTCAGCTTAAAAGTCTTACCAAACTGAACTGAAATATCTTTAACTCATTCAAAGGCCTCTTCCCCAGACAACGGCAATCTTGCGACTCAGTTCTCAATTTGCCCATTGAAATCCTCTTTATTTCTTCGATATCTATGATTTTTAGGAAGAAAATCCCGATGATCTATGTGCACATTTTTCTTGCAATTACTCAAATATAGGCAAAATGTTGCATCTTCACACACGTGGCATGCCTTACCACCCTTAATCGTGTAACCCGACAAGTTACCAAAAGCAAGGAGATCATTTATGGTGCAAAATAGCATTGTATGTAAATTGAAATTCTCTTGACGATTAGCATCAACCACCTCCGCACCGTCATCTCACAACGTTCTTAGATCATCAATTAGTGGAGCCAAGTACGTGTCGATGTCATTCCCTGGTTGTTTCGGACCTGTGATTACCAATGATGTCTTCATGTATTTGCGCTTCGTAGATAGCCAGAGAGGGAGATTATAGATCACCAAAAGTACCGAACAAGAGCTGTGTCGACTGCTCATGTTGCCGTGCAGATTCATTCCATTTGTACATAATCCGAGCCGAAGATTCCTATCTTCATCTCCAAAATCACGAAATCTCCTATTGAAATTGCACCAGTTAGGGGAATTAGCCGGATGTCTTAGTTTACCGTCTTTTTTCCTCTCTCCTGCATGCGACAACAATTTTACTGCATCGTCTCCATTCATAAACAGTCACTTAAACATTGGAATCATGGGCAAATACCATAACACTTTAGCTGGAGAACCATTGTTACCAGAGCCATTAGCGTTGCGGTTCTTTCCCTTATACCTCGATACCCCACACTTCGGACATACATGCAACTCGTTGTACTCTTTCCAATATAAGATTCAATCATTTGGACAAGCGCCTATCTTCTCAATCTCCATACCCAAAGGGCATAACATTTTTTTTGCCTTGTACGTTGAGTTAGGCAACTTTGATCACTCCACGCACTCTTCGCTTTCAAATTTAACAAATTGAACACAGGTGATAATTTGTTGTATTTTAGACAACCATGATACAAAGGCTTTTCAGAATTGGCAAACAATTTATCGAACTCATTTGGCTTGTCAACGAAGTCATCTTGCGCATCACGCAACATTTCATCCAATCGATTATGTTCCACATTCATCTCTACATTTTCCGCATTACAGTCGGTGTCACTGCCCAACCGATGTTCATTGCCCACCACTGTTGCCACCGCTGCTTGTATTACACATTATTTTCTCACCGTGCCAAAACCAATATGTGTAACCCATCTTAAACCCGTTTTTAAATGTTGGTTTCTCACTTCCGCAATGGTGTCAAAACCAATTGTATTATTGCAAACTGAATAAGAACATACAATCTTATCCTTGTTATACTTCATTTTATCCTCCTTAGCACATTTCAAAGACTACATAACTCCTTTTATATATTCAAGAGAAGTAAGATTCCCATACATCCAACTCCGATCCATTTCGAACAACCTATAGAGTTATTTTTCCGTAATATTAATCGTGTAACTACATCATAAAAGATAATCATCTCGTTATTTTTATGTAATTAAGCGTGTAATGTAAGTGTTCTATATCTGCCTTATAAGTCCATATCTAATCAAAAGGGTAGGGACCTAAACCATTCGTCATCTCTACGTAATATCAAACTGTGTTATTTTCTGTGTATAACCAGCATTGTATTTTACTACCAATTTCGGCAGCATCTCCCATTAGTTCTCCTAAGTGTGCAATTCACGTTTCACGTAAAACGTAATCCACACTCGGAGAACGAATGAGGATACTACTGAAATTCACATCAATACATAACTGTCCACACAAAAAATAAAATTTAACATAGTTCATCCTACGCAGATCGATGACAAACTCTCCACTGGGAGAATTCAATGATAATCTTGTGCATCTAAAACTGCGCAACAATTTGATCACAATTAATGATATACAAGATTATCTTCAAACCATTTTCTAAGCTCAATGCCAGCGAAGTGTAGTGTCGTACAATTAATAAAATCCGTTGTAACGAAAGGATAGAGAAATAATTCGACAATTATATTTATTTACACTACAAAACTATTAGAATGACTATATTAGAATGATATTAAATACTTTTATTCCTAAGCTAATTGATCATATGACTACGAAATTGTTATCAATTTTATTGAAATAGTAAATATTCCCAAACTACTTTTTTTAAATAAATTATATATTTATATAAAACTAATATTTATTTATTTATTACATATTAAAATATAGTTCAACGTAATTTATAAATATTGTATGCGTTAGTTTATTATATGTAGAAGATTAAATTAGGGATATATCAAAAAGTAATATTTATTTGATAAATAAAATATATTTATATAAATTTATTTCCAAGCTACTTTATTTTATTGAAATATTATTCCCAAACTATTTTTTGAATAAATTATATTTATATAAAAGAAATATTTATTTATTTACTACATATTGAAATATAGTTCAACATAATTTATAAATGTTGTAGGCATTAGTTTATCATATGTCGAAGAGTAAATTATGAACATATCAAAAAATTTAAGTTAATATTATTCTGTAAAATATCAACTTTAATAATTATATTAACTATTAATTTTTTAATTGGTCTTTTAAATTATTTATAATTCATAAAAAATTATACATTTTATTCATCCAAAATTACTTATTACTTATTTAACTAATACTAACTAATCTAACTATATCAATACATCTAATTGAACAATGGTATATATGAATCCCACATATATATCCATTGCAACACATAATAGTGAAATTTGGGGAAAAAAACACATGATATATATCCAAGGCAATTAACAAACAATAATCCCACATATATATCTATGGCAACATATATATATGCAACAAATTAAATCCCAAATATATATATATATATATATATATATATCACAATGCATATACATATATTAAAATATGCAAAAAAAAAACAAAAATAATTACACAAAAAAAACTATAGAATTTAGGGATTGGTATTTTCTAACATAAAAAATATGAAAATTTGTCACCGATTGATAGGGGAACACAAGCTTTTTTCAAATGTGGCCTCAACAAACCATGAAATTGCCGAATTACGATTTCAAAGCAAATACCTAGAATTTGGGATGTTAAATTCTAGCTTAGAAATACACGAAATTGGGGCAAATAGATAGAAGAATAGTACCTTACTTCAATGGTGGCACCAACCTACGAAGAATTTGCAACAAAATAAGATTTGAGGACGAAAATTTGGCTGATTTTCGTTTTGTTTTTGCTAAATTTGGAGCTAGCGCTGTGGTAAAAAATGGTGATTTGGCTTTCTGGTGGTGGAGAAGTCACTTAAAACTTAGGGTGGCGGTTGTATGTAAAACCGCCACCCCTTAAATCCGTTGCTATATATTCACTTTTTTTTTTTTAAATTAAGGGTAGCAATTGTATTTACAACCGCCACCCGTTTTATATATATAATTTTTTTTTTAATTAAGGGTGGCGGTTTTAATTACAACCGCCACTCGGTTTTTTAAACGGTGGCGGTGTTTATGTTACAACCGCCACCTTCAACAATTTTTTTTTTTTTTAAAGTTTAGGGTGACGGATTTTGGAAACAAACCGCCACCCTTTTTTCACTACTATCATTACCGGTGGCGCTTTCATAAGAAACGCCACCCAATGTGCGTCACCTAATCTCCATTGTATACTAGTGGCGGTTACTGACAATATTCAAACCTAGGCATGGACACATATGTATAAGTATGTAACAAATTTCCTAATTACTTGATCGAGTGCTACACGGAACGCCAAACTTAAGTTGATGAAGTTAGAAACCTCAACGTACGGCTTAACGACATTCTTTCCCTCCAATTAAGAAAGCCCCATGATTTCCCCTAAAACCAATAGCTAGCGAAAACCATTAGTAGTAATTAGAAAACTATTTGTCATAAACCACTAGCCATGATGAAACCAAGTCTTGTATTATATTCAAGATCGAGAAACCACTTAATCAATCGAGACAGCCATTATCACTCTCTCACTACCTCGCAAGTCCCTAGATATCTCTCTCTTGTCCAAGAAAACTTAGCAATTTTCTTGCTCCCAAATTCAAAGAGCAAAGCCTCAAACTTCCACGGCCAAAATGATTAGAAAATGTTCTCTAAATCTAAAATTGTTTCTTGAAACTTTAAACTAATGGGTTGGTAAACATCTTACATATATAATTAATCTCCCCGAACAATTCATAAACACAATCAAAGGGTAATTTTTAAAGATCAAAAAAAGAATTGAAAGGATTCGCAAAGGGCTTGGGCATTAGGAAGGCAAAGGGCTTGGGCATTAGGAAGCAAAATAGATAGAAATCTCAGGAAAAATCTTCAACAAGCCAAGGAAACAAGGTGATAAAGCAAGGCAAAATAAATATCGTGAGTGATGCTTACACCACTTGTGTGCTGTTTTTTTTGCATGTTTGAATGTTTGCTAGAATGCTCGTTCATGCATCTGTGCATGTGTTGAATTATTCTTGAGTTCCAAGTAATTAATTTTGATGAGGGCATTCGTGATGTAATACTGCTATTAGTGACTTAAATTCATGCTTTAAATTCGTGGACTTTATGATTAATTGATTGACTTTAAGTTGTTGTTTATGATGTCAATATGCGGGTGTTTTTAATTTTTTATTTTGGGTGAAATTATGGGCTTGTTTAAGCTTGAAAGTACATAGGTGTATGATGATTGATGTAACTAGTTTGTATTGATAGAATTACAGATGACATATATGATTTAAAGGCATTTATGTTGCTGCTTAAGTGGAGATTTGACGGTATAATTTGTTTATGAGTTCACTGGAACATTGCAATTTGCATCTCCATTTACATGTCATAGTTATATGAATATATGATTTTGCATCCATGCCTCCATTACATGAGTAGGATAGGACCTCACGCCATACATGGAAATGATATGCCAAAGTCGAGCGTAAATGATCGGATGTACATATCCTATATGCCGGAGTACGGTATTTCACTGTACGGATATGATCATATGAACATGGATCTATATGGCTAATGGCACAAAACGGACTATATGACTTATGAGCTCGCTTATATATATGATCATGTGCTTGTCACGTAACGGGGAAATTGCACCAAATGTATATGTACACGATATGGAGCACTCGGTGTAAGATTGCAACGTGTAACTTGGGCCCGACATTCAAGGTTGTGACATTTGATGCGTGTGGTGCCCATGACATATTACTATAAAAAACTGAACTTTTAGGGGCGATAGTATATCGTCCCTAAAGGTCTACAGGCATAAACCTATAGGGGTGGTCTGCGCCCCTAAAAACTCAGTTTCTTGTAGTGTCTGGACCGTCACACAATTGATGTCGAATTGTTGGTAGTGTAATGGAATATGAATTCACAACACATTTACTCGAACACAAATCAAGAATAAGAAACTAAAACAAAAATAAAATTTTATTTATCTAAAATTCTTCGAACAAAGCAGAAAACAAAAATCTTAAAAATATAAATCTCAAACGATTTCACAGGTTGCAATCGTATACTGGATCCCTAACTAAAATCCCGTAAAAACTATAGATCTGCATAGTTCTGTAAAAAAGATCTAAAGGATGAGAAGAAAGGGAAGAACTAGGGTTTCCTAAGAACGAGAGAAAACAAAGATGCTGAGAGAGAGAAATCTGAATGAGAAAGGGTATCAGCAATGTCCTCAATGGTGATAATTATCCCTGAAGCAATTTATGGGTGGATCTCCATCGAGTCAAGTAGTGGGCTTCAATTACGAACTGGGCTTCTGAACATAGGCTGGTCTTAGGTTTTCAGTTGGACTGTCTTCAAAATATAGGTAGGCCTTTAACTCGAGCTAGGCTTTGGGCCCATCATCATCTACAATCTCTACCTTGATGGGTGCAAGTCCAACAATTCCTTCCTCAACATCCTACAAAAATAAAGCAACAGTAACAGTAACACATTCTCGAATATTCAAAAAACTTAAAGCATCTTTAAATTTGTTGATCGGTATAATCTTAGTACTAGCATCAGTTGGATTGAACTGAGTTGGAGTCTTGACAAGATTTACTTCACCTGATTATGCAATATCCCTAATAAAATGAAACTTAACATCTGCATGTTTTGATCTATTGTGAAAAATATGATTCTTACTAAGATAGAAAGCACTGTGAGAATCAATATGTAAATCAAAATTCTTACCAATCAACTTGAGTTTACTGAGCAGCCCTTTAAGCCAGATTCCCTCTTTGATAGCATCTGTGGCAGCCATATAGTTAGCTTCTGTGGAGGAAAGTGCCACCACCTTTTGAAGCTGAGATTTCCAACTAGCACATGTGTCATTGAGGGTAAAAAAGTAAGCAAAAGTGGATTTTTTGTTATCCAGATTGCCAGGAAAGGCAGAGTCAACAAATCCACACAGTTTCATGTCTTTCTTAAGTTTAGAAAATAGCAAGCACAAGTTTGTAGTTCCGTTCGGTATCTTGAGCAAATATTTAAGAGCTTCCCAGTGTATTTCACCTAGGTTGGTCATAAATCTACTAAGCACACTAACACTATATGCAATGTTAGGTCTAGAGCATACTGTAAGGAACATAACACAACCGACAGCATTTGCATAAGAGACATTTTTCATTCTAACAATCTCTTCATCAGTCTTAGGGGACTGATCCGAAGAGAGTTTAAAATGGCTAGGCAGAGGAAGAGAGACTAGTTTTGTATCAGTTAAAGAAAAATTTTCAAGTACCTTTTGAATGTAAATATTTCGAGAAAGATAAAGTTTACTAGTTTCGCTTCTTCTACAGATTTGCATACCTGAAATTTTCTTAGCATTTCCAAGGTTCTTCATTTCAAACTCAGATTTGAACATGTCAACTAAAGCAGTAATCTCATCTAAAAAAGAACCAGCAACATGCATATCGTCTGCATATATAACAAGAGATACATAAAACTTTTTTCACATTTCTTATAATAGAAACATGAGTCATATTCAATTTTCTGGAAATTCAGGTTTTTAACATAAGTATCAAATCTCCTATACCACTATCTAGGGGCTTGTTTATGACCATACAATGATTTCTTCAGCAAACATGCCTTTTTCTCTTTAACAGGTTAAACAAAGCCCAAAGACTGATTCATATAGATGATTTCATCTAAATTGCCATATAGAAATACAGTTTTAACATCTAATGGAATCAAATGCAAATCAAATTGAGTCGCAGTAGGTAGCAGAACTCTAATAGAGGTATATTTCACAAGAGAGGAAAATTTTTACTATAATCAACTCCTTGTTTTTGTGTGACACCTTTGGCAACTAGCAACTAATCTTGCCTTAAATCTAATTTCACCTTCTTTAGTTTCACCTTCTTTATCTTAAACACCCATTTATTAGCAATAGGTTTCTTATTAGCAGGTAAATCAGTTGAAACCCAAGTTTTATTCTTCATTAGGTTGTTCATTTCATCTTGCATTGCTGCAAGCCAAAGCTGTGAATCAGAACCATTCATAGTTTCTTCATAGGTTCCAGGCGCGGTGTGATCAACACCTAAAAGTAATAAAGCAGTTTCAAAATCTGGATCTGTAAACCTAGCAGGCATCCTAGTGTTTCTTCTTTTCCTATCTCTAGCAAGCTAATAAGTGTTCAAATTCTATTCAGTTTCAGAAACTGATTCAGAATTAGTGGATGAAGATGCAGATTGTGAAGGTGAATTATGATGTGAAGAGGATGCAGACTATGAAGGTGAATTAGATTCAAATGAATTTTCAGAATGTGGGGGTTGCTCTACCTGAATTTGAGTATCATCTAAGTGATTATCATCACTAAAACTCAGCTTAGTTGAGAGAAAATTAGGACTAGTGGACTCTATGTCTTTATCATGCAAACAGAGGAACTCATGCTCGCTAAAGATCATAGACCTGTATGTTATGGCCTTATAACCACCCTTTTGTTTTTCCCAAAGTCTATAACCCTTAGCACCATCCCCATAACCAATGAAAATGCATTTTACTGATCTAGGATCTAATTTAGACCCTAAGGCAGTTTGTGCATATGTACTGCAGCCAAAAGTTCTTAAATGAGTATAATCTGTTATGTTTCCACTCAAGATTTCCTCAGGAATGCTATATGCAATGGCACTAAAAGGACTCCTATTGACCAGTTAACAAGCTATCCTCAGAGCTTTTCCCCAAAAGGTTTTAGGCCGTCCAGAACTCACTAACATATATCTACTCCTCTCTAACAATGTCCTATTTAACCTTTCAACAACCCCATTTTCCTGTAGGGTGTAGGGCATTGTTTTACGCCTTGTAATTCCATTTAAAAGTACAAAAATCATCAAATCAGGAATTACAAAACTCAAGACCATTGTCAGTTCTTAAAAATTTGGCTTTTAAACCTTTCTGATTTTCAACAACTGCCTTCCATCCTTTAAAAGAAGTAAAAACTTCATCTTTAATTTTCAAAAGATAAATCCAAGGGTCCCTTGAAAAGTCATCAACAACCAAAATGAAATATTTAAAACCTGAACGTGTACTAATTGGAGAAGGGCCCCACAGGTCAGCATGCAAGTGTTCTGAAACTGCAGTTGACTTGTGAGTCCCTTACCCAAATAGTGCCTTATTGTGCTTTCCAAAAGCACAATTTTCACAAAAGGAAATATTTTTCAAAACATCTTTTCCAAAGATTCCATGGTTATGCAATGAATGCAGTGCCTTTTCAGTAACATGCCCTAATCTTTTATGCCACATATCAGTCATGTAAGTGCTTTGTGCAGTTCTCAAAAGAGACTTAGGCAAGTCAGGAGCAGCAGATAAAACATATATATAATCCATTAAATTTTGGCACAAAACACAACAGTTTCTTTCATTTAAAGATCTTAGTGTAACTAGATTGTGTAATAAGATCATGTCCTTCATCATCAAGAATACCAATAGAAATCAAATTTATTCTAAGTTCAGGCACATATCTAGTGTCATTTAAAATCAGAAATGAATTCTTGTTTAAATGTAAAATAATTTTTCTAACTCCAAGAACAGTACAGTTTATATCATTGCCAAGTTTGACAATACCACCATTCAAGTAATTAAAATCAACAAACCAATCTTTCATAGGGCAAACATGAAAGGTACAACTAGAACCAAGGATCCAATTATGATCAAGTCGAGAAGATGATGCCATAAGAACAACTCTAGTATTAATAGCATGTTCAACATTATTATTTTCCCTGTTTTTCCTATTTTTCTCAGCTCTAATCCTTCTATAGAAGTCCTTGATTAAATGATCAGGTTTCTTACAATAATTACAAGTCTTAGTCTTATCAGAAGCTTTACCTTTCCCTTTATTATCTTTATCCTCATCTTGTCCCTGATTTTTGTTTTGATTTTATCTTTATTCTGATTCTGTTGCTTCTTATAATTACTACCTTTCTAAGATTTGGAGCAACTGGCAAAATTCTTAGCATACAAGACATCTTTAGCTTCTAAATTAGACTCTAAATCTCTATTCTTTAAAGCAGTGTGAATAATATCAACAGTCAAAGATTGGCCACCGTACTCAAGTGCATTTTTAATATCTTTATACTTGTCACTAGGATCACCAAGTAAGGACACAAATTTTTGATCATCTGAAAGTGTTTCACCACTATTGATCAAATCTAAAGGCAATTTATTAAATATGTCCGTATTATCCTTAAGACCAGCAAGCGGATCAAACTTGAAACCATAGTCTTATTTCCAAAGAAAACATTTATTTGGTAAAGTGGTAGCCAAATATAGGATTCCAAGTTTGGTCCACAATTAAAAAGTAGTATTAGTGTCTCCTACTTTTCTAAGCACAAAATCAGAAAAATGCAAATATAGAGTGCTCCATGCAATTTCATCTTGATAAGTCTTTTTAGATTCCTCAACATCAACAACCTAAGACCCATCAATGGCATTGGTACACCTTTGTTGAAGCAACAAACCTTTAATTTTATTACGCCATAAAGTAAAGTCACCTTTACCAGTCCAAATTTCAACATCAACCTTAGTTGTTGCCGTTTGGACAAAACTAAGAAACACAAAATGAGACTAAACAAGTGCTCACAAAGAAATAAATCCACTGGTAGAAAAAAAGCAGTACAGACTTAACAATCACAGTAGACTAACAACTAACAGAGAGCAGAATAATAATGGCAGAATAAACAGCCAAAAAATTTAATCCTATGGTTTCTATTTAGGTGCTTCCTAAACCCTTTCACCCTTCTCAACCCTAGTGCAATCCCTTTATCCCTCCAGATTCTGTGATTCTCATATGAAATCTTGAACAGTGAGATAAAAGAGATAGGGCTTCAATGAAGAAGGTTAAAGAAAGGACAAAGATCCTAGAAGATCAAAGAAAGGAGAGATATTACTTAATTATGGTTGAAAAATCACAAAAAGTACCAAAATGGAAGAATAGCTCTGAAATCCTCTGAAGATAAGCCTCCAACTTGTCCGATTTAACAGAAGAACGTCGGAGAACAGATGTCATCTCAAAATCTGTCTCTGAAGTTCAAATTGATCAAATAAACAAATAGATAAAAGAATTAAAACAAGAAAATTTCAGATCTAAGAACTTTTTTTATGTTTTTCAAAAAAAATTTTCGAACCTAAAATTTGTTCAAAAAAGGTGTATAAAGGAAAAAACCCTAAATCATATCAGGTTGCTCTGATATCACTGTTATGGAATACGAATTCAAAACACCGTTACTCGAACACAAATCAAGAATAAGAAACTAAAACAAAAATAAAATTTTATTTATCTAAAATTTTTCTAACAAAACAGAAAATAAGAATTTGAAAAATATAAATCTCAAACGATTTCACGAGTTGAAATCGTATACTGGAATCCTTAACTAAAATCCCCTAAAAACTATAGATCTTCATAGTTCTGTAAAGACGATCTGAAGGATGAGAATAAAGGGAAGAACTAGGGTTTTTAAGAATGAGAGACAACTAAGAGCCTAGGAGAGAGAGAAACCTGAATGAAAAAAGGTATGTAACCCATGTCCTCAACGGTCATAATTGTCCCTCAAGCAATCGACGGTTGGATCTCTATCGGGTCAAATAGTGGGCTTCAATCACAAACTAGGCTCCTGCATTTGGCTCTGAACATAGGCTGGCCTCAGGTTTTCATTTTTACTGTCTTCAAAATAGAGTTGGGCCTTTAACTTGAGCAAGGCTTTGAGCAAATCATCATCTACAGGTAGTTCGCTTATACTTTTACCAAATGTCATGATGTAGAATGAGAATTTCATGTGAATGCAATAGGTGTTTTCATTTTTTCGGGCATTTTTCTAGTGTTGCACCTTAGAGTGAATTATATATTGGCGTCTCGAATCTTGACAAGGTTTATGCATAAGTACAACATTCGCTAGTTTGTTTTCTGGCAACATTGGCAAGAAAAAATATTATTGTTTTTGTAAATAGTACGTGTGGTACTAATTAACTTAATAGGAATCTACTGAAGGTATTTTGATAAATTGCTGTAGTTTGAGGTTAAGCCTTGATCAAAATAGTTTGTTGAAATGGATATTTAGTTGAATATCTTGTATAGAGTGCTTTTATATAAATGAATATAGCAATCACCACTTTAGTCGTTCTACAACTGCCACTCTATATAGATATCAATCTAAGTGTACCAAGTCTCAAATTGTTCAACTTACGCAATTGCGGCAATATCACTTTTTGTCTTCACAGTAACACATAAATTTGACACCATATTATTTATCACATCGAAATTCAACTTTGATTAATTGAAATTTTGGAACTTAATATTCACACCACATTTGCTCAGTGGAGGTTTGATTCTGTAGAAAAAATGGAAATGAGTTCCATCTTATGGTGAGGTGTATTCAATCGCCACTAAGACATTATTTTTTATTTTTTTGAATGGACTACTAAGACATTGTTAAAGAACTAATTATTTTGTCGCCCTTTCATTTTCATGTAAGCTTAGTTATGATGCTTATAGTTAATGATCACCAACAACAATGCTGCACTGACACTAGGCTATTAGATCTTTATATAGACATATATTAATCATTATTGTAAATAACTATTTTAACCAGGGAGTATTATAAGACATGGGTCAGTTTGTTGCAAGTAATATCTAATATTTGTCATTAATAAATAAATTTTTACAATGCCTGGCTGGGGCGACGAGTTTAATCCCTTCATTATTATTAAACTAACTAAAGAAGACCTTAATTGGGTATCTATTTTATATTATTTCTAATTGTTAGCTTTATTTTTTAAGCTAATAATTTTATTGTTATTCCTATTTTTCCAGATGCGTGAACATTAATTAATTCAATTTTAGTTTAATTAATTTAACATGCAAATCTTTGAATTTTATCACATGTGGATTTTTCTCGATCTTCTATGAGATATTATAACATGTGATAATTTATTGTAATCTTGGAATTTTGATAGAAAGAGGAGTCCACTGAGGGACCACTTCTCTAGCAGACATCCAAGAGGCAAACTTGGATTCCAAGATTGAGTCAACTTATTTATTTGGTAAGAATTTTAATTCTTTACAAATAGGTAATTGTTTTATTGCACATGATAAGTTAAATAATTAATCCTTTAATTGAGTTTATTTACTTACCTTATTTTTTATTTGTCCTACAAACTAATTAAGAAATTATTTTAGTGTAGGAAATTTAGTGATTCATTACAACTAAAATTCCTTGTGTATCAAGAAATAAGAGTTGTATAAAATCACAACTTTGGAGAAGAAAAAGTAGGCGCCTAGGCCATAAGAAACGTGGACTCCGTAGAGAAAATTCCAAGTGTTTTCTTTGTCTTCTCCTCGTACATGACACCATTAGTCTGGTTGAAGCTTTCAATGATTAGTTCATGTAGACCCGTTCTTTATAGAGCAACCCTTAAAATCTCCGGGAGGAGTCCAACCACTAATAAAAGAGTCCACAACGTGTAGAGATCAACACAAGAGGTGCATATCTGTTGCGAGATGGCGGTTACATGAAGCCAATGATGAGTAACGGGATGTCAGCTTGAATTACACACTAAGGAAGAAAGAACATGGAGTTTTTTCATTTTTTTTCTTAGGTGTTGCTTAATATATGCGTATATTAGCCATTGGATTTCGTGTAAAGATTTAAACTCTTTGCATTTAGTGGATTGGTTTTTGCTCATAGGCAAGAAGCACGTGGTTTTTTTTTTTCCAATTGGTTTTCACATTAAACAATTCTGTGTTCTTACTATTTTTTTTACTACATTTATTGTTCATTTTCCGCATCGCGACTTAGACTCATCTATCACACGTAGATGCATCTGGGGTATGATAATTTACAGACGTATCTCGCATTAAATAGTAAATTGTAACTAGTAGATACATCTGAACATTTGATCAGTAACTTAGACAACTTATAATTTTCACTAATACTTAAATGAATTCAAAGAAATATTACAAAGAGAATTTAAGTAACAGGCTACATTTGAAAGTATTTGATTACACTCATTTCTCATCATTCATATACATGGTTGACCGTTTTCGAAGTTCTTTGATTTCTTTGATTTCTTGCCACCAATGTTGCTGGAGTCAGCTTCAATTTAAGTTTCTATTAATTCAACCAGCTAGCCTCCTACATGAGCAGTCAAGACGGACCATTAATCCTATCGGTAAGTAGTCTTTGTTCTTTGTTTTATGAAATTTTCTTTTATAGGACGAAGATGAAGGTCGAGCCTGCTAAAGAACCCATCTAAATTAAAAATCTCATCTCCATGCATGATTGAAATGAGGCCTTCAAGGGTAACAAATGATGTCATCATGGATAAAACGTTGGGAGGAAAAATTACGAAGCTTATCAACAAATAAAGAGTACTGCCTCAATTCCAAACTTGTTAAAATCTTTTCAAGAGAAGAAGAAAAGTAATTGGTGTGCTATTGCAGCTAACTGCAAGGATTGAATGACTGTATGAAAAAGCTATTTATTTTGTATAATTTTTGTTCTTTCAATTTGAATTTACCTTTATCCACCTACAACAAGTAGTACCTGGTATAGTTGTACTTGTACCCATGGTAGGAAGGAAATTGTTTCATTGGGCTATGATTTGAAAAGACCATACAAGCAAAAATGATATCAAAGAACGGAAATGAAGATGTATTGCAATAATTGGTGTGCTATTGCAGTTAACTACATGGATTGAATGACTATATGAAAAAGCTATTTATTTTGTATAATTCATGTTCTTTCAATTTGAATTTACCTTTATCCACCTACAACAAGCAATACCTTGTGTAGTCGTACTTGTACCCAAGGTAGGAAGGAAATTGTTTCCTCGGGCTAGGATCTGATAGCACCATACAAGCAAAGATGATATCAAAGAAGGGCAATGAAGATGTATAGGTTCAACCTACAAATACGAAGTTTCTGATGGTAGGAAAAGTCATACGTCATGTTGAAAGAGAAAAGCTTGATTGTATTACGAATAATTAAGTTTGCCGCTACTTACAGTGGTAAATAGGTGATTACCTATGAGCCCCATTTCTAATGCCCAGGACAAGTCTATCAACAAATTCCAATGGAGCAACAGTAGTTTGTGCATGCCTGTGGTGAAAGTTCGAAGTTGTTTAGTTACAGATTACGTGGATGTATTTTGAACGTGTTTAAATGCAATGGAACTTACTAAGCTAGGTTCAATTAGTGTTGTGTTATAAAAGTATAGAAACAATAGAGAGAATTTAGAGAGAATGAATGGGCTGAATTTTCCTGAACGAATTTATTAATAATCGCCTCTATTTATGTGAAACTTCGAATCCGCATAATCGTGAATATATAATACTCTACCAGGTATAATAGTCATTCACATATAATAATTACATCTTTACCAAATTATTCTCCACCAAATTATTCCTCATAATTCATAACCACCACATTATTCTCAATTATTCATAACACCTAATAATTATTCTTCAATTATTATTCATAACACTTCTCGAACGACTATTAATACAAATGCCTTCTGACTGCTTCAAAACTCAGCGAAAAAACTTCCAAACCGACGGACAGTGATAACTTTGAAATATTTATATAACGCTTCATCAAAACATTGCTCCCCGATGTCTATCGAAGAAGATATGAGTATTCACGTGTCGCTTCGTTAAAACCTTTGTCACAAGAAAACCCAAAGGGGGAAAAAACTTGATCAAGGAAAAAGAGTAAATGCCCATTTGATTTCATATCTTGAGAATCATATCTTTACTGCAAATGATTTCAATATCATCATCGTTTGATCTAAAACATTAGCTCCATTATAACTTGATCCAATAGATACAATCAGATCAATTTCTCCTATCGTTCTCAATATACCATGAATATGCTCGTTAAAACCTTATTAGGAAAAACCTATGGGAAAAACCCTAATGAAGGAAAAAGAAGACATTATTCATATGAATCACGCTTATTAAAGTTGCTCTTCATTAAAAACCTTGCTAGAAACCTAATGGGATAAACCTCACTGGGAAAAAGAGTGCAACGCGTATTTTATACAAAGTACGCTGCAAGCATTTCAAAAATCTATTCATACATTTGTATGAGTATCATATACATTGGTTTTATACTCTGCTCATTTAGAGTGCATCAATTTTCGTACACAACTACAAAACATTCACCATGAACACATGTCTCCAAACACACAACTTAAAGTATATAAATTCATCGTAAAAACATGTAAACATATAAGTAAACCTTCATAACTAACTAACATTTAAAAATATATCATTTAACATTTAATACTCACTTAATAGGTTATTTCATCTCTGTGGGCTTAGCTCCTTTAGGTACTTATAAACACAGCTTAGCTCACCTCGATCCTTTAATTTTCTTTTTCTGCATTACACACACACGATGTGAATTTAACTTTCATGAGCATGCAACATATAATGACCACCATGCTTATCTTTAAACTTGAGCACTAGTCATCATCATCTCATCATCTCATAAATCAAGGATTTCACATTCACCAGCTTATCATCTTCAATATATCTCAATATTTTCATTATCATTGATCATCATATGTAGCGCTACATTTTCATATCGTGGTCGACACTTTTCAATTTCATTTCTTTCCCCATATCGACATAACTTATCGAGATATCTCATTATCAATCCTCTTGTAGGATTACACAATATAGTTATGTCTATATACTCTTCAAGAGTATATGCCTCCGTTATTAAGACCATCTTTTATAATTTGCTTTGATATAGATGATTGGGGAAATATCAACGCTTCGGCGCATAACTTTATCAAAGCATCGTAAATGATATATGTGATTGTTCATAGCCTTTCATGCATCTTTGAACTTCAAGTTCGTATTTCAATTTCGAGGATATAACATGATGCATTTCACATATTTTTTCAACCTTTAATACTCCCCCTCATGCTGAGAAAATTTAGAACACCAAAACTCATACAGTTTGTATGATTTTAATCATATATGTTCTCATCATTCAGCCTTAATATGGGAATTTAGACCGCTTGCATTCTATTCTATATCGGCAATTTATTTGAGGACTTTAAATAATTTGCCATATAATATCCCACTTGTATGCATACTCAAATCCTTCAGTGATTTATTCAAGTATTGGGATATACATTTACTAGCTTTATCATTAACTGAAATCATGCTCATACTGCAGCAAATATTTCAGAAATTTCAAATTACTAATCATATACACATGTGACTATCTAGTGGATCCATATCATAATATCTAGTAGTCCACATGGAGGATGAGTGGGCCCATATTTCTCATCCTTTATTCCAGATATATTTGGGATTTATTTCCAATATTGGTTAGTAATGATTTCTCATTTATCGAGAACAATCATTGAAGAATTCTTTAATTCTTCACTTGAAATATTGATTTCACAATTATTTAAACCGGATGGTCAATCCGCTTTCAGTAAACGAGTATTATTGAACTTCTAGTTCAAGAAATTCTTATATCGATTTCACTAGTATCTCAGATATTGCTCAATATGATTTATCATAGAAACAATTCACCGACATATTCCATCATCTTTAGTGACATTATTGTCTACCAATTATTCAAACATTTGACAAATCATACGCATCACATCCGCTATTATTTAATTTCAAATCGTAGTTTACGCTTTATTTAAAATCGAGTCTTATTTCATACGCTGGTTTATTATTCCTATAAATAAATCATCAAAATTGTTGCAAAATTCATCCTAACAAGGGTCTATATATTATAATGGATCATATGCTCTCAAATCTTCAAAATACTATCCATCACTCTGATCAAAAATCCTAAAAAGGATTTATCGATGTAGGCCGGAAAGATTAAGGATGCTAATGAATAAGTGGTATCCCACAAGATATCCGATACTTGATTGAAGCAAAGGTTCGATTATCCGTGAGGTTTCAATTCCTTCTAAATACATACCCGGTATGGGTAAAAGTAGTTTTTCAAAGAAACGGAGAGCAAAAAGATTAGGAGGATGCTACAAGTGCTCTCTTGGTGGACATGTGACACTGATGTAAACTGGGGGTACTTGTCTAGAAATCGAGAAGATAAAATAGCATTCATTAAGGATGGATTGAGTAAGGAGCTTTGGATGATATTCAACAGGCTCTTGAGACACATCCTAGTGGACACGCATAAGGTGAGCTAATGGCCTTATGGGCCAAATTCAAAGATCAACAAACGCTGCATACTTTGAAAACTTACTTTAGAAGATCTGCTTGTAAATTTAGTAGAAAAATTTTAGTATAATGATTTTCCCATATTTATGTAAGAAAGCTCTGTAATAACAAAGATCAATATATTTCTTTATTTGTAAAATATCGTTTTTCAATTTTAAGATATATATATTATTTTTCAATCACTGACAGCTATATGTCATATCACTAAAGAAAAATTTCTGCTTTTTCTTTCATAATTGTCAAAAAGTAAATAGTGCACTCAATTATTGGTTTTAAAATTTTCTTTAAATAGAGGATTCTATATATCTCTCATGTTGAAAATATAGTGCAAAAGAGAGATAGGAGTAGAGATGGATGTGGAGATTTTAGAATCATCTCATACAAGTCGACTTTACGCCATATTAAAACCGTATGTATTCTTGGTGGATCTAATCGTAGGCCATATCCAATATGTGGATATGGCAAACCAACTCGTAAAGAGTTAGGGAGACAAGAAATCAATATACTATACTGAGGAACCAACAACAAACTTTTAGCTAGACTTATAATGGCCGCATAATCATGGGGAATAAGAGTTTGAGCGTAATACCTTTCCATCTAGTTGTATCTAATACTAATTGGAGCTAGTTCTTTACTATGGGTCCAGCAGGTTGGGGCTAAGCGCTTAATCCATCCACAACCGATGATGTATATGATGAATAATAGTGATGCTTTCATTGTCCTTCCAAAGCGCTACAACACACCTGGAGGAAATATTCAATATAGCCTCGTTGGCACAAGTGAACTTTCATGTCAAACCAATAGGTTTGTTGAATATTAATAATTTCTTTGATGGCTTACTAGCGCTTTCTAGATCGTGGTGTAACACAAGTTTATCTCTCATTCAACAGAAAAATACTTATTTCTCGCTAGCATCGCTGATGAACTACTCATCAAATTTCATGCATATGTTCAAGAATCAGAAGTCCAGTCCGCTGATCACACCATCGGGTGTCAAGCTTAAAAAGAAATTGATCCTTTAAATATTTCATTATGAATCCTAATGTTGATGGTATGTAGTTACGAGTATTTATACTCTGAGACGCATCCTCATTTATGGATTCAAGATGTATATTCTTTTTGCATTTCTATATTTTCGAGTGTTTAATGCCATCTTTTGATATTCTCAATATGTTCCACTTAACGCTTTGTACTTCTTCGAGTAATAATAATATCATATTTGCTTTATTCAAATACGTAAATCTAGTGATTATGCTTCTTCAAGAGCATTTTATTCTCATATTAATACAATCTCATATCATCGATGAGATTACTTCATATAATTTCTCCATGCTTATATATTATCTTTGATTTATCAACATGGGATCTATTCAAAGATTTTTACTTTCGCCTATTTATCCAATGGTAACTTCAAGTACCACTTGCTCAATTTTCTCCATTCATATTCGTAGATATATGAAGAAGTAATTTTATTCTCATCGCCTACTTCTTCGAGAGTATGATTAGAATATTTGATCAAGTACTTCTTCCGAGTAGGATTCATATAACCAATCGCAGTAGTATAACCCACCACATTGAAATATGCATTACCAATCGGGTGGTATTACCCACCACATTGGAAATATACTCAAACTATAAAGTGCATAAATTTAAATTGCCGAAATTAAATTTCCTCCAATAGGTGGTCGAATCCTACCTTATGGGAATTATTGCAATAAATATAAATCTACTGAATTTAAATAGCAAGAATTAAATTGCATAATATTTAACTACTTTCAGAGTAGGATCTCGCTTAGTAGAAGGTATTACCCATCACTTAGCATATAAAAAGTGCAGAAATATATAAACTCTTCCGCTTAGTGACTTTGAACCCATCATCAAGTAGGAGGTATTGGCAAGAATTAATTAAATGGCAGAAATAAAGTGCGAGAATTAAATATTGAACTCGCTTTCTACGGGAGCAAATTTGTTCTTCTAAACAAATACTCATTACTTCTACAAGAGCACACTTATCCTTCTAGAATAGTAAGTACATTATGTAATTGAACTCTTCGGAGTTACATTAATATTTCGATCTTTTAACTCAAATGGACTTGCCATTTTATATAATCAATGGATTTAGAATTTCTTCATGAATATTCTATCCATTTTTCACCGCTGCCAAATTATGTCGGTTACCTTAAGGGTAAAATTGTCCATTCCAATTCGCAAAGGTAAAATTGTCAAAAATATTTTATCAATGTTTTACGATTGAAAATTATCTCCTTTCTACTTCAATTTATCAATATCAAAATATTCAATGACTATTTTGTAACTTTTTCAAAAGTTGGTGTACTGATTTGTAAATTTTGAAAGTTTGATAATAACATATTTCAAAACGAGTTATTACCCTATCAATGTTGGTGTCAAATCGATGCTCTCGTTAAATCGAGTATAATGGAGTCGAGAAAATTTGATTTTGATAATGTATACTCCTTATATCTCGATAAAACGAATGTTATAGTTTAATATATTATTATATTATAAAATCATATGATTTACCTTTTTCCCTTTCTCTAATTATTCCATGGATGAGATTTACTTGCAATCCATTTACGTGATCGGAAAATTTTTGACTCCATTCTTCCAATTTTGAATTTCGATACATCTCCAGTTATGCTGCGTAGAATTTATGAAGTGGGAGAAGAATATGAACAAAAGGGAATTTTCAATGATGTATTTGCAAAGAGAGAGTTATTTAGGATTGATGAGGATGAATTAATTCATTGGTAATAATCCAGCTTTGACATGTAAGATCATCTATAAGATGCAAATCAGAGCATACTTCTTTCATATTACTCAAAGGGCTAGAGACTCGTATAACGTGTTATAAAAGTATAGAAACAATAGAGAGAATTTAGAGAGAATGAATTCTAAAGAATTCTCTGGAATGAATTTCATTAATAACTGAAGCCCTATTTATAGGAAAACTTCGAATGGCACAATCGTAATTACATAATTTCATCAAGAGTATAATAGTCATTCACATATAATAATTACATCTTTTACCAAATTATTCCTCCACCAAATTATTCCTCCACCAAATTATTCCTCATAATTCATAACCACCACATTATTCTCAATTATTCATAACACCTAATAATTATTCTTCAATTATTATTCATAACATTTTGAACATAGTACAATATATCTAGATTAAATCATGAAACAGTGAACACATGTATCGAGCATAGCATGATCCTAAATGAACCTAGCATATTGCAGAAAGTAAATAAATAAATGTAACGACTACATTTAATTTCTAACTCTAAAGAATTATTCGGTGTCGTTACGGCTTTTCCATTTTTAATTTTAGAAATTTAAGTTCAGCGCTCGTCTAATAAAATAAATTTTAACATGATAATTTAGTCGGGTCAAAAGAAAATTTATTAAGGGCCGATTCTAATTAGCTATTGGGCTTTAGACCTAGATATTAAATTGAATGCCTATTCAAACTTGTATTGGGCCATTACATCCACGTATTGGGCTCTAAGCCCAACTAGTGATTTGGAAGCCCAATCCAATTCAAATTTTATCCTTCAGGGAACCATGAAGCGTGAATGTGCAGTTGCAAAGGATCCTTAACCAATTCAAATTCCCAACGCCACGTCTCTCATTCCCTATTTTACATCTCTCAAACCTCCCAAACTCCATTATCTTCAAATAGGAAAATCCTCTCGCAAACGTTGAGGCTACGAGCAGTTTCGACACCTCTCAGTTGCAGCGCTCTATAACCAATCTATTCAATCATCAAACCATTACCAGGTAATTGGCTATCCATGGTTTTTTTGTCGTTGGTTTCCTCAACTCTAATTACTGCAATTATGGAGCATATACATGTACACTCCCGATTATCACACAAACACAGCATCTATGCATCGCCGCCAACTCTTCTATACAATAGCATTGGGTCTATGTCATCTACTGCTTGTATAGTAACCAAAAAATTCTGCCACTGCCATGTGATTAATTGCATCTATTGCCATAAAATCATTATGCCCAAACAATATAAGCATATACGCACAATATACACAGCCAATGCATAACCTCATTCATAAGCCCACTCACAGAAAACATCCAACCCGACAGCCACACATCACTCAAAGCCGAGAATCCGTTCATCATCCTCATCAGGTTTAAAAAAAAAAAAAAAGGAAAGAAAGAGGGACGAAAATTTCAGCAATGCCGATAAGAGGAATCGGCCATGGCTACTCATATACAACTCCAAATTCCTTCCGTATCTCCATCCTAAATCGATAGTCAGACGTAACGGAACCCTATACTCGAGATTCACTGATGAATTTTGGCCAAGAAACTTCGAACTTGGCCGAATTTTGACCCAAAGGCCGACCCAATTAGGTCGTTAGGGACACCCGATGTTCGTCCAAGCTAACCTCCATCACCACCGCTGCTGCCGGTGGCTGTTGCGGCGGCGTTTGGCGGCGGCGACACCGGCGGAGAGGCGTCGACTCCCTCTTCCCTTCCCGGTGGACACGCTCGGCCTCTCTCTCTCTCTGTGAACTCGTGTATGCCAAATGAGGAAAGAAGGAGACCCAAGCCCAATTTTGACCCTGAAATTGCAACCCAAGTCCCTCAAACTCGAGATTTAATATAAGTTGGCCCCACCTTTCTGTAGTCATCTAAATTGGTCCCCTAAAGTCACTTATGCTCTCAATTAAGCCCCAATCAAGTTATAAAAAGTTCAACTAAGTCCTCAACATCTTGGAACTACTTCAATTGACTCCCATCTGACCCATAGTAATTGCAGTCAAGCCCCCAGGTTCTAATTTAGCTTCGAAATAGCCCCTAAATCGCTGTTTTCTTTCAATCAAGTCCAAATTAAGTTTTAAAACTTCAATTTCCACCCTCAAATCAATACTTCTCTTTCAATTTCACTCAAAGAAATTTTTAAAGTTATCAATTAGGCCCTATAACTTTTAAATTAAATACTTTAAGACCCGAATAAATTATTAAACTTCAATTTTAAGAATTAGTTACTAAGATATGTTTAAATCCTTTTATTAGACGACGTGGAAAGGCCGTAGAGGCGCTAGCATCACACCAGCTCTACTTTCAAGGGATTTACGAGAACTACGAATTTGAGGTGGGGTTTATTTTATGCAAAACGGGTTACTTTATGCAAAATTGTTTTACTTCTTGCAAATGTTTTTATTTTTGGAAGCAATTGTTTACTTTAAAATCCATATCATGTTCTTTACGTGTTATTATAATTTGTGGCATAATTGCTATGTGACATGCATGTGATGGAGAAGTACCATCTTCCACGGAATGGATAAGGACCATTCGGATAGTCATAGCGACTTTCCCCCACGTTGGACGGGAGTTTCCAACACTCGACCTTTCTACAGTTTAATTGCCTCTAGTTGTAATTTCATGTGTGGATATGTGATATGGCGAAACGTTTTTCTACTGTGCCCCACTGAGTATAACAACGTTATACTCACCCCAAACGTTTTAAACGTTTTTTCAGATTAAGGAGCCCGGCGAAGTGGTGTGGGACGAGGCGACATCATCCACCAAAATTGGTATATTAAACTAGTTTTCCTTATTAGATGATCGTTCAAAACTTAGTATTATATTATTTTTGAGCTTCCGCATAAGGTTTAGAGTTTAATTTATTTATTTAGAAAATGAATATTGAATATCAAGTTGTTTGATATTATTTCATTTAAGTGCGTGAATTTTGAACCGTATATTATTATTATTCCTAATATGATTATTATTGTTAGTATTATTACTGAAAGTGTTATAAAAAGAAAAAAAATTTTGTCGTCGATTTTCCCCATTTCGAATTAGTCAAAGGCCATTGTGGTAACTCTTCGATATTTAAAAATCGGGGCGTTATAATAAAGAAATGTGAATTTAATGTAGAAAACTCTGCAAGGTAAAAAACCATGTGTCCGTCGCCTACAAACAAATCCAATCAACTAGAAAGAACCAGTGTTCGTTCAATATAAGAGAAACTAGAGGACGGATATCGCAATATCTAATCGCAAGTGTTCGTTCAAGTGTTAGTAATTGAATCACCTTTCTTCTAGTGACTGGGACTCCTCTTGAAGCATGTTTTGATCAAAAGATCAATTGTGGACTTTAAAAGAGCTTGCAAATCACTTGAACATTAAACCTTGGGTTTAGAGATGTGCATAGAGAAGTCAAAAGCATTCTAGAAATTTTTCTTTGGCTCTGGACATGTGCAATCGGCATGCAGTCTAGCTAGTCGACCCTTTTTGACTTCTTTGATGCTTTATACAAGTTGTTGTCTTGCCCAAAAGACACTTCCTTGTATAAAACTTCCTACAACAAAAGAATTCTTTATTAGTATAGGATTAGTAAAGATAAGGTAAGAAATAATTAATTAGCATAAATAAAAAGGCTTGCTTACCTTAAACTCTTTTATTCACTTACCATCTTAATCAACTAAGAGTTCTAGCACAATATGGTAAGTAATTGGAGCACAAGAAAATATCTTATAGTCCAAGAAAGCCCATGGAACTTGTCCCAAGCTTGTGGGACACGAGTTGGACTTCTAGAGTCCTTTTTCGACCATAATTCAACTTATTGATTATCCCGTATGTATTTTAAACAAGTTAAAATACAATAAAAATTGCATATGACAAACAAAGTTGATAAAAATTGAAATTAACCTAATTAAAAATTAGATTAATTATGGATGCATGCTTACAAACTTATTTTACATAAAATCAAATTATCACGTGCACATGAAAAATAGAAATGACAATTAATAACTTATTACAAAATAAGTGAACAATCTGCCCCTTTGCCTTTCTATTTTTCCAAAACCAAGTCATCAAAAAAATATAGCATAAAAGTGCAAATGTTATCCAACGGATGTGCTTTTTGAACCCTTGATGAGGTTCTTTTCTTGGGAATTTACTTCTGTTCAGGTTCTGTAGATTGAGATTTATTTGGTTATGCCTGTTCAGTGTCTGATTCATTTGACTATGGTACTTCTGTGTTGACTTGGGTTTTTGCTCGATGGTGGTCTTTGCTCAGATTCATCTTGCCGAAGGTCAGTTTTTTTTGGAATCTCCCACTAATGTGATTCATCTACCCTCAAATCGTGGGACACATCATTGTTATCATCAACTTTAACATTGGCAGATTAAAGAATAGTTTGAGTTCTAAGATTAAAAACTCTATAAGTTCTACTGTTCTCTTGATAGCTTAAAAACACCAAATTGTCTGAATTTTGAGTTGAATTCCTAAATGTTCCCCATTTTTCAAAATATGGCATTTCCTTCCAAAAATATGAAAATAATCAATCCTAGGTTTTGTACCCTTCCAAATTCCATACAAAGTTTCTTTAGATCCCGTTGTAAGGGAAATATGATCAATATTATAGCATGCGGTGTTTATAGCTTCCACTACAAAAATAAGGTCATTAGGGATGGTCGACCGCCCATATCGGTTCGTGCCTATAGACCTTTAGGGACGAAAAACTTTCCTAAGAGTCTACAGGCACGAACTGATAGGGACGGCAGGCAATCCCTAAACTCTGCTTTTTGTAGTCTTCTTCCCAAAATTTGAAAGCCAGATGTTTGCTCTTTAGCGTCATGCGAGCCATCCCTTGTAAGGTTCTGTTTTTCATTTCAACAATTCCATTATTTTAAGGAGTCCTGGGGGCCGAGAACTCATCACTTATTCCATCTTGAGCACAAAATCGAAAAATCTTGAAAGACCAACGTCTCCATCTCCCTTCCATGATCAATTCTAATCCTTTTAATTCTACCATATTCGTTAGACTTTTCACTCCTCATTTTTGTAAATAGAATAGCAAAATTGTCAAAGTCAATAGATTTTTCATGAATGAACATAACCTAGGTATATCTAGAGAAATCATCAATGAACACATAGATATATCTCCTATCTCCTATACTTTCCTTTTGAATTGGACCCATCAGATCCATATGAATCAATTTAAGCACATGAGAGGTAGTGAGATATTTACTCGACTTGTGTTGGCTTCTAATTTGCTTAGTCTTTTGACAATAACCGCAAACTCTATTGGGGATTTTTTTAAATGTTGGGTAGTCCTTTTACAGCTTATAACTTGGAAAACTTCATGAGATCATGGTAGTTTAGGTGTCCTAATTGATTTTGCCATAGTTGTTCGATTTTGAAAATTACTGAATTGCACGTGACTGGATAGTCAAGTGTATAGCATCTGTTTCTTGATCAAACTCCTTTAGAGAGAACGCTTCCCATTGGATTGGAATTCCTATCACATTGTAGCACTTTGTAATAATCTTTAGCAAACACCACAGGAAGATTGTCATCACACAATTGATGTACAATAATCAAATTAGGTTTAAGGCCAGTAACATAAAGAACATTTGTAAAAGTAGGCAAATTGTAAATGTTGATGATACTAGACCCAACAATCTTTCCTTTTTGGCCATCACCAAAGGTCACAATACCTGTTTCACCTTTTTGAAAATTTGATAGCAAGGCTAAATCACCTGTCATATGTCTCGAACAACCACTATCAAAATACCAAGTGTTCGAAACTAAGGCACTAAATGAAAATTGAACAGCAAAAGCATTTACCTTAGTTTTTGTTACCCAAGTTTGCTTTAGCATACCATGATTAGTGATATGATTTCTTTTGTGGACATTGATTAGGTTCAAATATTCATAACAAGTAAAAACATCATGTCTGAGATTGGATCAGAAATTACAGAATACCTGATAGGCAGATACATCTCGCCTAAGCTTAGCAGGTTGGGGCCTTTTATGCGTTTGGTTCTTAGTTATTGTCTTTGTCTTCTTGGCAGGTGCAAATTTTGATTTGTTGATAGTGTTCGTTCTGGGTGCATTCTACATATGACCAGTTAATGCAAATGCATCTAGACAGGTCTTATTTATTCCTCGCTTATGTCTTGATTCTTCTATGAAAACACTTTTAGTTTGAGGACCATTATCCTTATCTTCATCATCAATATACTTTTCAAGCCAGTAGGCCTTCCAAAACTAAAGATTTCATCAATTTAACCCCGTACAAAGCACAAATTGCTCAATTTTTTCATGAGCCTTTGCAAATTCATCATTCAATCTGGCTACTTCATAATCTTTTTCTTATTGGGGGATGGACTGCTTTTCTTTCCTCATTTTTGAATTCCAGCACAGTCTGTAACACATCTATTCATTCTTCTATCTTCTTAGTTATCTTTTGGGATCTTCGGTACTCAGGACGAATGCATCTACATTAACACTTATAGAGGAAGAATTTACAAAATCAGTACCAGGTGTGCTTAAACTGATACAGACCTCGTTGGTCTTAATGCCAACGCAACCCAATCCAAATAGATATAAGCCCAGAAAAGCTAAACAACTGGTTGTGATCAAGAACCTGTCAACCTTCTACTCACAAAGTGACAACAATAGGCTGAAACCTATCACCTTCAACTGTGCGTAGTAGACAACCGGCAGGGGTGAATGCCACAAGAGTTGATCACGCTCTTGATAAGTTCGATTTGTTCAAAAGAACAAGAAGAGAAAATGATTTCTCTCAAAGAAGCTTAAAGCTCTCATTCATTTAGCAACCAAGATTCTCTTCCAAAATGAAAGAGATGAGGATGTTATACTTGGTCCTCAAGCTAAGAAGACAAATGGCAAGTTTACAAGCCTTACATGTGGAAAATAATGATAAAATACCAAAAATCTAACCAAAAGTCGAAAATCTACTTTATCATCGCAGACCAGTCAATACGGCCGTATGGGACCGGTGTTATGGCCGTATGGCACTTTTTGCCCGAAAACTGTAAAAATTGGAATTTTGGCTCATACGGCTGTCTGGACCAGGTGTTACGGCCGTATGGACCTTTCTGCCCGAAAACTACAAAAACTGGAATTTTGCTTGATACGGCCGTATGGAATTTCGATACGGCCGTATCGGAAATTCTACCTGGATAGCCTTTACTGATTTGGTCATAACTTTTGATTCCGGAGTCCGATTGGGCCAATTCAAAATGCGTTGGAAACTAGATTCGACGAACTACGATTCATTGTGAAATAGAAATTTCCAAATTCCACTTGTATTTTGATCAACTAACATGAGCAATCTTAACCATTGACGGGCCTTATTTCTTGATCTTTCTCGTCCCTAATGCTCAAGTAGGTGATTTCTTTCATTTCATGAGTTCCCGTTGGACGTCCCAAGCTTGGAGATGACTCTTGAGAGACACTTTGACAAACTTCATTAACCCATGTCATCATTGCTCCTCCCATTTTCTTGGCTCGACTCCGAGTAATCAGCCCGATTGGCATGTGGGGTGTTTCCATTGTCGTGGAGCTATCCGAAATAGTATCAGCTTAAAGAAGTAATAGTGACTAACTGGTTTTAAGATTCGTTCTCGTCTGCGTCCGATTTAGATGCATTTGAGTTTTCGCCATGCCTAGTAACGTTCATGGCTTTCTTGCCTTTCTTTTTTAGAGTGATCATACATTTAGAGGTGATGAGCCCATATCATTCACATTCTCTACATTGAATGCGGTTTCTTTCTTTCCTTCGGAGGAATTTGAACTACCCTTGAAATTAGAGTTGTTTTTTCTCTTTGATTATTGTTGGTTTTGACCTTGCCATTGTGATTTCGGATTTTCACCCTTCTGTTTTTTCTAAAGAACTCCTTGACCTGATTTGTGAAGAGAACAATGTTCTCATCTTCATCAGTATCTCTAAATGCATATGGCTTTTCACTGTTTTCCTTGAATGCAATTGAAGACTTTTTGTCCTTCTTTCGGGACCAATTCAGTTCATTGGTCATTAATGACCCAAGAAGTTCCTCAATTCTCATAGTTGAGAGATCTTTACTTCCCTATATTGTAGTGACTTTAGCGTGAAACCTGTTTGACAGTGATCTAAGGATCGTTGGCACAATCTTCTCATCGGTATAGGTTTTACCAAGTTCTTTGGCTGAGTTTGTAAGATCACACAATCTAAAATAGAAGTCATCTGCTTGAACTCAAGTGTTCTCATTTGCAACTTTGAGGTTTTCACATTAGTGGTACTTTCATTGGCAACCTGTAAGGCATCCCAACCTTCGTTTGCTATTCTAAATGAGGAGATTAACCTAAATTTACCTACATCAACCAAAGAAATAATTGCATTCAGAGCCATAGAATTCCAAGTTGCAGCAGCTAATTCAACAGCAGAGTACAATCAATCCTAGCCTTTGCTGTAGCAATACCATTAGTAGTGGTGGTTGCACTGTTTAACAGTGGTCCAACAATTTTCATCAATAGATTTAATGTAAATCTCCATTTTAATCTTCTAATAAGCATAGTTGAAGCTATTAAGCATATTGGTCTAAGTGGTGCGGAACTATCCATCTGTAGACAGTCGGATCTCACTTTCTAGAAGTGAATCCACTTTAATACCAAGTGGAAGTTCAAAGTTGTCTTAGTACATATTATGTGAATGTATCTGGAACGTATTCTAAATGCAACGGAACTTTCTAAGTTAGGTTTGGTTACTATTTTAAGCACCGTATGATGTATTAGGTTAAATAGTGAAATAGTAAATTGTTTTATCTAGCAAAACGTGATACTAGATTAACCTCACATTCTGTAGAAAGTAAATAAGCAAAGAACATGCGAATTTAATGTGGCATGGTCAGAAATCACATATCTATCGCCTAGGACAAATCCAATCCACTGGAAAAAACAAGTGTTCGTTTAGTACAAGAGAAAGTAAAGGAAAAATATCGCAATATCTTATCAACACCCAAAGAAATAACGAATCACTTCCTGATTCTTCTATTTGCGTGTAATAAGAGTCGGCATTCCACCGATC
This sequence comes from Jasminum sambac, assembly GCA_018223645.1. Lineage (NCBI taxonomy): Eukaryota > Viridiplantae > Streptophyta > Magnoliopsida > Lamiales > Oleaceae > Jasminum > Jasminum sambac. The sequence continues at coordinate 26,346,706 of CP073640.1, read as the reverse complement.
ATCAGTAGTTCTCTTCATGGCTGGAAGAACCTTCTAGCAGATCTTCACTCCCATGAAATCTTCAAATCCGAGGCACCTTTCTTCCAGTAATTGGGACTCCTCCTGGCAGTGGCGTAGCCAGGAATTTTATTTCACGGGGACCAAAAAATTATTGCTATTAACTATTATCTACACTATGAAAAATAAGATTTGGCCATATGCGAGAATAACACTTAACTTAGTAATAAATACTTTGATATATCAAGTTATAATACAAAATGATTACAATGAGTACATATTCTCATTACCTAAAGCTCAAAATGACAAAACAAATTCTCTCAATCTAAGTTCGAGGGTGTAGAGATGGCCTAGGCATCTTAAGTTGGTCTCTTCGCGTCCTCATCTCTTGAAACTCGTCAATGAGAGAATCCATCGAGAAAGTCTCTACAATCTCCTTCTCAATATGCACAATCATATTACTAGACAAAAAGTCATCTCCCATTGTACTTCGCAACTTTGTCTTAATGAGATTCATAGCTGAAAACGCAAGCTCAGTCGTAGCCCTGGAAACTGGAAGGATTAAAACGAGACGAATCAATATATCAACAAGATTATAACTCATTGATTTACCCGTTTGTACTAATACTTGGCACACCTGAGGAAGTGTAGCCAAATTCTGAAATTGGAAGTTACGGTGAACTTCAATTTTATAGAGCGTCAATTGATCTTCCAAATGCAACTTCTCCAAATCAATAAAGTCATTTGGATAGAATTTATGTGCTAGCTGACAAATTTTTCGAACATCTAATGCTTTGTAGTCTTCTCTAGGATCCAGGGATGAGCTAAAAATAAGCAATTCCACGATGTCTTCCTTAAATCTATTGCTTATCTCTTGAATTTGAAAATCCACAACTACAAGAAACATATCAATCCTATAATGATGTAACAAAGTGATCGGCTCCTTTTCCTTTCTATTCCTTCCTCGACCTTTTTTATATAAAGAATTCATATCAGGAATATCTATGTTTTTTGCAATAAAAAATGACTTCACCTTGTTTAGTAGACCATCCCATCCATCTTCTCTATATTGTTGAAGTTGAGCTTTTGTTACTGTTACCAAGTCCATTGCATTCAATATATCTTGAGATTTAAATTGTAAGGCCTGACAAAGAATATCTGTGTATCCCATGATGTCTCGCATCAAATGCAAAATAAACACAAACTCAAAAGATGTCATAATATCGTAAACACCATCAGCTTCACTTTTGTTAGCTATAGTGCTTCCATCATTGATAATATCACCTAAAACAGAACAAGTATCATCAAACATAGCAATCAAACTAGAAACTGAACTAAAGTGTGAGCTCCATCGTGTACTTTCGGCACACTTAAGTGTTCTAATCTGATTTTGTCCTCGACAAGTTTCAATCTCACCATTCTCAATCATTTCTGTAATTCTAGCTGCTTTCGAACTTCGAAGTTTATCTACTCTTTTGCTCGAATAGGTGACCAAATTGACTATAAGAGATAAGTAATCAAAAAATTGTGAAACTGGAATGACTTGCCTTGCGGTTGTGACAAGTGCCAATTGGAGTCGATGAGCAAAACAATGAACATAATATGCATAAGGACATTCCTCAAGAAAGAGAGCTTGCAATCTGTTAAATTCTCCTCTCATATTACTAGCTCCATCATATCCTTGACCACACAAATTTTGTATGTTGAGATTGTGTTGAGATAGAACTCTATGTATCTCTTTCTTCAAAGTTAATGCTTTAGTATCAAGAACATGAACAACATCAAAAAACCTCTCTTGAATAAAACCTTCCTTGTCAACAAACCTTAGTACAATTGCCATTTGCTCTCTTTTTGATATGTCTTGAGATTCATCCACTAGTAAGCAAAATTTTCCACCATCAATCTCATTCACAATAAATTGTTGTACCTTAGAAGCTAGAAGAGATAAAATTTGTTTTTGAATATCTGGAGAGGTATAAGTTGAATTTTTTGGAGTATTTTTCGGAGCGTTTTTCAACACAACTGCATCTACATCCTTGTTGAAAGAAGCTGTATGCTTAATAATCTCAATGAAATTTTCCCTATTCAATGAGTCTGGACTCTCATCATAACCTCTCAATGCTATGCCCTGGTATGCACATAATCTTGAAGAAGATATAGACACTGAAACTTTCAAGCGATTACCTTCAACTTTTTTGGAGCTTTGCTTCTCAACAACCTTAACAATATGTTGCAATGAATTCTTCAAGTCATGACAACATTTTAAAGCCCTCTTATGCAATGAGTTTGGATCAGTTCCCATGTGATTTAGAAAGGCACAATTTTTTCCATCATTGACTTTTTTCCAACTTCTAAAACCCTCAACAGTGAATGCATTTTGTCCAAGTTTGGCCGATGGTGGGATAAAAAGATAGCAAGGTAAACAAAAAGCACCATTTTTGCTAGAGAAAACTCTAACCAATCTGGAAATAATTTGTACCAAGAAGGAAGGAACCGTCGACCATTCTTATCTACATAAAATGATGATTTAGGAGGTGTTGGTTGATAAGGCCCCAATTTCAAATAAGTGCACCTAACTGCATCTCTTTCTTGTGGAGGAAAATCTAAAATTGATATACATAATCCTGGATCACGTTCCATTGAATCAAAGTTGAATTCATGTTCTTCGGTTTCAATTCTCAAACTTTTATTTGGACAACGTTCAGGAGAAGAAGCAACAACATGTGGACTTTCACTTATTTTGCGATTATCTTCTAAAGTATGAGAGTCATGAAAAACTGTAGAACTTTCAACCACTTGAGGCTCATCACTCGGTTCAATGGTTCTTTTCTTAAAAAATGAATCAATCCTCTTATTTCTCATACTCTATGCAAGTTTTTACTTATCCAGTGGACACCTAAAAGTGAATTATTCAACCATCAATTGTGATAATCAATTAATCAGCATAATTGAGTAATTTTAATTATTCAACAAATTTAATCCTGAAACCTTAAATAGCCAAAAATCCAAAAATATAGACCATAATCCTCATTCCTCAACCACAAACATTTTCTTGAAAAATAACACTACCTAGCATAATTGCATAATAAAACCAAAATTGTCATCAAATATTGTTAAATAAGTCAAATTGTTACTAGTTAGTACAACTAAAATAAATTCAAGTATTCAACAGGAATATTACTATATTAGGCTATGAGGGCAAGTGCCAAATAGATATTGAAAAAAATAAAACCTATAACAAACATACTAATACTAAATTGAGTATGGGGGGAGGGGGGAAGAAACTTTAAAGCTCAAACTTACTTTAGTTAGAATTAGGAATTGGTTGATTGGTCCCCACTAGCACTCACTTAGCAAACAGCAAGCAACTTCAAATCCCAAATCCAAAAGCTAAATTCCAACTTGGAATAGAATAAACAAGAATTCAAATTATTCAATGGTATAGAATGGTCCCACTAACAAAAAGAAGACAAGAATTAAAGTAAAAGAGAGATGAGGTTTTGGGATTGAAGACTCACACAAGTCTGCAAGCGAGTCTAGGGTATGCACATACTGATTACTGATTTACCGAGTCACCGGCTATCGTCTTTGATGAATGAGGGCAGAATCACTGCTGCTAAGGGATGTAATTGGTTTAATGTTTCTTCAATCGGTTATTGGTCAAGCCCATGTTTTATGTCAACAATTCAAAGTGAGAAACAATTATTTTGGGCCATAATGAATTGCTTATTCATCATATATCGGGCCCAATTTTTAGTGGTTTATTTAGGCCCATAACCGGATAACCTATTAATTAACATACATGCTTCTTCACAGCCTTCCAAGTGCCCAGTATCATTCTCATCAGTCGTCTTGTTCAGTCGCCCATCACTATCTTCACTTTCTAGTTTCAACCATTCGGTTCTTTCTTCAATCTTCATCATCAATCTTCAAATGGTTGTTTCTTCATCATCTTCACACATGCAACTTCCTCTAAATTCACCAAAAAAAAAGATTTGCACAAAAATTTTGCGGGGGTGACGATTGAAGCGGCGCGTGATGTCGGGGGCGGCTGCCACCCCCAGCCCCCCGCCAATGCCTCCTGGAGCACATTTTGATCAAAAAATCAGTCTTAGACTTTAAAAGTGCTTGCATATCACTTGAGCGTTAATACTTGTGTTTAGATCTGATGTTGAATATGCATGGAGAAGTTAAAAGCACTCTAGAAAATTTTATTTGGCTCCTTTGATTTCTCAAATCTAATTTCAATATGCTTTTAATCTATCTTCCAATTATTCACCCTACGTAGTCAATGCAAGGTTGTTGATAAGGTGCCCGGGAGGATTTCACCACAACACATGAAATCATGGTCTTGTCTTGCTTCTATATCTAATGATTGCCTTACATATGAGGCATACTCCTTGAAATCCTAGCAAAGCAAACAAATCTTGTCGCGATCTTGTCTTGTTCTCATTTCTTAAAAGAATTAAGCAACTAAGTATTCTTGAAGAAAATAGTTTTCTTTAAAACTGTGTGAATGCGTTGATGCTTCTGACTGAGATGTTGAATGATGAATATGATAGCAATTCCAACAATGTATTGTTTGTTGACCATCTATACATCAATATATACGATAAATCTCAAATTAAATATTTCAAGTCCAATTGAAGGGATTTCAACAAGATATAGAAGGGTTTAATTTTAAACGATGGGACTTTGACAACAAAAAATATATTCTAAGTAATAATCCCTAATCCTTTAAGTGATTTCCCATTCCAAGTACAACTTAGGCTATAATCTACACCCTAGTGGTGCTAATTTGTCAAATTATGAAATGATAAATTTTCTCCTTTACTCCACATGAGACCCAAGAGCCAGACACCCCATTTTAGGACATTACCCTAAACCATTTCTAGATTTATAGTTCATTCGAAGTTATTTGATTCATATTAGACTTGTTAAAAGGACCAATAACCACATTAAAAAGGAAAAAAAGAAAAATGAGCAATTGACTTTGACTTCTCTAATTATTATTAAAAGTCCCAATTCTTTAAATAACCTAAATGTAAAACTAACTTAGGATGATGATCGAAAATCAATTCCGCTATTAAGCAATTAAAACTAGAAGAATTACCATACGAAGTTATTACAACATAAAACATATGAAAACCAAGTTGTGCATGAACCTCAAGGCCACGGTTTCCACTTCAATTTGGGGATTCAATTTTTAAAATTTAATTAAGTTATACATCTTCAGTAATTACTACCTAATAAACAAGAATATAAGTTTATTTACTCTTACACTCCAAAGATCTATTTCATGCGCCACCTTCATTGTAGTTCAAATTGTGGTTTCCAGCTAATTCCATCACTAATCACAAATTAACTTCTAGATTCATTAATTTACTACAAATTATTCAACATATCAAATAATCAAACTCATCTGTCAACCAAACTCTAGAAATGCAAACCCTATAGGCCACGTGTTCAACCATGTAGTGAAAGAGTATTTTTGTGAATAAAATATTTATTTAAATAAAAATTCTAAAACATGTCACTACGACTTTAGCTAATGAATTTAATAGTGTATGCTTGTCTAGTCAAATTATATACTATTTATTATTTTATTTAAGCCTTATAAGAAAATAATTTATAAAGCATTTTTTTTACAATAATATAATATTTTAGGTTTGATATTTCACAAATAAGGAGAAATTGAGTTAATTGAGTGCTTAACACAAAGATTAAGAGAGAATTACGAAATTCAGGTATTTTTGGAGGGAAAACTCTTGAAGTCCATACACAGATGCGTGTGAAAAATGCCATACCCTAATAGGGTATTCCCCCGCCACCCCAAAAAATATTTAGGGAATATAATGGTAATTTAATGTCACATCCTATTTGGGTATGTCATTTGCCACACACATTTATCTGTGGGCTTGTAGCACTGTCCTTTTTAGAGCGGACTACTTTGATCCAGTAAACAAGAAGTAGAAATGAGACTAAAAAATAAGTGAATAAGGTGGTCTAGTATAGTTGTCTTGATGTTTGTGGCTCAATTCCTTAGATGTGTATTTTTTTTTTTTTTTTTTTGCAATTTATTTCCTTTTCCTATAATTGTGTTATTTTGTTCTTTACATTTTAATTTTTTTTTCTATTTCTTCTTATATAATTTCATGTTTTGTAATTCATTTCTTTTTTCCTTTTCGTATAATTGTCTCTCTATTTTGGTATTTTCATTTTAGACGTTATTTTTTCTATTTTTTCTTATATAATTTCATAGCTTAACTTTTTAAATTAGTTAATTAACATATTCTACATATTGTGATTTTTAATTTAATTAAAAAAATCAATTCTTAATAGATTTTGTCATTTTAATGTTAAATATTTTTTACATTTTTTTATATAATTTTGCAACTTGACCCTCATATTTAATTAACGTACTTTACACACACTGTGTAATGAGTGTATAATGCATTACAACACCATTACATGTCATCCAATTATACATAAAGATAAAAGAGCCGCCTAGGAGCAGTGCCATGTTTGGCATTTTTTAAGAATTAATTTATTTTATTACTTTATCTATTCTACTTTTTGCATTTGGTGTTGTTTTCTTTATTTTACTTTTTTATACGTATTTTTTATATGTATTCTGATTTTTAAATTAATTTATATACTTCCTCCATTCCACAAAGATAGGTCCATTGACTTTGTTACAATGATTAAGAAAATATCAATTAATATTGTTGGAAAAGTAGAATATAAAAGTATTTTTCTAATATACACTTTAACTTGCTAATTATTACAATTTAATAATTCTATTTTGTTGATAACAATGCACATTAAATGCGGATATATAAGGAACTTAATATTTTAACTACTCTATTTAAGGAAAGCGACCTACCTTTATGGGACTGACCAAAATTGAATACAAGCCTATCTTTCTGGGACGGAGGGAATAATTTTTTTTAATTCTTTTGTATTTAGTGTTGCATGCATAATGAAAATGTTATGAGAGAGCGAAATCACAACTCACAATACCTATTAAATTAATTCGGAAATGAAAATTAACATTTTCTATATACATTTTAATTATTTATTTGTCAATCAATTACTTGTATATATATATATGTGTGTGTGTATTCATTGGGTGGTAGGCTGGTTCTCATCAAATCTGCCCTTTCTTCTATGCCTATGTACATCTTACAAGCCCTTGATCCTCCCAATGCCGTCTTGACTAAGATTCAAAAGATTTTCAACTCTCATTTGTTGGGTGACAACTCTGACAATAGGAAAATACATTGGGCCTCTTGGGACAAGGCTTGCTACCCTATCTCTGAAGGTGGTTTGGGAATTAGAAGCCTAAACACAATTTCCCAGGCTTTTGATTGTGAACTCTAGTGGAAACTGAGAACAAATGATTCTTTCTGGGGCAAGGTCCTTTTGTCGAAATACTGTAAGAATTCTCACTGTGCTATGATTAATTCTAAGCAGCAAGATTCTTCTCTTCGGAAAAGAATGGCTAAATGCAGAGCCCTTAATGAATCTTCAATTGCTTGGAGAGTTGGTGTAATGAACAGGACCAAAATTTTTTTAAATCACTTAAGTAAAACGTCGTCATTACGACTTAACCTATCAAATTGAGATTTTTACGCAATGCTCGCCTAGTAGAAAAGAAATTAATTATTTAATAATTTAATCGGGTCGAACTTTATTATGGGCCATCATAATTAATTGGGCTTCCAATCCCACTGTAATCTAAAAGCCCAACAGGTCCTCTATTGGGCCAACCCACTCTCAAATAAATTTTTAAACGTGAAATTTTGACTGATAAGAACTCCTCTCTCTGCTAAATTTCCTCAGCCAACGTTTTTCCTTCACTTTCTACTTCTTCAATGATACAACCACTCCGCCCCTTAAATCCCCATAAAGTCATGTTCCCTTTTCCGAGCAACAAATTCTCCAACCAGTTTCTCACAACACCTAGCAAGCACAGATCAAAAGCCAGGTAATCCTTTTAACTCCTCGTTCTTGCCGACAGTGTTGTTCCTATACCATTTACTGCCATGGATTCATCATACACGCACATAATACGCATATACGCACACGTACAAGCAGAGTATATACACAGCTGATGCATAATTTTATTCACATGCTCCATTACGGAAATCGTCCAATCTGATAGGCACACACACACAATCCACCCTACTGAGCAATGAATACGAGATTATATGAACAAATTCTCAAATCAAACTCCTATTCACAACTAATTTCATTCTCGGTACGAAGAGGGCAGTTCATGTACTAATGCAAATCACACAAACACCGAACCTATTTAGCATCACCTTCATCATCCTCATCGTGTAATAAAAAAAAAGGGACGAAATTTTCAGAATAGCCGAGAAAGGAAATAGCCCATGGCTGTTCAACCCTAATCTCGAGATTTTCTTCCACAATCAGCCACCAAATACCATAGTCGATCCTTGATAACGCAAACCCGAACTCAATTGATGTTATCTTGGCCAAAAAATGTCAGTTTTTGCTAGAGTTTTCTTCGAAGTTTGGATGATCGAAACCCAACCGCTTTCCCCCTCCGTCTATAGTTACACCTCCAGGCTTTTGCCACGTGCCGGCGGCCCACCGATGGTGTGAGACGGTAGCAATAGCTACGAATTCCACCGGAAGACCTTTCTCCTTCCCCGATGAGCTACTCTCTGTAAATATACGACTGGAGGAATTGAATTACAAACACAAGTCCAATTTTGACTTATAATGTGAGGATTTTTGTCTTAAGTCCCCTAAGTCCCAATATTAATTCAAATCTGCCCCAAATATCCTAATCTTCTCACCCAAGTCCAAGTCAAGTTTTAAAAAGTTTAATTTCAACCCTAAAGTTCGATTGAGCGTCCAATTAGTCCTAGTTGACTGATTACTTCAATTTCCACCCTCAAATCAATACTTCTCTTTTAATTAAGCTCAAATTAACTTTTAAAGTTTTCTTTTCGGCCCTAAAACCTTTAAATTAAATTCTATAAGACCCGAATAAATTATTAAACTTCAATTTTAAGGTTAATTTACTAAAATTATGTTTAAATTCTCTTACTAGATGACATGGAATGTCCGTAGAGGCGATAGCATCACACCAGCTCTAATTTCTAGGGGTTTACGAGAACAACGAACTGAGGTGGGGTTACTTTATGCAAAATTGTGTTACTTTTTACAAATGTTTTCATTTTAAAATGCGATTGTTTACTTTAAAATCCATATCATGCCCCTTTACGTGTTATAATTTGTGGTATTTGCTATGTGACATGCATGTGACAGTGTTAAGTACCATCTTCTACGGAATGGTGTTAAGGGCCATTCGGATAGTCATAGCGACTTTCCCCAACGTTGGACGGGAGTTTCCAACACTCGACTTTCCTATAGTTATCTGCCTCTAATTGTAATTTCGTATATGACTATGTGATATGGTAATATTTTTCTACTGTAGCCCACTGAGTATAACAACGTTATACTCACCCCAAATATTTTTAAACTCTTTTCATATTAAGGAGTCCGGCGAAGTGGCGCGAGATGAGGCGGCGCCATCCACTTAATTATTATGTTAAACTATTTTTTTTCTTTTATTAGAAAATCGTTGAAAAACTTAGTAGTATATTATTTTTGAGTTTCCGCCTATGGATTAGAAGATTTAATTCATTTTTTTAGAAAACGAATATTGATTTTCAAATTGAACAATATTATTTCATTTAGGTACGGGGATTTTGAACCTTATTATTGTTATCCTTAATACTATTATTATTATTGTGATTACTATTGTATTATCATTTTTATTATTATTATTATTATTATTGAAAAGGAAAAAAAATTATCATGAATTTTCCCCATTTCAATTAATTAAAGGCTAATTTAGTAGCTCTCCGATATTTAAAAATCGGGGCGTTACAGTGTGGTATCAGAGTGAAGGTTTACTTTTCTGTAGACTCGGAAAAAGAAAATTCTTATTTAAAAACTTTCGAAAAGTTTAAAAGCTATAAGTGGTGGATCCTCGCTCCCGTTATGCCATGCTACGCCGACTCCGAAAATGTAAAAAACGAAATTTATTTTCAAAGGAACATTATTTTGTGGACTGAGAGATGAAGGTTGGATACAATATGAGAAGTTAAGCTATGAAACTTTGCTACACTGAAATGTTAAGAAATGTGAAAAATTATTAGCCTTCGTACAGTACATGAATGTATTTTTACATGGTTGTATCCGTGGTACCTTATATCTCTCTATGTTGATTGAGCTTGGGCATGTGATGTTAGTTTGCATACTTTGAGAAATTTCCCAACTTAGTCCTCGAATTTAGACTAAAATGAATTAGAAACGTCACATAACTGGCTTTCTCCATAATTGGCATCAGGCATGGCTATTATACGAAGGACCGCTAGGAAGTCTGTTCCTCGAAGACCATATGCATAGGAATGTCGTGACTATGACCAGTATGTGTGGTCGATGAACTCCTCCCTGAGGCAACACATATAGGAAATGAGAAGACTTTGGGTTGCCACAAGGAAGAAGCGCCACCCCACTACACCGTATGATGCAATTTGCAGTCTCATTGGGACCCTTCCGGAAGATTGGGACGATATCGCTGTGACCATCTTCAACGAGATGGGGGAGGCCCTAGAGGATGGGCATCTAGCTGTTAGTTACCATCAGTTCATAGTAAGACTGCTCGAGAGACTAGAAGCTGAACAAGCATTAGCAAGGGAGGACACCATGGGGGATGCTCGACCCACAGAACGACGGGTTCGTCGTGATGCGCCACCACCCAAACCGGATGCGAACTCGGATGATGACTTCTATAAGAGAATTTGGAAGAACTAGAGTCCTCTATGGGCAGTAGCTAGTAGGGTTTATTCATTTCATTGATTGGTGTTGGTTAGTTGTTCGGTAGGATTGATTCATTTCATTCAGTAGGATTATGTTATATTGGTTCTTTTAGATTGTGGCGTTGGGATCTCTAATATTTGTTGCGATTTCATTATTTTGTTTCGTATCGAAACTTGGGTTAATAATAAAATTGCAGTTTGCGTTCATTGTGTCCTTTGTGCATTATTCCTTGAGATGTATCCCTCTGTAATGAGTTGGATAAACGCTAAATCAACTCTTATCGTGGTTGATTAGGGAAATGGCACGTAGCAACACACAAGATGGCCTTCTGCGAGATCTTATTAGAGCGGTACAAGAGATCAACACACAGAACAATGCTAACCAGAACCAGCAAACGTAATAATCGAACAACGACAATCCGAACCAACAGGGTAACACTGGGAATACCAGCCAGATCATTGGGGAGTTCCGCCGCTACAAACCCCCAACCCTCAACGGAAAGGCTGGACCCCAAGTAGCAGAAGAGTGGTTACGAGGCTTAGAACTCATCTTCAAGCACATGGAGATCGGAGATGCCCATAAGATCTCATGTGTTGAGTTCATGATGATCGAGGATGCTGGCCATTGGTGGGAATCCTACCAGCGCACGTTGCGCGCCCAACTACGAAAAATGACTTTGACTCAATTCAAATAAGCTGTGTTGGAGAAGTACTATCCCCAGGATCTTCGCGATGAGAAGGAGATAGAGTTTACCAATCTCAAGCAGGGAAGCCTATCCCTGGTTGAATACGAGAAGAAGTTTGAGCAAATGTCGCGCTGGGCACCTCATTTGGTAGACACGGATGCTAAGAAGGCGAGAAGGTTTGAAAGGGGGCTTCGACCAGAAATAGGAGGAATTCTAGCAACCCGTGGCTTTACCTCATACTCACAGGTCCTGAAACAAGCGCATGTCATATCTGCGTGGTTCAAATTGGACGAGGCCACTCCGAAGACGGGAGAGTCATCGGGGAAATGCAAGTGGAACGGATCGGACAAGGGCAAGGGAAAGTTTCAGAATAAGAAAGGGAGATCTGGAGGAAACCAGAAGGAGGGCAATGCTAACACGGCTAGCAACAAGCCTCTGTGCCAGAATTGTGGTAAGAACCACTAGGGGGAATTCTTAGTGGGCAAAGGGGTATGCTACCGTTGTAAGAAGGCTGGACACTTCGCTGGGGAGTGCCCCGAGTATAAGGGTCGGGAAGCTGCTAAGAAATGAACAGCACGAGTGTTTGCACTCACACAGACCGAGGCGCAGCAGATCAAGACGTGATCACGGGTATGTTATCAATCTTTAATATACCTGCTCTCGTACTATTTGATTCTGGTGCTACAAATTCTTTTGTGTCAGTTAGCTTTCGTTCTAAGATTGGAAATTTATGCGAAAACGTGAATGAGGCCTTAGAGGTTAGCATCCCCTCAGGAGAAACGGTTAGTGTTGAATGAAAAATTAGAGCTGTTAAGTGTGAAATCGATGGAAAGGATTTAGAGGCAGACCTATACGTGCTAGACATGAAGGATTTTGACATTATTTTGGGAATGGACTGGCTTAGTAGCAACCATGCTACTATTAAGTGTCGTGAAAGGGAAATACTTTTCCAGAGGCCTGGACAAGATGAATTTACCTTTTTCGGGGCGAAGGTCAAAACCCTACCCCGAATTGTCTCGGCAATGAAAGCGGAGAAGATGTTGAAGAAAGGTACTGGCTAGGGATACCTTGTGAGTATGGTTAGTTCACCGTCGATTGAGCTAACCCCAAAGGATGTCCCGATCGTACAAGATTTTGTGGACGTGTTTCAGAGGAATTACCTGGAGTCCCTCCAGATAGACATGTGGAGTTCGCTATTGACTTGGTGCCAGGAGCGCACCAAGTTATCAAGGCACCATACCGTATGGCACCAAAGGAACTCCAAGAATTGAAGGTCCAGCTACAGGAATTGCTTAACAAGGGATTCATTCGACCTAGTGTGTCACCTTGGGGAGCACCAGTGCTCTTCGTGAAGAAGAAAGATGGATTGATGAGGATGTGCATCGATTACAGAGAATTGTACCGCCTCACAGTCAAGAACAAATATCCGTTGCCAAGGATAGAGGATCTATTCGACCAGTTGAGAGGCGCCAGTGTATTTTCCAAGATTGATCTGCAGTCAGGCTACCATCAGCTCAAGATCAAGGACAGCGACATACCTAAGACGACATTCAGGACTCGCTACGGCCATTACGAGTTCACTGTAATGCCTTTTGGGTTGACCAATGCGCCAGTTGTCTTTATAGATTTAATGAACCGTGTTTTCCATCAGTACCTCGACCGGTTCGTTATAGTTTTCATTGACGATATACTGGTGTACTCGAGGGATAAGAAACGGCATAAGGAGCACCTCAGTACGGTATTACAGACTCTTCGCAAAGAAAAGTTATACGCTAAATTCAAGAAGTGCGAGTTTTGGCTTGATCACATCGGTTTCTTGGCCATATCGTAACTGCCAATGGGATGCCAAAGTCGAAGCTGTTCAAATTGGAATACACCAACTAATGGTGGTGACATTCGTAGCTTTTTGGGTTTGGCAGGTTACTATCGAAGATTCATAGAAGGGTTTTCGAAAATAGCTGGACCGTTGACTCAGCTGACCAAGAAGGGAGTCGAATTTCGATGGACTAATAAATGTGAGAAGAGCTTCCAAACTTTGAAGCAGAAATTGATATCAGCTCCAGTATTGGCTATCCCAGAGGGATCAGAAGTATTCGTAATCTACAGTGACGCATCCAAACAGGGATTAGGTTGTGTTCTAATGCAACATGGGAAAGTGATCGCCTACGCTTCTAGGCAACTGAAACCCCATGAGCAGAACTACCCGACACACGATTTAGAGTTGGCAGCTGTAGTCCACGCTCTAAAGATATGGCGACACTATCTATACGGTAGTAAATGTAAAATATACACGGACCATAAAAGTCTCAAATATTTCTTCACACAAAAGGAATTGAATATGAGACAAAGGAGATGGTTGGAGCTGGTTAAGGAGCTGGTTAAGGATTATGATTGTACAATCCTTTACCATCCGGATAAAGCTAATGTCGTAGCCGACGCACTGAGCAGGAAGACAAAGGGTCAATTAGCAGTTTTACCGACCAGTCAAGAGCAGTTGATCAGAGATCTCGCCAATCTAAAGATCGAAGTTGTGATTCCCCCATGTCGCACCACTGCAATCATAGCCGCATTGGTAGTGCAATCTGTGCTCAGGGATAGAATTAAAGAGGCTCAGAAAAATGATAAGTTCTTGTGTAAGATCAAAGAGCGGGTACTCACAGGCAAATGTGAAGGATTTCAAGTATCGACCAATGGCACCCTCTCGTTTAAAGGGAGATTGTGTGTACCGAAAAATAAAGAGTTAAGAAAGGAGATTCTTGAAGAGGCACATTCTTCTCCTTATACCGTGCACCCTGGAGGTACGAAGATGTACTAGGATCTACAAAAGTTATATTGCTGGAGAAACATGAAGAGATCTATCAGCTCGTTCGTTGAGAAATGCATGACGTGTCAGCAGGTGAAAGCCGAACACCAACGACCGTCAGGGCTGTTGAAGCCACTTGAGATTCCGAAAAGGAAATGGGAACACATAGCAATGGATTTCTTCACTGGACTACCCAAAACAGTGAAAAGTCACCACGCTATTTGGGTAATAGTTGATCGTTTGACAAAATCAGCTCACTTTCTACTCGTAAGGATGAACTTCACCTCGATCAGTTAGTCGAGATTTATGCAAAAGAGATCGTAAGATTACAAGGAGTACCGGTTTCTATTCTATCCGACAGGGATACCAGGTTTACATCTAACTTCTGGAGAAGCTTAGAAGATGCTATGGTTACCAAACTGAAGTTTAGCACCGCCTATCACCCGCAGACAGATGGCCAATCCGAAAGGACCATACAGATCTTCGAGGATATGTTAAGAGCGTGTGTGCTTGATCTTGGTGGTAATTGGGAAACGCACCTACCGTTGGTGGAGTTTGCGTATAACAACAGCTACCAGGCAACCATCGGGATGGCACCGTATGAGGCTCTTTATGGAAGAAAGTGCCGATCGCATGTGCATTGGGATGAGGTCGGTGAAAAGAGAATATTGGGCCCAGAAATAGTGGAGTGAACTGCTGAGGCCGTAGATAAGATCAAAGGAAGAATCAAGGCTACTCAGGACAGACAGAAATCTTACGCTGATAAGAGGCGAATGGAATTACATTTCAATGTGGGTGAGAAAGTTTTTCTTAAAGTAACTCCAATGAAGGGAGTGATAAGATTTGGAAGGAAAGGGAAGCTAAGGCCTAGATTCATCGGACCTTTTGAAATTCTTGAGGAGGTCGGTGATGTGGCTTAGCGATTGGCTCTACCGCCAAAACTATCTACGGTACATAACGTTTTCCACGTCTTGATGTTGAGAAAGTACGTCCACGATCCAAACCATATCGTCAATTACGCCTCGCTAGACATGAACAAAGATTTGACATACGAGGAAATCCCTATGGCGATCCTGGAGAGAAAAGTTCAGCTTTTGAGAAATAGGGAAACTCCACTTGTTAAAGTCCAATGGAGCAGACATGGAAAGGAAAATGCCATTTGGGAAAAAGAAGACGAAATTCTAGCCAAATACCCCAATGTCCTAAATTAGGTAAGTATAAATTTCGAGGACGAAATTTCTTTAAGTGGGGGAGGCTGTGACGACCAGGACCAAAATTTTTAAATCACTTAAGTAAAAAGTCGTCGTTACGACTTAACCTATCAAATTGAGATTTTTACGCCATGCTCGTCTAGTAGAAAAGAAATTAATTATTTAATAATTTAATCGGGTCGAACTTTATTACGGGCTATCATAATTAATTGAGCTTCCAACGTTCAGGAGAAGAAGCAACAACATGTGGACTATCATTATTAAATGTGAAAATTTGACTGATAAGAACTCCTCTCTCTGCTATATTTCCTCAGCCCATATTTTTCCTTCACTTTCTACTTCTTCAACGATACAACCACTCCGCCCCTTAAATCCCCACAAAGTCACGTTCCCTTCTCCCAGCAAGAAATTCTCCAAACAGTTTCTCACAACAACCAGCAAGCACAGTTCAAAAGCTAGGTAATCCTTTTTAACTCCTTGTTCTTGCCGACAGTGTTGTTCCTATACCATTTACTGCCATGGATTCATCATACACGCACATAACACGCATAGATGCACACATACACGCAGAGTATATACACAGCCGATGCATAATTTTATTCACATGCACCATTACAGAAATCGTCCAATCTGATAGGCACACATACAATCCACCCTACTGAGCAATCAATACCGGATTATATGAACAAATTCTCAAATCAAACTCCTATTCACAACTAATTTCATTCTCTGTACGAAGAGGGCAGTTCATGTATTAATGCAAATCACACAAACACCGAACCTATTTAGCATCACCTTCATCATCCTCATCGTGTAAAAAAAAAAAGGGACGATATTTTAAGAATAGCCGAGAAAGGAAATTGCCCCTGGCTGTTCAACCCTAATCTCGAGATTTTCTTCCACAATCAGCCACCAAATACCATAGTCGATCCTTGATAACGCAAGCCCGAACTCAATTGATGTTATCTTGGCCGAAAAATGTCAGTTTTTGCCGGAGTTTTCTTCGAAGTTTTGATTATCGAAACCCAACCGCGTTCCCCGTCCGTCTATAGTTACACCTCTGGGCTTTTGCCATGTGCCGGCGGCCCACCGGCGATGTGAGACGGTGGCAACAGCTACGAATTCCACCGGAAGACCTTCCTCCTTCCCCGATGAGCTACTCTTTGTAAATATACGACATGGAGGAATTGAATTACAAACACAAGTCCAATTTTGACTTATAATGTGAGGATTTTACTCTTAAGTCCCCTAAGTCCCAATATTAATTCAAATCTGCCCCAAATATCCTAATCTTCTCACGCAAGTCCAAGTCAAGTTTTAAAAAGTTTAATTTCAACCCTAAAGTTTCGATTGAGCCTCTAATTAGTCCTAGTTGACTGATTACTTCAATTTCCACCCTCAAATCAATACTTCTCTTTCAATTAAGCAAATTAACTTTTAAAGTTTTCTTTTCAGCCCTAAAACTTTTAAATTAAATTCTATAAGACCCGAATAAATTATTAAACTTCAATTTTAAGGTTAATTTACTAAAATTAAGTTTAAATTCTCTTACTAGACAACGTGGAAAGTCCTTAGAGGAGCTAGCATCACAGCAGCTCTAATTTCAAGGGGTTTACGAGAACAACAAACTTAGGTGGGGTTACTTTATGCAAAATTGTGTTACTTTTTGCAAATGTTTTCATTTTAAAATGCGATTTTACTTTAAAATCCATATCATGCCCCTTTACGTGTTATAATTTGTGGTATTTGCTATGTGACATGCATGTGATGGTGTTAAGTACCATCTTCTACGGAATGGTGTTAAGGGCCATTCGGATAGTCATAGCGACTTTCCCCCACGTTGGACGGGAGTTTCCAACACTCGACTTTCCTAGAGTTATCTGCCTCTAATTGTAATTTCATATATGGCTATGTGATATGCTAATATTTTTCTACTGTACCCCACTGAGTATAACAACGTTATACTCACCCCAAATATTTTTAAACTCTTTTCAGATTAAGGAGTCCGGCGAAGTGGCGCGAGATGAGGCGGCGCCATCCACTTAATTATTATGTTAAACTATTTTTTTTCTTTTATTAGAAAATCGTTCAAAAACTTAGTAGTATATTATTTTTGAGCTTCCGCATATGGATTAGAAGATTTAATTCGTTTATTTAGAAAACTTATATTGATTTTCAAATTGACCAATATTATTTCACTTAGGTACGGGGATTTTGAACCTTATTATTGTTATCCTTAATACTATTATTATTATCATGATTACTATTGTATTATCATTATTATTATTGTTATTATTATTATTATTATTATTATTATTATTATTATTATTGGAAAGGAAAAAATTATCATCAATTTTCCCCATTTCAATTAATTAAAGGCTAATTTAGTAACCCTCCGATATTTAAAAATCGGGGCGTTACAGTTGGGGAGGGCCTCGTTTCTTTTTGGCTCTCTGTAGGCCAGCTCCACCATTTCTGTCTTAGCACTGCTGATCCTCTCCTTTCTGTTCACTACTTTCACTCCAACGGCACATAGGATGTTGCCAAACTGGGACAGTTTCTCCATCAACATATCATCGCTTTTATCTTACAAATTCCCATCTTGTAAGGAAATGATCAAATCGTTTGGATTCCCTCTTCCTCTTGTGCATTTAGCATTGCATCATGGATCGAGATGATTAGAGACAAATACCCCTTACAAAACCATTTCAAGATGATATGGAGCCATATCCTTCCTCCAAAATTGGCCTTTCTTTCTTAGAGGTTATGGAAAGCTTGGGTGCGTATTGACACTACCTTGCAGCACATAATCTCTCTCTCTCTCTCTCTCTCTCTCTTGGCTTCCAAATGCCATTTTGCGAGAATAAAGAATTCGTTCTTCACGTTTTTATTTATGGTGAGGTTGCCTCACAAGTTTGGAATCATTTCTTCAAGCAGTTTGGGTTTCCACATTATTTCTGTGATTTCCCTACATATATGTATCTGCATTGATTATTATTGTTTCATGGATCTGATAAAGCGCAAAAATTGGTTCCTTTAATCATTTTCTGGTTCATTTGGCTATCTCGAAATCATATGAAATATAAGGGTAGTCGTATGAGTACATATACAATTATTTGGTTGGTCAAAGCGTTTTTGCAGTTGTTGTACTCTGTCCAACGGTCTTCTGTTTGGCACTTATCCCACACTATTGCTGTCTATTGGTCTCGACCTCCTAATGGGCCATTTGAACTGAATATTGTTGCCAGTTGTGAGGATAGTATTTTGTAGTTGGGTAGGCTTTTGCGTGACTCTACTGGTCTATGTGCTTTTTCTTTTTGTTCGAGGATATTAGAGGCAAATGATCTTCATGCTACTGAGGTTTTTGCTACATGCACTACACTACAATTTTTCCTTTCTCGTGGCAATGCTCGATTTATCGTTGAAACTGCTTCCCTCAATGTTTTTCACCTTGTAACCAGTGATAATATTGGACCATGGCAACTGCATTAGGTTACCGACTTCACTAGATCCAAGCTATCTCCTCACATAAATATTAGACACATCAAGAAGGATATTAATAGAGTTGCAACATGGTTTGCATCCCTTGGCTATACATATGAGGACTTGACTCAGTTTGATCCATTGGATTTGTCTGGTAGGATTGTTGGCATCTTCTAAACAGAAAAAGATAATATCCCTTACATGGCTTCATATTGAATTGCATGAGGCTAGGTACAGGGACGGATCCAGCCTTCAAGTCCAACTAGAGTGGCCATTGACTGTTGACTGTGGACGAATGCTGACCGTCAACAATTAACCACTGATAAAAGTTGACCATTCGCCATTAATTGCGACATTTTATAATTAAATAATGTTAAAGATTATATATGTGTATCTAAACTCACCAAAATATAGAGAAAGCATAGAATATTAAAATATCGTCCAATACAACTCAAAATAATACTTCATACAATTTCAATTTATAAGCTTAGATAATTGCATCCTACTAGGTCTCATATTTTGAAAACACTGCAAAATTATTTCATTTTTAATTTTTAAAAATATCGCTTGCTCAATATACACCACCAGATTGTCATTCAACCAACCATCTCCTATTTTGTTGCGTAATTCACTCTTAATTAGATCATTACAGAGAATACCCTTTCAGCGCTTGTAGTTGTCACGAGTAATATCAAAACTAATGTGATGGGCCTATAAACCAAGGGAAAATAAGATTCGGTTCTTGTTTCCACCATCTTCTGAGCTATGCAAGATATGACATTAAGATTTAAAAACGCTTTATCACTTTTTCTAACCATAAAAAACTTATCAAGTTCGGGTCTAAGTAACATGATGTCTTCATTGCTGAAGCCCAAATGGTAGAACTGAGCTAGACGTAGTAACTTAGCCATGTCAAAAGTAGCACATGAGTGTCTTGGATTCAAACGAGAAATAGAAGCAAGAAGCTCAGTGGTTGTCTTCGAAAAAAGATATTTCAACTCTTGCAAGATTGAGTATATAACATAGAAAAATAAGTCAACGAAAAACCAATGATGATCAATCACTTGAGCTCCACTTCGCCTAGGTCAACCTTTGGGAACTTCAATATCTCTATATTAGGCAGTACAATATTTCTACGAACACAAAACTCAATCACCTTACTTAGTAAATCATCCCAACTGTTATCTCTCATACTTTGCAGTTGACACTTACACAAATTCAATAATGTAACAACATTTTGAATATCTTGATCGTTTCTTTGTAAGGCCTGTGAAAGATGATCTATAATTGCAAGAATTTCAGACATGAAGTGGAGACTTAAAACAAACTCAAAATCTTGCACAATGTTCATTTGTGTTGAGGCCATTGATCTTTGCTCTGGATGATTCTAGCCTTCTTCTATATCCTCAAGTACATCAACAATATTACTCAACATAGTAATAAAACAAATGACGATGAGATAATATGAGCTCCATCTATTATCATCTGGTCATGCTAAACTCATTTCTTGAAAATTGCCCTTGCCATCAACAACTTTTCCAATATTGAGCGTCATCAAAATCGCAGATTGATAACTTGTTCTAAGAGCATCTACACACTTACTTGATGCACCTACAAAATTCACAATAAAAAGCACATGGATTCTATCTTAAAATCAAAGATTTTAAACAACCAAACGAGCCTGACATATTACTAACTCTATCATAACCTTGATCTCTCAAGCTAGAATAACTTAACCCATGCATTGCAAACATTGCATCAATAACATCCTTGAGTGACTGGTCGGAAGTTTCCGTGACATGAGCAATGCTCAAAAAACGTTCTTTGACTTGTCCAATGATGTCTAAAAACCTCAAAACTACAACCATTTGTTCCTTCAGAGAATTATCACGAGCCTCATCAATAAAGATTGAAAACAAAGAATAACCCATCTCCTTTTTAATTACCCCTGTTGTTTCTACAGCACAACAATTAACCATATCTTTTTTAATGCTTGGAGATATCATTTGGTCATTTCCAGGAGTATTACTAAATAAAACCTGACTCACTTCCTCACAACGAACAACATACCAGTCTAATAGCTCAATAAAGTTGCCTCTATTTAATGAGTCCTTCAACTCATCGTGACCACGAAAAGGAAATCCTTGCCTCAAGAGGAATCTGGTAGCATCCAATACTGTAGTCAATCTAATCCTATACATTTTTTGTTGGTCTGTACTTTGACTTGAAAACACAAAAGAGATGCTTTGCCTTTGATTCATCAAGTTGTTGCACTTAGTGAAAGCTTGGTTGCGAGCACTATCGACAAGACCGACATAATCTTTCAAAATTTTGTTGTGTGCCCAACCTCTAAAACCTATCTTAGTGAATACATGTTCACCCCCTTGACCTCCTTTATCAGGTTTAAACAAATAACAATACAAACAATAAACTGCATCATTTTCTGTACTATATTCCAACCAACAAAATTCTAAGAACCATTCTTTCCTAAAACATCTATTATCTTTTCCCATCAGCCTTCTAGGAAAAGAATGTCCATGTGGTTGAAAAAAACCTTTCTCTAAGTGCATCATCCTAACATCATCTCTAATATTAGCATTATACGAATCGATACGAGGATCTTTAAACAGATCAGGCTCAAGATCATCCACCTTGAGTCAAGCTCGAGACTTCTTTGTGTTGTCAATAGGTGTTAAATTTTGTGAGGACTGGAAATAGTGGTTGGATTAGATGCCGTATTAAAATTTGAACCACTAGATTGAAACTTTGGTATAGGTTGAACATGACATTTCCTAATCTGTAAATCAATTAATTAACAATGTAACATTAATATAGATAACTACATAAGGTGGTAATGATTGAAATATATTAAATCTCACAATTAAAAGGAAAGCGGGAATTCATAAACTAACCAACAAATAATCAAATTAATAGTAAACTATTGGGAAATTGATTAAATAAAATAACTAAATTTGCGGGGTCCACATGAAGACAAAAAGAAGAAAATTTGGAATTGAAAAGAGCTAGCAAATTGTAGGTAGACAAATTCAATTGGTGAAAGCCTTTTTATTGATCATGCAATTGCTAAGATCCAGCTCCAAATATGCATGGCGGTGGCTTAATTGAGTTTGGACCAAGTGGGAAATTTGCCCATAAATATATGTCAAGCTTTTCCATTCGGTGTGCACAATCCCATGTTATATACAATCCCAAGAGAAAATATACGTCGAGAGGAAATCTAAACTACTGCTCAAATATTCTTGTGAGGTCTCTCAAACAGAAGAATAGTTTAAGTGTTATAAAGTTTGGTGAGTGTTATTGGGATTGTAATTTGGGATTGGGTGAGAGGAAAAATTACTGAGAGTGTGGTTGTAACAATTTTCCACATAGTAAATTTTTTTCTAGTTAACGTTTGACAGTGGCCGTGGTTTTTCTCTAGATTTAGAGTTTTCCATGTAAATCTTGTGTTGTTATTTATTTCTCCCGTTCACTTGATATTTCTTAACATGAAGGCAAATCTGAAATCTAATTCTGGTTGATATCCCAACAGTGGTATCGAGCAAGGCCTTCAACTGCGATGGAGTTTGGCGTCTACGTTTATCAAACTAACAACGCGGAGCATAAATGTTAAGTTCAAAGTTTCATGTGGAGAAATTTGACGGTCGAATCAATTTTGGCTTATGGCAAGTACAAGTGAAGGATATTTTGATTCAACCAAGATTACACAAAGTTTTAAAAGGCAAACCAGCCACTATTTCTGACAAATATGCCAGTGAAGGCATTGAAATTGGTGGTGAAAGAACTACTACTAGTGTTGACAAAATAAAAGGGGATGAGGATTGGGACGATCTAGATCTGAGAGTTGCAAGTTTGATACGTCTTCGTCTTGCCAAAAATGTTCTTGCCACCATACATGGATTATCGTTGGTGAAGGAACTTCGGAAAAAACTTTGAAAAGTTATATCAAACAAAGAATCTATCAAATCGGTTGTACCTAAAGGAGTAATTTCTTTCTGTATGAATGGACGGAAGTACTAAAATTTCATTTCATCTAAGTGCTCTCAATGGAATCATCTCCAAGTTGGAAGCTATTGGAGTTCAATTTGATGATAAGGACAAAGCATTAAGGCTCATTTGGTCTCTTCCATCTTCCTATGAATACATTAAGCCGATTTTGATGTATGGGATGGATAAGTAAGTTTTGCAGAAGTCACTAGTAAATTGATTTCTGAGGAAAGAAAATTGAATGGTGGAAAGCCTATTCCATCTGGAAATTCAGTGCTTATAACTGAAGGATGGAAGAAAAATAACTCCAAGAAAAAGCAGCTAGTTTGTTGGGGGTGTGGTCAATCAGGACACCTCAAAGGTAGTTGTCATAAAAAAACAAAACAAATTCGTGAAAAAGTGATACTGACGATGATGCTAATGGTGTGCCTCTCTTGGGGGGAGACAATTATGTCCTTTTAAATAAAGCATAAAATCATCCCTATGGCATACCGCTAGCTTCCATGATAAGGGATGTACTATTGCTAGCGGGTCCACAATTTGCACACGGGCATTGGCTTGGGAGTGATGCAAGGTGTGTGGTGGAAAAGTGTGTTGCAAGCTGAAGAATCTCCAGGAAAGCCAAGTAAGGAGATTGCACCATAAATTTTAGCGGCGAATGTTCGACATGTGCCAAGGTGAAATTCTTAGAATTGGTGGTTAATTCTAAGTGGTATACTCTTTATGGTGGAGTACGATAATTCTCTATATTGAGAATTATGACTATCGATAAAGACAGTGCTTTGTAGTGGAAGTTGTCGCAGTAATTTTATTTGATCATGGTGGAGATGGTCGGAAAAATTGATTAAATAAAATAACTAAATTTGTGGGGTCCACATGAAGACAAAAAGAAGGGAATTTGGAATTGAAATGAGCTAGCAAGTTGCAGGTAGACAAATTCAATTGGTGAAAGCTTTTTTACTGATCTTGCGATTGCTAAGATCCAACTGCAAACATGCATCGCGATGACTTATATATGCATAAGCTCTTCCATTCGGTGTGCACAATCCCATGTTATATACAATCCCAAGAGAAAATATACACCGAGGGGAAATCTAAACTAGTGCTCAAATATCCTTGTGAGGTCTCTCAAATAGCATAGTACTTTGAGTGTTATAAAGTTTAGTGGGTGTTATTGGAATTGTAATTTTGGATTGGGTGAGAGGAAAAATTACTGAGAGTATGGTTGTGACAATTTTCCAAATCGTAAATTTGTTTCCGGTAGTCGTTCGACAACGGTCGTGGTTTTTCTCCGGATTTGGAGTTTTCCACGTAAATCTTGTGTTGTTATTGTCTTGTATCTTTATTTCTATTGTTCACTTGATATTTCTCAACATGAAGGTAAGGTCTTGGGATTAATCCGAAATCTTATTCGGGTTGATATGCTAACATAAACGAAACTAACTAATAGTTTCAAGCCTAAGTTAAAAATTGATCAACAAATAATCATAATTTGTTCTATTTCAACAATCAAAACTACTAAACTAGTTAAAAGAAGTAAATGACTAAAGTACCAAACACCAGATGAAAATAATTCATCAATCATCAACTGGCGGTGGAATTAAGTCGTGGTGGACTGGCGGTGATGGTCGATGAGCAGGGGTGCAATCATGCAGAGCAAGACAATTGCAATCACAATGTCAAATTGGGTATTCCAATTTCTGATTTCTATTCATGTCTTCACTTCAGGATTAGCATTTCGGGTAATGGATAGATTCCATATTGGCTTGGGCATTTGGGTTAATAGTTATTGGATTATTAAGATTTTCTTATGGGTTTTACTTGAATGAATTTGGTCCGAAGTAAACGAAAGGCTCAAATTTCGAAGTCACAACAAAATGGCCCTAAATTCGAATTCACATTGACCTAAACATAGCCCATTAGCAAACAGCAGCAAGCCAGCATTCGTCTTCTTCTTGGACTCCAAGTGCAGACAACTGAAATTCTTCCAGCAACGACGGTCTTGCCTATGGTAAACTTACTCCCAGCAGATCCAGCACGCTCAGCTGCAAATGCTTGGCTGGTGCTGGATCCACCACTAGATAGGATTAGTGATTTGTGCTCAAATTATTGTTAATCTCCTTATTAAGCGTTATATTCTTTATTTTGAGCAAATAAATTTTATTCGACAATATCATCAGAAATGAGTACATCAGAAATGAAAGTAAGGGGATGTTCTAGAAAAATGGTGGAGTCTGACATGGAACTAGCTGCCTTCGCAAGACGGTAAGCCACTTGTTCCGCGGATCCCAAATATAAGAGAATTTAATGCCACTAATCATGCAAAAAAGATTTCAACAATCTTTGATGATCAATCCAAACTGAGAAAAATCATAGGAGGGTCTTTTAATTGCTTCAAAAACTAGATCTACATGCATTTCAATAGTTACCATGCATAAGTGGGCATTTCTAGCACAATACAAAGCTTCCCAAGCCCCCAAAGCCTCTACTAACTTCGACCAAAGACAACCTCAAATTTCATTATCATATGCTCCCGAGTTTTTTTCTTGGATATAATTCGAATTCAAAGTGGAAAATTTTGTACACATTTTTAAAGGTAAGATTTAGAGTCCTACTCAATTTGATTTTCATATGTTCCCACAGTTTTTCTTTGATAGAATTCGAATTTACCACAGAGAAATAATAAAGGTATCCAGTATTTAAATTTGAATTTAGATGCCCTCAAATAAAGAGCCCAGCATATATTGAAATTCATACATTTTTTCCAATACATACAATATATAATTGATAAATACATTTAGCATTTGAATTCAAATTTACATGTTATCAACTAAAGAGTTCAGCATATATTACAATTCTTACCGCTTTTTCCTTACATAAAATTATAGCTGATAAACACGTGCCCAACTAAATAATCCAACATATATTACAATTTTTCATCTTTTCGAATTGTAAGTTGGGCTCACGACTCGAGTGTATACATTTGTTGCTAAATAAATATGTGTCTTGTGTATTTGTGTCATCTTGCATAACTCTTCATTTCTTCGAAACATACATGTACTTTCTTTCTTGGTTGTTCTAACAAAAAGCAAAATGGCTCAAGTTTATGCTGTACAATTGAAGTTGCACGTGAATAATGTTGGTTTGCGTATCCATATTCGCTATTGTCAAAGGGTGCAAGTACCTGCATATGGAAAGATCCCTTAGAGTGTGGACCTACTTTTGGCAAATAATGAGGTCATAAAAATTGTTTGACTATTATACAATTAGATTTATAGTTTAATGGAGCTTTATTTAGTTTTGTGGTCTATAGAGATTTAAAATCTAATAGTTTTTTACTTCAAAGTATTTTCCTTATGAAGCATAGCATTTTTTTATGACTTATTATTTTTGTTGATGGTTGAAGTAGTTGCATTGATTTGTCTTATCCAAAATAAAATACGATTTTACATATGTTAGTTTCACTTGATTAAAATACACTAGTCAATTAATAAGACTTAACGAATCTAAAAAATAATGTATATGGATATTTTAGTCCATGCATTTGAAAAACTTGTTATTTCTACATTTACATCTACATCTATACAACTACATAAATTTCTTGCTATTTGGTGATGAAGGTGATACTTTCTTCTATCTTGGTAACTAATTCTAATTTTTATAATTAACCAATCTGTAATGAAAACGCTAATGCGAAAATGTCCTAAAATGATGATGTGGTAGAAATTTTTACGAGTATGAAGAAGGAAGAAGAGAAATAGATTGCATAGGCTATGTGATTGGTAGAGGATGTGTTTGGAACCACAATCGAGGAGTTCCTCCATGCGTTGCAGATATGTATTTTAAAGTGTCGAAGCGGGATGTCGGTTTGTATGGTTGAAGTGGAGCAAATTCATATTTGGGAAGCAAGTTGGTCATGAATATTGGTTTCACTTGATTTTTCAATGCCCTCATATATATATATATATATATATATATATATTTTTTTTTTTATGAAAATCAACTCCAAGACTCTTAGTCGAGGTAACGGAAGGGTGCTATGTAAAAAGTACTGATCATATCTCAGATATGATATATCATTAATGATGCTCAATAATCAAAGTGAGTTCTAGTTTGGTACAGTATTTTTAACAATTACATTTTATAGCATTCATTTTCATCCGCATATGACGAACATAACAACCAATGGTGTATACAAGGACGTGTTACATAAATAATTAAAGCATTAGACAATAGAAAATTCCTGCCCATTGGATGGGGAATGCACTAGTTCACTCATTAAAGCACTTGCAAAGAGTAAATCTTTAAATCTTAGACACCGCCCATCCATGAACATGCAATTAAAATAGATCAGATAGCGTTGACTGCGATTAAAGAACAAGATTAGGATTTGATACCAATTGTTGGAAAAATAGTGGGGCTGACAAGTAATTTTAAAGTATTTTTTGATAAAACCTAATCAAACAGGCGTAAAATTGTAGATTTATAATATTGTACCAATCCAAGTTAGTGGGTTTACCTCGCAAATGCACTGCGATGACAAAGCTCTGAGCGTTGAATATTCTCCAATATTCTCCAAGTTAAACTACACTTGATATGATTCAAAATAGCTCAATGTCATTTGATTCACTTCAAATACCAGTCGAGCCGATCACGCGAGCTGGGGCGAACAAGTTGAAGATGTCGATGGTGAGCTTAGATGAATACGAATGGAGAAACCTTCCAAAAGAATCATCTCAAGGCTTGGGACGAACATTGGGAGTCGAAAACGCTAAAGAAATCAACTTGCAAAGCATTGGGACCCATTTGGCATAAGAGAGGATGATTGGGGATGAACAGTGCAACGGAAGAGCTCGTGGACCAAAACGGAAGTTTTGAAAAAGATGCTAAGGCATTCGATCACATGCGCGGGTCAAATGCACCAAATGAAGTCATCGACAACAATTTTACAAAAGCACAGTTACAATAGTACCGCAAGTGAACTATGCCCTTGGCCATTAAAGGCATACAGTCACCCATGCGAACGCATCGTTCAAATTTTTGGCGCGAGATATTTTAGGATATTTTGAGATATTTTCTTATTTTAGTATTATTTCTATTTAACTTCATGGCTAAACTAGTTACTAATTTGGGACATGTATAAATAGCTTATTTCCTCATTTGCAAACACAACGTCTGAAGATTTATGGAGCTTATGCTTGAGAGTCGATTTTTCTCCTCTTTATTCTTCATTGGACAATCGAACTTATCGAGAACGTGATTAATTCTTGTGGCGTTTAAAAACCCACATCTACAGTGCGTCACATCTGTTAGAGGTTATTACCAACACCGTGAGGCAAAGGTTGGCCGGATTACACGGATCACCTATTGGAGTATAGCTTTTCTAAGATTATATTAATCTCGTGTGGCTTGCGATAGCTCAATTCTAGCGTCGTTTGCATTAGTTGGTATCAGAGCAAAGGCTCTAATCATCTGGCAATCTATCTTTGTTTTATTTGGTTATGTTATTTTCCATATCTAGAACATAGATTCGAGTTGATAGTTGGATCAAGGTTCTCGGATCAATTTCTATTATGTTATTGTGTTCTTGAGTTTCTTTGGAATTTGTAGTATTAAGCTAAGGTTATAGTATTTTGATTGTTGTTGTTATTGTGTATGTGTATTATTTTTGTTGTGGGATATTAAAAAAAAAAAGGAGGCTCAAGAATTTAAAAAAAAAA
This sequence comes from Jasminum sambac, assembly GCA_018223645.1. Classification (NCBI taxonomy): domain Eukaryota; kingdom Viridiplantae; phylum Streptophyta; class Magnoliopsida; order Lamiales; family Oleaceae; genus Jasminum; species Jasminum sambac. The sequence continues at coordinate 26,317,936 of CP073640.1, read as the reverse complement.
AATGAGGTAAAAAAACTAGAAATGCAAAGCAAATGGAATCCTCAACGACATTGTGAATGAGTGGTAGTCTTGTTGATTTTCTACACTTATTTTTCATCAATTGTATTGATTTGAGTTTGAGTTGTAATTGTAGTGTTTGGGCTTTATTTGCTATTGAAGCTTGTTACTTGAGTTGTTGCTTGGTTACTTGATCACATTTGTTTCTTGTGGCACTTTGATATCCAACCTCGGATTTGGATCAAAACGGGAGTTGTTCTAGTTTTTGATTAACTTCATTGCTCAATTGGAGAATTGAGTTGTGACAAAACGAGAGGTAAAAGGCCGAGTGGTGACATTACTATCGATTAAAAGGCCATTGAGTAACAAACACGAGTGATAAATTTCATGAGAGGACACTAACACAGACCTGAGCACATTATGTCGAATCTTAATTCCATTGCAGCTCAAGGTCGAGTTTCGGTAACGGCTGATAATTGAGGACAATATTGCAAGAGAGCAACCAAAAAATGAAAGCTTCAGTTGATCGATCAATAACTGATTCGATAACCGAATTAGGTAGGAGAATGGATAGGCTGGAGGTAAGGCAAAGACGACCTCGTAATGGCAATGGTGGTGATGAGTCTTAGGACAGTGAAATAAATGAGGTTGATACTGAAGAGAAGCAAAGGAGAAATAGGAGGAGAGATAGGGATCTCGGGTAAGAAATGAAGAAGAAATGAAATGAAGAATGTGAAGATTGAGATTCCATCATTTCAAGGTAAATTGGATCCGAATGCCTATCTAGATTAGGAAAACCGGGTTGCCACTTTGTTCCAATGTCATAGGATCCCAGAGGCAAGGAGAGTATTGTTGTTGGCTATAGAATTTACGGGTTATGCTTTGAGTTGGTGGAAGCCACTAACCATCGCTAGGCAAAGATATTTAGAGGGCCATGTTGAGACTTGGGATGAATTGAGACGTCTAATGCGAAAGAGATTCATTCCCACTTATTACTATCGGGGTTTGTGCCAAAGATTGCAATCTTTGAACCAAGGGGGACAATCTATGGACGCTTACTACCAAGAAATAGAATCTTAAATGACTCGAGCCGACATTGTGGAAGAAGTGGAAGCTACCATCGCTAGATTCCTAAGTGGATTGAATGGAGAGATTGCCAATTACATCGAGCTACAAGACTATGCCGATATTGAGAAGTTATTGCACAAATCCGTCAAAGTGGATGCTCAAATTAAGAAGAGAACTCCAATTAAACATCAAGCCGGAAGTTATAGCAACTTTGGTAAAGTAAAGTGGGCTGACAATCATAGAGACAAAGGGACTTGGAAAGGGAAGAGTGAGCCACCTGAGTTGACTCCAATTCTAGACGATCAGGGCAAAGGTAAATTGTTTGAAACATCGAGCCAAACCCATGACATCAAATGTTTTAAATGTAAAGGGTTTGGGCACATTGCATCTGAATGCCCTTATAGGCGGATTATGTTGGTATGGGAGAATTGTGAGGTGGAAACTGAAGACAAGGAAGCTATATTCGTTGGGGAAGAAGAAGCGTCAGAAGTGGAAGGACAAAATATTCCAACAATCCTCAAAGCTTTGGCCACGAGGCGAGCCCTTGGCTCCTAAGCTAGAATAGACAAGACGACACCACAAAGGGATAATATCTTTCTTACTTGTTGCTTGGTGAATGGTAAGCCTTGGGCAATTATTATTGACGGGGATAGTTATACAAATGTATCTAGCACTACTTTTGTGGAAAAGGTGGGATTGCCACTAACACTACACCCTAAGCACTATAGTTTGCAATGGTTTAGTGATTTGGGTGAAGTTAGGGTAAACAAGCAAGTTAAAGTGCCATTAGCTATTGGTTTTTATAAGGATGAAGTAATGTGTGATGTTGCGCCAATGCAAGCTGTACATATCTGATTGGGACAACTTGGCAACATGATCGAAGCATTTTGCATGAAGGACATAAAAACCACTATAGCTTCAAGATGAATGGAAAGTCGGTTGTGCTTACTCCATTATCGCTACATCAAGTTTATGAGGACCAATTCAAGCAAAAGAGAAAGTTTGAGATGAAAAATGAGAGCTGAGTAGTAAAAATAAAGAAGAAGCAAAAGGAGAGTTGAGAAAAAAGAATTTAGAGAGAGAAGAAATAGTGTTTCTCTGTCGAAAAGAAAGACATCACGAGAGCCCTTTTGGAGAACCAACTACTTATCTTGTTGGTATACAAGGAACCCTTCCTTGTCCTCAGCTCTAATAATTCCCTCTCCATCGTTGTTAATTCTATTCTGCAGGAATTTAAAGACTTGCTTCCTGACGATTTACTAAGTGGATTGCCTCTCATTTAATGCATTGAACATCAAATTGATCTAGTACCACGAGCTGCAATTCCAAATCTAGCAAAGTAACCCAGAGAAAACAAAGGAGTTACCACACCAAGTGGAAGATTTGATGACCAAATGGTACATCCAAGAAAGCATGAGTCCATGTGTCGTTCTAGTGCTTTTAGTTCCAAAGAAGGATGGAACTTGGTGAATGTGTGTTGATTGTCGAGCAATCAACAACATCATAGTAAAGTATCGGCACCCTATCTCTAGATTAGATGATATGCCTGATGAGTTATATGGTGGTAATGTGTTTAGCAAAATTGATCTTAAAAGTGACTATCGTAAAATTAGATTGTGAGAAGGGGATGATTGGAAAAAGGCTTTCAAAATGAAACATGGATTGTCTGAGTCGATGGTAATGCCATTTGGTTTAACAAATGCACCAAGTACTTTTATGCGCCTCATAAATCATGTTTACGTGCTTTCATAGGTAAGTTTGTTGTGGTATACTTTCATGACATTTTGATTTGTAGTCTAGGGTTTGATGACCATGTTGAACAGCTTATGGATGTTTTAGAAACCCTAAGACAAGAGAAACCATTTGCTAATCATGCTAAGAGTTAATTTTGTCTAGAAAAGATTGTTTTTCTTGGCTATGTGGTGAGTGGAAATGGGATAGAGGTTGACGGAAAAAAAATAAAAGGAATTAGAGATTGGCATACTCCCACTAATGTATTTGAAGTTAGGAGCTTTCATAGGTTACTTAGCTTTTACAGAAGATTTGAACGTAACTTTAGTTTTTTAGCTGCAACATTGACTGATGTAATCAAGAAAATAGTTAGATTTAAATGGGGTGTTGAACAAGAACATGCTTTTCAAAATGTTAAAGATAGGTTATGTTCTTTCTCCATGCTTGCTTTGCCTAATTTTTGAAAGACTTTTGAGATTGTATGTGATGCTTTAGGAATAGGTGTTGGAGCTATGTTAATGTAGGAACGGAAGCCTATAACAATCTTCAATAAAAAGTTAACTGGAGCCTCAATTAACTATACAACATATGATAAAGTGCTATATGCTTTGGTTCGAGCTTTGGAAAATTGGTAACACTACCTATGGGAAAAGAGTTCGTGATTCACACCAATCATCAATCTCTCACGCACCTTAAAGCCCAAGGTAAGCTAAACAAGCGATATGCAAAGTGGACAGGGTTCATTGAAACTTTCCCATATGTGATAAGGTACAAACAAGGTAAGGAAAACATCGTTGCCAATGCTTTTTTATGAAGGTTTGCATTGCTATCTACTTTGAACACTAAGTTGTTAGGATTTGAGATGTTAAAGGAATTAGATGTGAAAGATCTTGACTTCTCTAGTATACATGTAGCTTGTGAGAAAGGAATGGTGGATAGATTCTATAGGCTAGAATGGTATTTGTTTAAAGAGAATAGATTGTGTGCGCCCGCTAGTTCTATTTGAGAATTATTGCTAAGGGAAACCCATTTTTGAGGGCTAATAGGACACTTTGGTGTACATAAGACCTTAGATGTCTCGAAAGAACATTTCTGTTGGCCAAAGATGAAACGAGATATTGATAGAATTTGTGCCAATTGTATCACGTGTAGGAAAACTAAGTCTAGGGTTTTGCCTTGAGGTTTGTATACTCCTTTACTGGTGCTACAATCGTCTTGGGAGGATATATCAATGGACTTTGTGTTTGGGATTACTTAGGTTTAGGAATGAAAAGGTTTCAGTTTTTGTTAAGGACTTTGCCTGGAGGTTTGTTATCAAAACCAATGATGGTATACACATGGTAGATTTGTTCTTTAGGGAAGTAGGACATTTGCATAGCATTCTCAAGACAATTGTGTGGGACCGAGATGTCAAATTCCTTAGCTATTTTTGGAAGACGTTGTGGAGTAAGTTAGGAACCAAGTTGTTATTCTCTACAACTAGCCACCCTCAAGCCGATGGTCAAACCGAAATAGTTAATAGAACTTTGTTATAATTGTTAAGTGTTTTAATTTCTAAGAACGTAAAGAATTGCGAAGAGTGCTTGCCGTTTCTTGAGTTTGCTTATAATCGAGCTGTTCATGCTGCTAGTGATTATTCTCCTTTTGAGATTGTGTATATCTTTAATCCTTTGACTTTATTAGATTTAATTCTTTTACCTATTGGTGAAAGGGTTAGTCCAGATGGCAATAAGAAAGAAAACCTTGTTCGTCATTTGCATGAGAAAATGAATATACAAATTAAGAAATGAAACGAGCAGCTTTCGAGTCGAGTCAACAAAGGAAGAAAGAAAGTCACTTAAAGCTCGAGGATTGGTTTTGGCATCATTTGAGACAAGAAAGATTTCCACAACAATCGCGATCGAAGTAGCAACCTCGAGGCGATGATCCCTATCAAGTTATTGAGAAAGTGAATGACAATGCCTACAAGTTGGACCTTCTAGGTAAGTATAGTGTCTCAGCTACTTTTAATGCATTTGATCTCGTTCCATTTGATGCAAGTAATGGTTCGTGCACAATTTGCGGTGCAGATGGAGGGGACAATATGATTCAAGATAGCTTAACTTCGTTTTATTCACTTCGAATGCCGGCCGGCGAACAAATTGATTATGACGATGATGAGCTTGGTCGAAGAAGAGTAGACCTTCCTAAAGAATCATCTCAAGGCTTGGGATGAGGAATGGGAGTCGAAGATGCTAAAGGAATCAACTTGCTAAGCATTGGGACCCATTCGGCACAAGAAAGAATGATCGGTGGTCAAAACAGTGCAACGAAAGGGCTTAGGGACCAAAATAGCTGCGATCGCATATACCAAACTAAAGTCATAGGCAACAATTTTACACGAGCCAAGTTGCGGCTGCACCTTAAGTGAATTGCTACCGTGGCCATTAAAGGCATACTATCGCCCACGCGATCACATGGTTCAAATTTTTTGGCTGAGATATTTTAGATTATTTTTAGATATTTGGTTATGCTAGTATTATTTCTATTTAACTTCATAGCTAAGCTAGTTTCTAATTTGGGACTTGTATAAATAGATTTTCCTCATTTGTAAACACAACCTTTGAGGACATATGAAGCTTATGCTTGAGAGTCGAGTTTTCTTCTCTTTGTTCTTCATTGGACAATCAAACTTATCGAGAAGTGATCAATGTTTGTGATGTTCAAAAACCCACTTCTACACTTTTCACATCCGTTGGAGGTTACTACCAACATTGTGAGGCGAAGGTTAGCCGGATCACGCAAATTGTCTATCGGAGTTTGGGTTTTCTGGGATTGTACTAATCTTGTGTGGATTGCGTTAGCTCAATTCTAGTGTGGCTTGCATCAGCACTCGTGTGTCAGCACAAATGGATCTGGACTAACACATGACAAAATACCTGAAATAAAAGAGAGAAAATCCTATGCTCTATAGTGGGAGGGGACACCTACACTACCAGTGTATGGTACGTATCCTCCATATCTTATTTATAGGTACTAAAAGCTCTTACCTTTCTAGGATAAGGATTGCTTTATCTGTCAACTTGATCCTTTTCCATGTGCAGTCCCTAAACTAACTCAACTTGTATAAGTTGGTCAAAATATTTTGCTGAGCTACCATTGGGACCTAATTGAACTTATATAATTAGGGTCCTAATAATTAAATCCGATCTTTCTGATAGATTTGTTTGGGTTAATTATTAATAATTCACACACTCCCTATTCGACGAACTACTGTAACTCCTAAGTACATCGTAATCATGGACACTAATTAATTAACAACCCCATAGTTAAAGTCCTCTTGACATGTGATGCTAACAAGTTATCCCCATTTTGTTCCGATAATTAATATGGAGATAATTGAACGTATTTGTTGATTAATTATATACTTTATCTAAGTCTCTTATTTTTCCATATAAATTTCTATTTACGGTCCCGACTAAATGCTAAACTTAGAGTCTAGAAACTACTATTGTCTAAAATACATGGAAGGATTCCTTAACTCTTTTAACTAAGAGTAACGGTTACCTCTTAGGATTCGAGCCTCACCGTTTTGATATTCTTGCGGTTCCCAATGTATGAGATTATTGACTGAGTCAAACAACCAATCCCACCCGTGGCACATAAAAGTTCCTTCAGATTGCCTACGTCATAAACAACACCGAACTCATTTTAAAATAAATCGTACAACAGTCAATTGAGTTCAATTCTCGCATGTGTTCATGCTCTCGAATTAAGTTTGGCATGCAGGTCTTATCCAACATACTTATCCCGAAGTAAATGAATGTCGCTGCTCAAGGCTCCTTTAACTGCGATTGTTAAAATAGATCAACTACTCCCATGAGTAAGAGTTGAAATAGACAGATCTCTAAGAATATTGGTTGAGATGAGAAATGTGTCGTCTAGGAATCGCTTTATTTATCTGCACGTCTCACACACGCTCGAAGCAATCGAGGTCAATTTGTTGCTCGCTCAATATATCAATATTTTGTCTAACTATACGGATAAGTAAATAATAAAACAATTTATTTCAAAATACGTAACTATTTATTTACATTTTCAGCCCATGTTCTAATACTTTACTGGGCATATATCCGAACACTGGAAGTATATATGGTAGACTTAAAGACAAAAGAAGGACAAATCAACCTCAAATCATTCTAAACAGAGATGTGATATAAATTTTAGTTAATTTACAACTCTTTAAATTTCAAAGCACTTTCTTTTACTGTTCTGCCGGTTTGTGCCCCTTTAAAGCGTTTCAATAACAAACGCCCCTCTTTAAGGCTTTGTCTTAGGCGGTTTTTGTCCTTGATCACAATCATCCTAATTGTACTAATTGTTCAATGGAAGCCACGACCCACACATCGTACCTGAGAAACACTATCAAAATTAGCCTTCTAATATTTCCATCAACATACTTTCTGCCAACTGAAGGACCCATCACAACTTTATCTCTTTTGTAACTCAATGTTTTGTTAATCTTGTTAGTGAAATTGGCCCAAATGGTACAAAAATGTTGTGATTACTGCGAGATTGGTCCGAATTGTTTTTTTTTTAAAGTAGCTTGATTTCTCCAAAAACGTTTTGGTGTGCATTTGGTCTATTTGGATGGAATCCATCCAATTTTTCCTTTAGTCAAATCAAATGTTGATATTTTGTTATCTTCCCGAGGGCCATTTTGGTGATTTTCCACTTAAGATAAATAAATAACAATTGCAATTGAATCCATAACTTTCAAACATGCATAAATTAGTCCAAAATTTTAGTTACACTAAATAATGTTTCCTTTAATATTTTATATACGTCTATTTCGTCCATAATTAATTTTATTGGACTGATTTGGCACTAATTAAATAGTTTTTACCAAAAATTTTCAACATTGTACCCTTTTTCACATTAATATCATAACTTTTGAAAATTTTCTTTAACATTAGAGATGCGCACATCTTGATTTTAATCAATAATTAGTAATAAATGTAATTACTATACCAATATAAAAGCCTAATGTAAAAAATAATACAATAAAATTAAAAATAAAATTAAAAATTAAAAAAGTATCCCCTACATCCAAAGAACCGCCAGCATTGGCTGGTGGATGTAGTTTTCGAAAACCACCATTGCTAGTGTTATTCGAACACCATCGAACACCACCAACAATAGCACTATCAAGGGCTTTACAATGACCGGAAACTTCAACCCCTCCGTCTCAATGCAATCATTAAAGGATTCAAGATTTTCAACAACAATGTGCTTTGGAATCTAAAATGAAATTTCATTACGTTGACAGATCTTCACTCATTTACAACTTGGATCATAGAAATCCGATTGTGAAGCCCGTCGATGTAGTCAGGAGGATCGACGACGATAATATTGTGGTTTTCCAAAGAAAGCACTTTCAATTGTTTGCTCCATTCTGCGCCGTACAACTTATGGATGATGCAGTTGAATTGACCTTGATCGATTATTGGCTTATTGACATCAATTCGGACCAGATCGATGCCTCAATGATGAGAGATAAAAAGAAATAAAAAACTACTCCTTCCGTCCCACAAAGATAGGCTTGTTGACTTTTTCACAAGAATTAAGAAAACATCAATTAATATTATGGAAAAAGTAAAATGTAAGAGTATTTTCCTAATATACCTTTTACTTACTAATTATTACACTTTAATACTTCTAATTGTTAATAACAATGGACATCAAAGAGGATATATAACGAACTTAATATTTCGATTACTCCATTTGAGCAAAGTGCAGATCTTTATGGGATTGACCAAAATGGAATACAAGCCTATCTTCATGGAATGGATGGAGTGAAAAATAAAAAAGCTAGCCCCACCCACAGCCAAAGAACCACCAGCTTTTGTTGTTCGTTTAAAAAAACCATCATTAGGAATGGTGGTGTTCTAACACGCTAGTTGAACACCACCAGCAAAAGCGGATGGTTCTTTGTGGGGAAGGGGGTGGGTGGGGGTAGGTTTTTTAATTTTTTTGATTTATTTTATTTTATTTTATTATTTCTTTACATTCAGTATATTTTTATAGTAATATAATGTTAATAAAATTTTATGCAGGTACAATAATTATATTTATTATTAACTGTTGATTAACGTCAAAATGTGTGCAGCTGCACTACTAAAGAAAATTTTCAAAAGTTATGATATTACTATGAATGATGCTACTGTGTTGAAAATTTTCGATAAAAACTATTTAATTAGTGTCAATTAATTCGATAAAATTAATTATAGACCAAATAAACACATATGAAATATAAAGGTAAAATTATTTAGTTTAACTAAAATTTTGGTCTAATTTATGTATGTTTGAAACTTATGGATTCAATTGCAATTGTAATTTATTTACCTTAAGTGAAAATGATGAAAATGCCCCTCGAGATGATGACAAAATATCAACATTTGTCTTGACTAGCAGAAAAATTGAATGGATTTCGTCAAATTGGAGCAAAAACACATCAAAACTTTTTTTTTTGGGGACCAATCAAGATACATTTTTTTAAATTTTAGATCAATCTCACAATAAGCACAACTTTTTTGGGCCATTTGCACCAATTTCCCATCTTATTACATCAATATTTTATGCTTGCAAAAAAATTCCTCAGGACAACATTTAATGCGATTTGATATAAAAATTGATAATAATTTGACTAATAATTATTATCCATTCAATTGAAGAAATAAATGATGAAAACTCCAAAGTCTATAATTGAAACTACAGATTATTCCTCTGACCTTTTTTTTTCAATTGCAATAATTTAAACATTAAAAGTAAGCGTTTGGAAAATATGGACGATTAGCAGAAAATGAATTGCAAACAACAGAACTCTCACACTCCTGTTTGGTAAAAAAACGTGCAATACTTCTAGGGCATATGTAAGGACGCATTCGATCTCTTCTTGATTGCAATCTTTCCATACAAGCATTGGCAGAGCTATGGGGGGCTGAGGGTGGCGATCGGCCCCCCTCCCCGACATCACATGCCGCTTCAATCGTCGCCCCCACGAATTTTTTGTGCAATTTTTTTTTTTTTTTTGTGAATTTAGAGGAAGTTGCGTGTGTGAAGATGATGAACAAACAACCAGTTGAAGATTGATGATGAAGATTCAAGAAAGAATCGAATGGTTGAAATAGAGAGTGAAGATAGTGATGGCCGATTGAAGAAGACGACTGATGAGAATGATACTGGGCACTTGGAAGTCTGTGAAGAAGCATGTATGTTAATTAATGGGTTATCCGGTTATGGGCCTAAATAAACCACTAAAAATTGGGCCCGATATATGATGAATAAGCAATTCATTATGGCCCAAAATAATTGTTTCTCACTTTGAATTGTTGACATAAAACATGGGCTTGACCAATAACCGATTGAAGAAACATTAAACCAATTAAATCCCTTAGTAGTAGTGATTCGGCGCCCATTCATCAAATACGATAGTCAGTGACTTGGTAAATCAGTAATCAGTATGTGCGTAGCCTAGACTCGCTTGCCGACATGCGTGAGTCTTCAATCCTAAAACCTCATCTCTCTTTTGCTTTAATTCTTGTCTTTTTTTGTTAGTGGGACCATTCTATACCATTGAATAATTTGAATTCTTGTTTATTCTATTCCAAGTTGGAATTTAGCCTTTGGATTTGGGATTTGAAGTTGCTTGCTGTTTGCTGAGTGAGTGCTAGTAGGGACCAATCAACCAATTCCTAATTCTAACTAAAGTAAGTTTGAGCTTTAAAGTTTCTTTCCCCCCTCCCCATATTCAATTTATTATTAGTATGTTTGTTATAGGTTTTATTTTTTTCAATATCTACTTGGCACTTGCCCTACTAGCCTAATATAGTAATATTCCCGTTGAATACTTCAATTTATTGTAGTTGTAGTAACTAGTAACAATTTGATTGATTTAACAATATTTGATGACAATTTTGGTTTTATTATGCAATTATGCTAGGCAGTGTTATTTTTCAAGAAAATGTTTGTGGTTGAGGAATGAGGATTATGGTCTATATTTTGGATTTTTGGCTATTTAAGGTTTTAGGATTAAATTTGTTGAATAATTACAATTACTCAATTATGCTGATTAATTGATTATCACAATTATGGTTGAATAATTCAATTTTAGGTGTCCACTGGATAAGTAAAAACTTGCATAGAGTATGAGAAATAAAAGGATTGATTCATTTTTCAAGAAAAGAACCATTGAACCCAGTGATGAGCCTCAAGTGGTTGAAAGTTCTACGGTTTTTCACGACTCTCATACTTTAGAAGATAATCGCAAAATAAGTGAAAGTCCACATGTTGTTGCTTCTTCTCCTGAACGTCGTCCAAATAAAAGTTTGAGAATTGAAACCGAAGAACATGAATTCAACTTTGATTCATTGGAACGTGATCCAGGATTACGTATGTCAATTTTAGATTTTCCTCCACAAGAAAGAGATGCAGTTAGGCGCACTTATTTGAAATTGGGGCCTTATCAACCAACAACTCCTAAATAATCATTTTATGTAGATAAGAATGGTCGACGGTTCCTTCCTTCTTGGTACAAATTATTTCCAAATTGGTTAGAGTTTTCTAGCAAAAATGGTACTTTTTGTTTACCTTGCTATCTTTTTATCCCACCATCGGCCAAAGTTGGACAAAATGCATTCACTGTTGAGGGGTTTAGAAGTTGGAAAAAAGTCAATGATGGAAAAAATTGTGCCTTTCTAAATCACATGGGAACTGATCCAAACTCATTGCACAAGAGGGCTTTAAAATGTTGTCATGACTTGATGAATTCATTGCAATATATTGATAAGGTTGTTGAGAAGCAAAGCTCCAAAAAAGTTGAAGGTAATCGCTTGAAAGTTTCAGTGTCTATATCTTCTGCAAGATTATGTGCATACCAGGGCATAGCATTGAGAGGTCATGATGAGAGTCCAGACTCATTGAATAGGAAAATTTCATTGAGATTATTAAGCATACAGCTTCTTTCAACAAGGATGCAGATGCAGTTATGTTGAAAAATGCTCCAAAAAATGCAACTTATACCTCTCCGGATATTCAAAAACAAATTTTATCTCTTCTAGCTTCTAAGGTACAACGATTTGTTGTGAATGAGATTGATGGTGGAAAATTTTGCTTACTAGTAGATGAATCTCAAGACATATCAAAAAGAGAGCAAATGGCAATTGTACTAAGGTTTGTTCACAAGGAAGGTTTTATTCGAGAGAGGTTTTTTGATGTTGTTCATGTTCTTGATACTAAAGCATTAACTTTGAAGAAAGCGATACATAGAGTTCTATCTCAACACAATCTCAACATACAAAATTTGCGTCGTCAAGGATATGATGGCGCTGGTAATATGAGAGGAGAATTTAATGGATTGCAAGCTCTCTTTCTTGAGGAATGTCCCAATGCATATTATGTTCATTATTTTGCTCATCGACTCCAATTGGCACTTGTCACAACCGCAAGGCAAGTCATCCCAATTTCACAATTTTTTGATTACTTATCTCTTATAGTTAATTTGGTTACCTATTCGAGCAAAAGAGTTGATAAACTTCGAAGCTCGAAAGCAGCTACAATTACAGAAATGATTGAGAATGGTGAGATTGAAACTGGTCGAGGACAAAATCATATTAGAACACTTAAGCGTGCCGGACGTACACGATGGAGCTCACACTTTAGTTCAGTTTCTAGTTTGATTGTTATGTTTGATGATACTTGTTCTATTTTAGCTGATATTATCAATGATGGAAGCACTATAGCTAACAAAAGTGAAGCTAATGGTGTTTACGATATTATGACATCTTTTGAGTTTGTGTTTATTTTGTATTTGATGCGAGACATCATGGGATACACGGATATTCTTTGTCAGGCCTTACAATTTAAATCTCAAGATATATTGAATGCAATGGACTTGGTAACAGTAACAAAAGCTCAACTTCAACAATATAGAGAAGATGGATGAGATGGTCTACTAAACAAGGTGAAGTCATTTTGTATTGCAAAACACATAGATATTCCTGATATGAATTCTTTATATAAAAAAAGTCGAGGAAGGAATAGAAAGGAAAAGGATCCGATCACTTTGTTACATCATTATAGGATTGATATGTTTCTTGTAGTTGTGGATTTTCAAATTCAAGAGATAAGCAATAGATTTAAGGAAGACGTCGTGGAATTGCTTATTTTTAGCTCATCACTGGATCCTAGAGAAGACTACAAAGCATTTGATGTTCAAAAAATTTGTCAGCTAGAACATAAATTCTATCCAAATGACTTTACTGATTTGGAGAAGTTGCATTTGGAAGATCAATTGAAGCTCTATGAAATTGAAGTTCACCATAACTCCCAATTTCAGAATTTGTCTACACTTCCTCAGGTGTGCCAAGTATTAGCACAAACGGGTAAATCAATGAGTTATAATCTTGTTGATAGATTGATCCGTCTCGTTTTAATCCTTCCAGTTTCCACGGCTACGACTGAGCGTGCGTTTTCAGCTATGAATCTCATTAAGATAAAGTTGCGAAGTACAATGGGAGATGACTTTTTGTCTAGTAATATGATTGTGCATATTGAGAAGGTGATTGTAGAGACTTTCTCGATGGATTCTCTCATTGACGAGTTTGAAGAGATGAGGACGCGAAGAGACCAACTTAAGATGCCTAGGCCATCTCTACACCCTGGAACTTAGATTGAGAGAATTTGTTTTGTCATTTTGAGCTTTATGTAATGAGAATATGTACTCATTGTAATCATTTTGTATTATAACTTGATATATCAAAGTATTTATTACTAAGTTAAGTGTTATTCTCGCATATGGCCAAATCTTATTTTTCATAGTGTAGATAATAGTTAATAGCAATAATTTTTTCGCCCCCGCGAAATAAAATTCCTGGCTACGCCACTGCGTACAAGGAAGCATTTGTAACCCGAAACATTTTCATTTGCATAACGATTGAATTTGAATTAATATAATATCTAGTATCAGTGAAAGGGAAAGTTAATTTGTCTAATAATAATTATAATGATCTTATAGATGATGGGGAAAAAATAATTTTATAGTAATAGAAAAAAGGATTCAATAAATTGATAAATGAATACTTACAAAAATTCATGCTAAAGAGTGAAACTACAATTATTAGAATAACAACATTTCTGATGTTGGCAGCTGCCATTTTGTCAGGCTCAAAATGTCTCCGTTCAAGTGAGTACGAATGTAAGAGTTGTTGATTTTGTGTGAATTTATATATCGACTTCGAAAAACCATTAGTTATGCCTTATTATTAGACAATTAATTATTATAAAATTTATTGACGGGTTGAAGAAATAATTAATTGTACCTAATTATTAGGTAATTTGTTAGTCAATAAATTATAATGGATGGAACAAGCAATTAGTTACGCATATTTATTAGATAGGAAACTATAATTTTAATCGTGTAATAAGGGGGAGTTTTATTCATGACTATGATTTTCATGACAATTTGTGATATTTTTGTAGTTGTCAAACTAAATAAATACGAAAATAAACTAAATATAACATTTAACCAATATAGTTAACCAAATAAGCAGGATTTTCTATATTCTATTTAAATTTCATTTCTAAAGAAAAAGAAATTAAGAAGATGATTTTGTATTGGAAAATATTTTTGCACCGAGCATCTGCAACATTAATTTTTTATATGAAGTTTAGCTCGTACTTATGCCTTGTGATCTTTACATTTTGATCTCGGTATTATTGTACTTGTAGCTTATACTCTTGTATTTCATACTATTGTATTCAATAACAATATACTACAAATCTCAAAGAAAATTAAATACATGAATATTTCCTTAATTGTTTGATGTCATTAAGCAAAATGAAAAGAAAATGTTGGTTGCCATTCTCTTCGTTTATATGATATTTTTTTTGTTTTTATAAAATTCTAATTTTCTCTTCCGTTTTTCTCTCATGATCCAACAACAATCACAGTACACAATCACAATACAACGACACAATAGTAACTAGAAACACAAAGATGATCTAAAGAACACTAGATTCAAATGTTAATCCAAATCTAAATCCTAGAAATCAAAGCTAAAACAACAATAATTAAAAGAAAAGATAGAATACCAAATAGTTAGAACCTGAGCTCTGATACCAACCTATACAAACTACATTGGAACTGTACTAACGTAACCCATACGAGATAAGAACCGATCCACTTTTTCCACCAAAATTGCCATTTTGGTCCCCGAGCTCTCCTCTTGCATTGTTTTGACCCCAGGTCATGGTGTGCTATGTAGAATGGGTTCTAATGCTTAAGAAGTTGATCTCTCTTATGTCTTCGACTTCCAATCCTCGTCCCAAGCCATGAGATGAAGCTTTAGGAGAGTCTCGTCATATTTCTTCCACCAAACTCATCATCACTATCTTTAATTTGCTAGCACGAGCTCGTGTGATTGAGTTGACTAGCATTGGAAGTGAATCAAATGACGTTGAGCTATCCCGAATCATATCAAGTTGTCTTCTGAGATCTTCGATACTCAGGGACGGATGCATCTGCATCAACACCTGCAGCGGAACAATTTACAAAATCAGTGCCAAGTGTGATTAAAGAAGTTAGAGTGGTTAACTGATTTGAAGAACCGTTCTCGTCTGAGTCTGATTCAGATGTATCTAACTCAGCACTACCCTAGGTAATGCTAATGGCCTTCTTGCCTTTCTTTTGCAGAGTGTTTGTACATTCCGAGGCAATGTGCCAATATCCTTCACATTCTCTACATCGAATGTGTTTCTCTTTCTTTCCTTTGGAGGAATTTAAACTACCTTTGAAGTTAAAGTTGCTCTTCTCTTCGATTGTTGTTGGTTTTGACCATGCCATTGTGATTTGAGATTCTTACCCTTCTGCTTACTTGTGAGGAACTTCTTGAACTGTTTTATGAAGGGAACAATGTTCTTATCTTCATCACGATCTCTAGATGCATCCGATTCACCACTGTTTAACTTGAATGCAATTCCAGGACTATTTGTGCTTCTTTCGAGGACCAATTAAATTCATAGTTCATTAATGATCCAACAATTTTATCCATTTTTTTAGCTGAGAGATCTTTGCTTTCTTCAATTGTAGTGACTTTAGCGTAAAACCTGTTCGGCAATTATTTAAAGATCTTTGTCCCTATCTACTTATCAACGTAGGTTTTACCAAGTGCTTTTGTAACACCCCGATCTTTTGGACCCAGGATTAAAAGTCGCAACATACTAAAAACCCACTTTTATTCATAAATGAAATAGCTGACCCCACCACATCAAATTAAGCCCCAGTCCACCTCACGGGTAATTAACTAAAACATGACATAATGCGAAAGCATGAGATTGAATCTCAGTAAATACAACTTAGTATCACGGTATTAAATCACATGATCATAAACTTCACATAAGAGGCCGAATGAGACCCGACATCATAGGGTGTAGTGAATCCTTAAGCGTAGCGCTACTAAACTCTGATCTCGAACTTATAGCTTACATATGGGATCCGTAGCATATCATGAATTAAATGCATAATATAAAATTGTGCTTATCTTGGCTTGCTAAGGCAAAAGCTTCTACTGCACAGCTAGAACAGATGGAGAGGACTAAAGCTTAAGAGAGTATTGATAGCTTTGTTGGCATGAGAATAATAAAGGGGGGAAGGGTCTATTTATAGGGCTAGAGAAGGAGTTCAGATATGCTTAGGAAGAGTTTTAGATAACCCATATTAAAAGTAAATCAAATCATGACTCTTATACCAAAGTGAATATCTTTAATGAAAACTCCCATTAATTGATTATAGGCCAATCACAAGTCATATAGCATGTCACAATTCACAGGCTAGCCAATCATATAACATCTCATATAATTTATCATTATCTTGACTTAAATAAATATGTGATAATATCTACTAGCATTATCACCTTAGTATCTTCATAAAATCACAATAATATTCAAATAAAACAATATTTTAACCTAATCCCGTTTAAAGCACCTGGCCTAGTTTTTGGCTGGGCTAAAACTTTCTTTTGGGCTCTAGCATATCATAAAAGGGTCCCAGGGGTGTACCTAACATATTGGGCATTTAATTCTAAGGTTTAAAGGTCCAAAAAAAACTGGACCATTACAATCTACCCATCTAAAAAGAATTTTCGTCCTCGAAAATTACCTCAACTTTCGTCTTCAAACATTTGGCGATATTTAGCATGCATATCATCCTCGCATTCCCATGTGGCCTGCTCAACCAAGTTGTGTTGCCATAACACCATAACTAGCAGCATATCTTTGTGGCAAAGCTTCTGCACCTTATTAGCTATAATGCACATCGATGTTTCCTAATAGCTAACGTCCAGCCGGATATCCAAGGGTTGGTGTTATACCCTGTGGCTTGGATTTGGAACATACTTTGTCAACATGGAAACATGGAAGACATTATGTACTGTTGATAGCTTCGGTGGAGCTCGAGTTGGTAGGTCACATTCCCATTGCTATCCAAGATTTCGAAAGGGCATACGAAACGTAGCTTGAGTTTCCCTTTCTTTTCGAATCGAAAGACTCTTTTTATGGGTGTAGCCTTAAGGAAAACCTTCTCCATGACGGAGAATTCCAAATCCTTCATTGTTTTGTCATCATAACTTTTCTATCTGTGTTGGGCCTTTTTCATGCCATCACGAATCTTCTCGATGGCTTGTACTGCCTGCTTGACAATTTCTGGCCCTAGTATTTTCTGCTCTCCGACTTCATCCTTGTTACCGGTGATTGGCACTTCCTCCCCGTACAAAGTTTCATAAGACACCATGCAAATAGAGGCATGATAATTGTTATTATATGAGAACTCAATCAACGACAGGTACTTCTTCCAGTACCCACCTAATTCTAATGTATATATACGAAGCATATCTTCTAATGTCTGGATTGTTCTCTCAGATTGCCCATTTGTTTGAGGGTGGAATGCGGTACTAAAACATAGTTTGGTTCCCATAGCCTTTGGCAAACATTTCCAGAAGAGGTCGGATACGATTATAACCAGGACCCCATGTAATCTCACGATCTCCTTCATGTATAATCGTGCCCACTGATCTATAAAGAATGTTATCCAGGATGGGTAGGAAGTGTGTTGATTTAGTAAGTCAGTCCATAATCACCAAAATGGCATCATGACTATTGATCGATTTTGGACCCCATTATGAAGTCCATTGTTACATGTTCCCACTTCCATTATGGGATCTCCAAGGGCTATAACGACCCTGATGGTCGCTGGTGCTCTCCTTTTACTTGTTGACAAATCAAGCACTGATCAACATGTAATGCTATTTCCTTCTTTATGTTTTTCCACCAGAATATCGCTTTCAAGTCTCGGTACATTTTTGTGCTTCCAGGATGAATGGACCAAAGGAAGAAATGAGCATCCTCTAAGATTTTTTGTTTCAGTTCCACAAAGTCCAGCACACATAGATGCATCTTATTGTAGAGCGCATGATCTTCTGCGATCGATGATGCGTTGTTGTAGTGCACCAAAATTTGTTTTATGTTCCTTACTTGATTTCAAAACTACAAGTTAATGTAGAAGTGGTGAGTAATGGTCGAACCCACAAGGAACGGTATTTAATTTAGTTGTTTTTATCAACTACAATGGAGAGGGTTTTTTTTTTGTGAAAGTTGAATGAAATTGTAAAATTAAACGGTAAGTAAAAAATTGATGAAATAAACCAATTGAAAGAAATATCTAGATCTCAGGTTCGGTTGAGTCGACAACTTGAGTTTATCTTTTTTGTGTAACGTGTTACTATTCTTTCTTCAATTTATCAACTCTAATTAATCAAGAAGATCGGATTAACAAATTCTTCCTTAAGTGTATTAAATTAAAGTAAGTTCTTTAACTTAACATCTAGATATTGGATAACCCTAAACAAGATCTTAGGATTTAGTGCAATTCTAGGGTGAAATGGACGAGAAGAATGAGTCAAATTAGATGTTTAATTTCACAAACTTGAATTAATTCATCAAAGTTGATTTGTTAATAAATATGCAGGATATTCATTTTTTTTTTACTTTCGATTAGAATCTAATGATAATTACAGATCAAAAGTTCTAATCTTAGCATATAACTTAAAACTAAAGATTAATGATTCAATTGACCAAAGTAAATGCAATAATAATACAAACTCAAAAATGGGTTTGGACGCACAATAAAACGTCAATAGAGGGATGGAAAAGATAACAATATGTTAGTTTGAACACAATGCCCCCTCGAATAAGATAGAGAAGCCTAACCAATCATAATTGCAAGGCTAATACTTTTTAGCGACTGTTCATCTTGTATCACTACTGCAAAATATGAGAGGCTATACCTCTGACACATAAACAATATACGAGAAGAGAGAAACTAGCGAAGAAATGCTTCGCTAATCATATTCACGGCCGAAGTATCGTTGATTAATTATAATTACTTAATTTAAATTTTTACTTTCTCCAAAATATGAGAAACTGAGAGCTTTCAAATTAGAACTTATGACAATGAAGAAGAGAATTTTATTGAAAGGGAAACTGGGAGAGAATGACCATCTAACTCTCCCTACAAACTTATCCATTTTCTTCCTTACAAATACGTCTACTTACAGGCAAAATATTATAAGGAAAAATATTAAAAAAATTATAAAAGTGACATTCCACGAGTCCATTATGGTGTGTTCAACTTGAATAAGGACATTGCAAGTGTCATCGGGCATGACTTCGAGCATGCTCGGTGGTGACTCGAGTCATGCGGCTATGACTCTAGTCACCCCAATATTTGAACACCAACTCCTTCATCTTTCAATTTTTTCATATTTTGGTCCTGGAAAATTTGCATTTTTTAGTACTCCAACTTTTGGAAAGTTATACTATAATTCCCAAATTCTGAATACTCAGAACACCACATCAGCTTTTTTTTTTTCAAACTAACTTTTAAACATAACACGTGGAAAATAGATGATTTTTTAAATAAGAAATCTTTACTTCAAATCAAATTGCTAACGATTATAAATAGAAACAATTCTAATGAATTTAAATGACTAGGATTAAATAATAAGAATCCATGAAATAAATAACTATAGTATAGATAATTCATTTAAATAGCTAATATAATTGCTCTTAGTCAATGCCCTAATAATAAATGATGACAGCGCCGGCTAATTTAAATAAATAAATAAAATAAAATATTTGAAACCCCTTAAAAACTGCTAGATGATAATTAATCAACTTTAATCTTGTTCTCCATTAATGTCCAACATCTCCCACTTCGTCGGCAACTCTGAAATCTGTAACGGTTAAGATAATATAAGAATGAGCATCCAAATGAACACTCAATAGACTCTGCGCACGAGATAATGCAGTTCAAGTCACAAAAAAACACGCTTAAATTCTTGGGCCAACCAGATCGAAGGGCAAATTTCCTGAGCTCCCATCACGGTGAGCTAAGATGTATCAATAATAACATTTGTGGACTACCATCATGTTAGATATATAACATAACTTTTTAAACATGCTATAATCAGAAACACAAATCGCATTAACTAGTGCGCACAGTTAAAGAAAAGATTTAGTAGAGAGTCCACCTTAATTTTAGGTTTGAGCGTAACTTATGAAAGCCTTTAATTCTCTAAATATAGCGTCATCTACAATTAAAGGAAATTATTAAATTAGTATTAATGTTAAGTTTATAAAATAAAAGCATGTTGAAAGTATTCTTATCTTTAATGAATAAAAATAATTAAATAACTAGAATAAATTATAATTATAATAAAATAACATAGCATTAAAATTATAATAAAATAAAATAAAATTATAATTATAATGAAATAAAATAAAATTATTATTATAATGAAATAAAATAAAATAAAAAATAAAATAGAATTGGGGATTCAATGGAACTAAATCAAAGCTTTAAACTTCGTGACTGTTTATAAAAGAAAAACCAAAATGAGGGACTAACTTTGATAAAAGTAATACTTAAGGATTTTGGGACTGGTTTTGGAAAGAAAACTTAAATTGGGCTAACTGATAAAGTTTTTTGAAAAAGGGGGACTCAATGTGAAAAGTCCTAAATAAATCCTCAATTGAATTCAATTTCACGATGTTCTCTTCCTCCCTACTCTCTACGATTTGAACCAGAGGAAAAGGAAGGGGTCGAGAGCGGTAACACCAAATTGCCACCGTCGTCAGTTGTTCATGGCTGGCGCCGCGCCCGGTAGGCGGTGGTTGTGGTGGCACGATGTTTGGAAAAGTGAAGGGAGAGTCTTCTCGATTGTATTGGGGCAATTTTTTGGCGATAGAGGAAGAGGTTGAAGTTCAAATTGATTTACAAAAATCAAACTCTTCCCTCAATTCTTCTTCTTCTCATAATTTATGTTATAATATTATTAAACAAAGTCAAATTATTTCATGGCATAAGAATAGGTCTATTAGTTGTGTACGTGGTTGTGCATGGAGTTTGTGGTTAAGATTATGTGGTTGTCCATTAAGCTAGTTTTTAGGGAAATTTGTTATTTTTATTATTATATATAGTGCACGCATTTCAGTATGTCATGTAGAAAAAGCAATTATCAGTAAATTCTCTTTTCTTCCATTCTTATCCTAGTTGATTTACAGAAGTATAAGTTTGCTTCTCTTCCTCTATTTTTCCTTTAATTTTTTAAATAAACTTTACATTTGGTATCAGAGCCTGTCAACCTTCCAACCCCGAAATACTTTTCTAGTTGTGAGCAAACAATTTTAATATTGTTTGGTCCGGTCCCAAATTAGATGGGAAACTCGATTACAATTATTGGCAGATAATGATGACCACGCACCTAAAAGCTCAAAATCTTTGGAACTTTATTGAGCCTGGTCTTGCAGAAGGTGTTGATGCAAACTCTCAATGTCGAGATCAACTCGCGTTGGGACAAATTCATCAAGGTATTGTTTACTCTGTTTTTGGGTAGATAGTCAAAGCTATCACGGCAAAAGAGGCATGGGAAATTTTGAAAATTTCACACAAAGGAGTAGATCGGGCACAAAAGTCCAAGTTGCAGTCATTGAGAAGGTTGTACGATCGATGTGAGATGACCTCTACAGAGGCGGTGGGGCAGTATTTTTGCCGTCTTAATGATCTTGTTAACAAGATGATATTATATGGAGATGAGATTGAAGAAGGAGCTATGGTTTAGAAGGTCCTTCGAACCATTCCTATGAAGTATGATCATGTGGTTGCTTCAATAACAAAATCACATGATACTGAGTCGCTATCAATTGTAGAATTGAAAGGGTATGGTAGAAAGTCATATTGAAAGGATCGGATCAAAGTCAGAGCCACTAGTAGAAGAGGCTTTGAAGAGGCAAGTCAATCTTAACACGACTAGCTCTAGTCAAAGAGGAGGAGAATCCAGTAGAGGCCGGGGAAGAGGAAGATGAGGATCTAGAGGAAGAGGATGTGGTAACTCAAATCAAGGAAGAGGTAGAGACAGTGCCAAGCAAGATAAGTTTCCATTTCATTGTTATACTTGTGGCAAGTATAGGCACAAGATTGCAGATTGTTGGCATAAGAAAAACAATCATAGCAATCAAGCTAACATTGTTGAAAATTGTGGTAAGCATTCTAATGAATCTGAAACTTTGCTTTTTGCTAGTAATGTTTTGCTTGAAGATGAGAACAATGGTTTTTGGATAACTGGATGTAGTAACCATATGTATGGGAGGAAAGAATTATTTTTTTAGTTAGATGAATCGATCCGGTCTAAGGTTACTTTTGGCAATAAGACAAAAGTACCAATTTTGGGAAAATGAAAATTTTCAATTCAATTGAAAAATGGCACACAAAACTTTATATCCGATGCTTTTTTGTTCCTGAACTTCATCAAAATTTGTTGAGTATGGGGCAATTGTCAGAAAAGGGATATGATTTGAGAATCACTTATGGGTTTTGTACCATCACAAATGCTAAAGGTAATTTTATAGCAAAGGTAAATATGACTGAAAACCGACTATTTCCTTTGAAACTCCATCATGCACTTCTTTCTTCCGTTAATTCTGAAATTCTGGATGATAATTGGTTATGGCATACGAGATTTGGGCATTTTCATTTCTCGGGGTTAAATTATATTGCAAGAAAGAAGCTTGTTTCTGATTTACCGATTGTTAATACCTCTGATCGTGTTTGTGAGAATTGTGTGGTTGGAAAAAACATAAAAAACCTTTTCCAGTGGGGTAAGTCGTGGAGAGCCACAAAGCAGTTGGAGATTGTTCATTCAGATTTATGCTCACTGGAGGGTCAATCACATGGAGGTAGTAAGTATTTTATTACATTTATTGATGATTTGAGTCGGAAAACATGGATTTATTTTCTAAGGCAAAAGTCAGATGCATGTGATGCTTTCAAGCAGTTTAAGTCTTTTGTGGAAAAATAGAGTGGTTTTGAAATTAAAATCTTAAGAACTGATAGGAGCATGGAATATAATGTTTGTGATGCATTTTTAAACATGCATGGGATTCAACATCAGATGACAGGTAGATACACTCCACAACAAAACGGAGTGGCTGAGAAAAAAATAGAACTGTCTTGGATATGGTTAGATGCATGTTGAAGTCTAAAAATCTGCCTAAGTCTTTCTGGGCAGAAGCTATTGCTTGTGCTGTCTATGTGTTGAGTAGGTGTCCCACTAAAAGTGTTCGAGATAAGACACTTGAGGAAGCTTGGAGTGAGAGAAGGCCTTCTATCAGACATCTCAAGATCTTTGGTTGCTTAGCTTATGCACATGTGCCAGATCAGTTGAGGAAGAAGCTTGATGATAAAGGTGAGAAGTGCATTTTTATTGGTTATAGTTACACATCAAAGGCTTATAAATTGTATAATCAAGAAATTGAAAAGGTAGTTATAAGCAGTGATGTCACTTTTGATGAATATGGTGTGTGGGATTGGTCTGCTAAAGAAGAAAGTTTAGATGTTGTTCCTATTAGTCCCAAAAATATTGATGAGCAGCCTATTCCAGATGATGTTCAATCTCCTTTTTTGCCTGAATCATCAGTTCGGAGATCGCAATGTGAGCGTCACTTACCAGCTCCCTTGCAGGATTATACGTTGTGCAATGGTAATGACTTGTCTGATGAAGAGATTGTTCAGTTTGCTCTTTTTGTTGATTGTGACCCCACATCCTTTGAGGATGCTGTTACAGAGATTCGTCGGCTTAAGGCGATGGATGAGGAAATACATGCCATTGAAAAGAATGGTACTTGGGAGTTAACTGAGTTACCTGCAAGAAAAAAGTTGATCGGAGTAAAGTGGGTCTATAGAACGAAGTACAAGTCTAATGGTGAAGTTCACCGTTTCAAGGCACGATTGGCAGTGAAAGAGTATAAGCAAAAACCAGGTATTGACTATTTTGAGATTTTTGCTCCAGTAAGTAGACTTGATTCAGTACGTATGCTTATTTCTATTGCGACTCAAAAAAATTGGAAATTGCATCAAATGGATGTTAAATCTGCATTTTTGAATAGGTTTTTGGAAGAAGAAATATATGTTGAGCAGCCTAAAGGATATGTGAGAAAAGGAAAGAGAATAAAGTTTACAAATTGAAGAAAGCTTTATATAGCTTAAAACAAACACAGAGAGCTTGGTATAGCTGCATTGGCTCCTATTTTGTTGAAAATGGCTTTTATGAGATGTCCTTATGAGCATGCTTTGTATGTTAAATGCACTGAATTTGGAGATGTTGTTATAATATGTCTTTATGTGGATGATCTCATTTTTGCTAGAAATAATTTGAAGCTAATCTCAGAATTTAGGGAGGCATTAATTAGTAGATTTGAAATGACAGATATGGGTCTACTGTCTTACCTTCTTGGACTTAAGGTTTCTCAGATGGACGATTGAATTTTTATTTCACAAAAGAAGTATGCTTGTGACATTTTGAAGAAATTTAATATGAAGGATTCCAAGTTAGTTTTAACTCCCGTGGCTGAAAAGATGAAGTTGTCCAAAGATGAAGGTGGTAAGAATGTGAATGTTACCGCTTATAAAAGCTTGATTGGGAGGTTGAGGTATCTGGTTGCTACAAGACCAGATATTTCCTTTGGAGTTGGTTTACTTAGCAGGTTTATGGAAGAACCAAAAGAATCACATTGGGCTGCAGCTAAGCGAATTCTGAGATATATCAAAGGTACAAGTAATGATGGGATTTTTTACTCTGCTAATGAAGTTGTTAAACTTGTTGGATACAGAGATAGTTATTGGGCTGCAGATATTGCAACCAGAAAAAGCACATCGGGATATGCCTTCTATCTTGGTTCGGCTATAATTTCTTGGTCTTCTAAGAAACAACAGATTGTAGCACTTTCAATTGCAGATGCAGAGTATATTGCAGCAACAAATTGTGCCACTCAAGCAATTTGGTTAAGGAAAATCTTGGAATTTCTACAACATCAATAGGATCCACCCACAACTATTTTCTGTGACAATAATTCAGCAATTGCATTGTCCAAGAATCCAGTTTTTCATGGTTGCAGCAAGCACATTGATATCAAGTATCACAAAATCAGAGAATTGGTTGCAAGAAAACAAATCAGCATTGAGTATTGTTCCAGTGATTGTCAAGTTGCAGATATCTTTACAAAACTTTTGAAGATAGAATCATTTCTCAAATTGAAGGCGGCAATTGGAATAAGTAGTTTTTTTCTGACTTAGTTTAAGGGAGGCATTGTTATAATATTATTAAACAAAGTCAAATTATTTCATGGCATAAGAATAGGTCTATTAGTTATGTATGTGGTTGTGCATGGTGTTTGTGGTTAAGATTGTGTGGTTGTCCACTAAGCTAGTTTTTAGGGAAATCTGTTATTTCTATTATTATATATAGTGCACGTATTTCAGTATGTCATGTGGAAAAAACAATTATGACTAAATTCTCTTTTCTTCCATTCTCATCCTAGTTGATTCACAGAAGTATAAGTTTGCTTCTCTTCCTCTACTTATCCTTTAATTTTTTAAATAACCTTTACAATTTACTGGGATTATGTGTGAATTTTGTGTGTGTGTGTGTGTATATGTGTGTATATGCATATATATATGTACGTGTGTACATGAGTATGTATGTATGTGTACCTGTGTGTGTGTGCGTGCGTGAGTTGTGGGCTGGTGGTGGTGTTGGAGGTGATCGGTGATGGCGGTGAACTGTGGTGGCGATGGTATTGATGGTGGTCAACGAGGGAGGTGGTGATGTAGTTTCCGAGTTGAGTTGTCGACTCGGGTGGGAATTTGGTTTCCACAGCTCGTTACCATCATCCTTACTCCTCTATGATTCCATGGATTGAAATCAAAGAATACTAGATTGGTTGTGTTATGTTAGTAGAGGATTTACCTGACTAAAAGCTTGCTCCTGTACTGTGCTTATGTTTATGTAGTATGCGTGTGATGAAGGTGGCAATGGCATTGAGATGAAGATGATAATGGGGGTGGATGAGGCTGTTGCTTTGTTGTGTGTTGAGGTGAATGAGCGTGTGGCTTAATAGGTCACAAAGAGAGAGAGTCATCTAAATGGTCAAATTTTTGAGGTTAAGAATTAGTTTGATGTAAAGTTCTTGGTGAACTTAGGGCTCCTCAAAAAGTTATCCCACATGCACAATGAGAAAAAGTAGGCGAGGATTAAGATAATTTATTCTGGCCTAGGTGAGGATTGAGATAATTTATTCTTTACAATAAAAGAGATAATGGAGTGGGAGAGGTAAAATAAAATAAAAATATTATACGTTTATGTATTTCTTTTCAAAAAGGAAAGTGGCATTTAATGAGAATAGAATGTAAAATGTGTATATTTTAAATAAATGATTAATTCTTCGATATAATTTATAATTAATTCATTTAAACTTAACAGTAGAGGGGGGACACGGTTTAATAATAAATTTGAGCACCGCCTATCGACACATTAATTGAAATTTCTTATGAAAAGTTTGGGTCACTATATATACTTTGGTCATCAAATGTTTGAAAAGTTACAATTTAGTCATTTTCTTCAAACGGCCATAACCTTCACTAGGAAACTCTAATTTGGGATTTGGAAAAAGCATGGAAATCCTCTTTTGATGTTCTTTCACATTGGTTAAAGAAAAATTGAAAAAAACTTTTCATAAAATTGCATCGGAGACCCACCATCTTTGATTTATTTGCATTTTGGTCCCTAGTTCCATTTTTCGCTCTTTTTTCATCCACTTTGGTTCCTTGTGATTCTTTGTGACCCTAAACACAACAATAAAGGAAAAAAATCATAAAAAGAACATATAGCACTTGTAAAAATACGCAAATACACAAAATAGAAGAATTATTTAAGTGTTTTTCTAACACTTATCAAACTTTCCCACATTTAGACTGTTGTTCGTCCTAGAACAACAACCATAAGACATAAAACAACACACTAGTTTTACATGAGATAAACGACTTTTGAACGTTAAAATCCAATGACAGATATTGACTCGCTTGGTAAACATTCTCCCGAGCTATGAATTTTTTATTCAACCTTTTTTTTAATTCTTTTTAAATACACAACGATTTGTGAGTGTGTACAATTAAGGTTTACCTTCCATCACTGTCTAGACACAAATGAAAGCTTATGATGTTCTATTCGAATCTTGACCCAAAATAGTCAAACATATCCTTTTATCTCTCGTAAATTCACTCTTATTTTACAATAACACCATGGATCCTAAAAACAACTCTGTTCACCAAAAATCACCAACTGTTAGCACTGCAAAGTTAAACAAAGCGTGGTAGGTGTTTTGTAACCAATATATCCCCAATTTTAAGATTATTAGATTATGCACTTCAAACCACTAAGTAAATTTTAGCACTTCAAACCACTGAGTAAATTGATTTAACCTCATATTTGGATAATTTTTTGAACAGTGAAGAAGAATTTTGCAATTTTCTTTTCAATTTTTACCCCGTAGATAGCTTTCACACTAACCCCTCGAATTAGAGGTAGCCTTCTTCACCCATTCAAGCTGATGACCTTTTACTCTCTAAGGCAGGTAACTCTTTCCCGTGGTCTCTCTCATTATTTCAAACATAAAAGTAAAACTTATTCTCAGTATAAGTCAGTGCTCCTTCCAAACTTTTTAAACTCTGTCAACAAAAGACACATTCATAAAAAAACAGAAACTATGCGATCTTAACTTCACCTTGCTAATAAATGATGTATTCGGTTACATTGAGCCGGGATAAATAGATAGAAAAATAGTTGGTTTACTATGGTCCCCAAAAAAAAAATTTCAAAATTTTCAACCTTCCATTCCTTTTTCCTAGAAAATGATGGAAAATTACCTTATAAACATGCTCAAATAAATTAGCCGATTTAATGCAATGCTAGTGTGAAATGAACAAGAAGAATGAGCCGAATTAGATGTTTAATTTCACAAACTTGAATTAATTCATCAAAGTTGATTTGTTAATAAATATGCATGATACTCATTTGCTACTTTAGATTAGAATCTAACAATAATTGCGGATCAAAAGTTCAAGTCCTAGCATGTAACTTAAAATTATATATTAATGATTCAATGCGCCAAAATGAAATGTAATAATCATACAAACTCAAAACATGGGTTTGAAAGTGTAACAAATTAACAAATTAAAATAGAAAAATAGATAAAACGTCACTAGAATGATGGAAAATATAACAATATGCTGGAAAAATGAACTTCTCAACTTTAACTAAAACATCCTCAATGATTCCTCGAGGGCGTTTTACGGATTGATCCGCAAGTTGGAGTGAGATAGTAGTTGGTTTAGCTTCTCCTATTCCCAACTCCCTGTTAAGAGGCATTAAATTAATACTTGCCCCTAAATCACATAAAGCATTATGGAAAGTATTTGAACCAATAGTGGACGGGGTAGAAAAACTCTCTGGATCTTTAAGTTTAGGAGGCAATTTGTTCTGGATGATCGCGTTGCACTCCTCTAATAGGCAAATCGTTTCATTATCTTCCAATTTCCTCTTGTTGGACAGAATATCCTTCATAAATTTAGCATAGCTTGGCATCTGTGCTAAGGCTTCTGCAAACGGGATGTTGATATGTAGCTTTTTAAAGACTTCTAAGAATTTCCCGAATTGTTTGTCCAACTTATGTTTTTGCAGTCTTTGCGAGAATGGGATCGGTGGTACGTAGGCTTTCACTGGAGTTAGCGCCTTCTTCTCAACTTCTTCACCCCCTTCGTCATCTTGCGCGTTACCTGGTGAGTCGTTCTTCTCCTCGTCCATCTTTGGTGCCTCACTAGTTGGAGTGTTGATTTCCTTTCCCGGTCTCCTCACTTGAATTTCCGGGAGTTGCACTCCTCTCCTTGTCGTAATTGCTTGCACATGCTCCCTGGGTTTGTCACCGTATTGCTTGTCAATGTTCCGGGTGTCCTTTCTGAAAGTTGTAGAGCCAATTGTCGGAGCTGAGTTTCAAGCTTTTTAATTGAAGCTTGTTGATTTTGGTAATTCGTCTCTTGTCTCTCAAACATTTTATCTGTTTTCTGCATGTATTGCTAGAACATCTCCCCCAAACTTGGCTTTTTCTCCGGTGGAGGAGTATTTGAGCTATCCCCATATCTATAATTTGGATGGAATTTCCACCCCGGATTATATGTTTGTGAATATGGGTTGAACTGCTGTCGGTTGGTATTTCCCATGAAATTCACCTGCTCGTTCTGTGCGGCCAACAGCATACAGTCCGAGATTGCATGATTTGCTCCACAATTTTCACATACCGGAGTTGCTTGAATTGAATGTACTCCTTGAGTTTGTGCCCGTACTAGCAACTCCACTTGTTTCGTTAAGCGGCCATTTGAGCATTAGTGAATGTCAATACATCACTCTCGTGCGTCATAGGCCCTTTCTTTAAGATCACAGGATCGGATGGGAACATAGTGTGCGTCTTGACAATTAATTCCAATAGGTCCCAAGCTTGATTAACTCGTTTGTTATTGATAGATCCATTCGAAGATGAATCCACTATGGATTTGAACTGTGGGGATAGCCCAGAATAAAAGTACTGCACCTGAGTCCCTTTGTCAATTCCATGATTGGCACATTTTCTCAGCATGCTTTTAAATCTATCCCAAGCCTCATGGAAAGTTTCACCATGGAATTGTTGGAAAGTTGATATGTCGAGCTTCATTTTTGCAACTCTAGCTGGTGAGAAGTATTTATTACAAAATTTTCTAGCCAAGTCGTCCCACGTCGTCATACTAGCATCGGGCTCCGAGTCTAGCCACTCCAAGGCATTGTTTCTCAGAGTGTAAGGAAAAAGTCGTAGCCTTATGGCATCTTCATTAACCCCATCGAACTTAAAATTTTGGCATATTCTTAAGAACCGTGCCAAGTGAGTGTGCGGGTTCTCATGGGCGTGGTCATAGAACTGAAGGCTATTGCTAAACAAGTTAATTAGGTAGGCTGTCAGTTGAAACTCATTCCTCCCGAATGGAGGGTATACGATGCTTGATCTGGATGGGGCCGCTGGTGGAGTCAAGAATTGCGCCATAGGTAAATTTCCACCATCGTCGCCCTCATCCCCAACATCTTGTTCATGTTCCTCATTCCTCCTGTTAATCAACATAATTCTTCTGCGTGCCTCCTCTTCGCCTCAGCTCGTCGCCTGGCTTCCTCCTCTGCAGTGTGTTCCATCACCAATCTTCGTCTGGCTCTGAATGTACCTTCAACTTCTGAGTCAAATTCTTCTAGAGTGCCTCCTCGAGAACGGGTCATGCACTAGACGCACGTTTCTACAAAAAGGATTTAAACAAGAATCAGGTATCAAGATTCCCTTATAACTAAAATTAAAATTAACTAAACTAAAATGAAAAAAACTATGACTAATATAAACTGATATTAAATAAAAAATATTTCCCGGCAACGGTGCCAAAAATTTGTTGTGAAAATAATCGCAAGTGCACGATATCGCCACAAAAGTAGTAAAGTGGACTTTATTAGAGTCCGGATTATCGTTCCCACGAGGACTAATTTATTCAATATCAGTTTAAACAAAAGCAAATAAAAATATAAAGATCAAAGATTGGTACTTTAGTTGAAATTGTAAATAATGCGGAAATAAATTTGCAAAATAACAGAAAGTTGTTTGAAGCAATGGAGAGTGAAGTTGAGAATCCCGATTTATCTTTAATTATCCTACTTGATTTCTCCTCTCAATTCCTAATCTCAAATTGTGTTAGCTTGAATTCACGAAATTGTTTTAATTTACCTCTCTCGAGTTCAAATTAATCCTATTTAATTAAGTCAACTACCATATCTCTATGTATAGTTCGGATAAGCCTTAATTAAATGCATTAACGCACTTAGGAATTCATAAACTTCCACCTGTCACGTGGGATCTCAACAATTATAAAAGTCTATCTCTAAACTTTTATGTGAATTACCGGATTTTACTACGTGGTCTAAATATTTAACTTACCTCTCGGTTTGTTAAAATTCACGAGTCAATGATTTAGTGATCAAGTAAATCATGCATTAAACATAGAAGTAAAATCAACACATATATTAAAAGGCACAAGAATTTGAGAGTTGAAAATCAAATGATCAAACTAAATTA
Source organism: Jasminum sambac (assembly GCA_018223645.1). Classification (NCBI taxonomy): domain Eukaryota; kingdom Viridiplantae; phylum Streptophyta; class Magnoliopsida; order Lamiales; family Oleaceae; genus Jasminum; species Jasminum sambac. The sequence continues at coordinate 26,286,526 of CP073640.1, read as the reverse complement.
CATCGTTCATCCCAACTAATAAAATTAGTTATACATGCTAAATAATAAAGACACAAAATAAATAAAGGAGCACATCACCGGGTCTAGGAGAAAAATCGAAAGTAAAGAGTAGATCTTGCACCAAGTATCAACTCCGTCTTGAATCTCCTCCCAAAACCATGGAAATCTCCAAGAGATGGTGTGTTTTTTCTCTCCCAAAATTCCCCACCAAAGGCTCCTCCAAAGCTCCAAATTTTGTGATTTCCTTCTCTATTTGTAGGCTCAAAATAGGTCTTAATTTCATGCACAAGAAGTAGCCTAAACCAACCAAAAATAGAATTCTAACTAAACTAGGAAATTTGCGTTTTTAAGGGATACGGCCGTACGTACTGATAGATACGGCCGTATCGTGCTCTCGGGTTCTTTTTGCTCGTTTCTTCAAAAATTGAGTTACGGCCGAATACTAGATAGGATACGGTCATATCATATTTGCATCTCAGGTCCCTGATCTTCCAATCTTGTTTGTTTTGGTCCTCGTTTTCAACTTTTTTGCACTTTTTCATCCTTTTTGCCACTTTTCACGTCTTTTCAATACCGTCCATTCGTGTTAGTCTTTTACCTATAAATAGACAAAATTAAACATAATAAACACCCCAAAATACTTATAAAAACTATACAAGAAGCACAAATAAAATACTTATCAATTAACACATAAATACTCATACATCAATTTTCTCTCTCTTCTTTTCCACATTTTTTTGCTAGTTTTGGTATCTTTTTCTCCACATTCTCAAATACAATGTCTAATTGTTGAAAGTGTCAAGGACAATGTGAATAAATTTTACTAAAAATGGAAAAAAAATGTAGAAAAAATGTGGAAAAAAAGTTATAGAAAAATGATATATGATTTCATTATGTGCCTAAGTTGGATTGGAGTTGCTCACAGCCATAATTAATATCGTCTCCCATCCATTAAATCTAGTAAATAGTAAGCATATGAATTTATTTGAATTCATTGAAATATTTAGGAAATAATATTAATTAATTATGTAATAATAAGGTAAGAGCATCTCCACGAGTAATAGGGGCTCTTAGACTTAATTGAATATAAACAACAATAGACATTGTGCATAAGAGCATCTCCAATGCAACAATATTAAGGGAAAATTTTTTGACAAATGGCAAAACGTTGCTTGTGTGGCATATTAAATGTTAGACATTGTCAAGAGCAATGTCTAACTTTGGACATTACACTTTACAATGTCTACCATTAATTTAAAACTCTCTATCCAATCATTTTATTTCTCTCTATTTATTTTTTTCTAAAAATTAGATAATAATTTACCACATATACAACATAAACATTAGTGCATTGGGGAAGTTTTTTGTTATAATGTCAATGTCTTTTGCTACATAAGTACAATAGATAATATTGCATTGGAGATGCTCTAAAAAAACCTTTTCTAATATTTGGCGATTATGACTGTCTATATTTTGTTTGAATCTTGCAAAACAAAAATATATAATTCATGGGGAACTTCAACATCTAGCCGTTGCTTCTAACATTAACACTCCGCCAATTATTGAAATTTTCAATAAAAAATTTATTTTCCTAAATTGTACGAGTTGAAGCGATAGGATATATGAAAGAAAAGTATATTAGTTTTTAATTTTGAAAATAAGAAAGAGTTAGGAAGTATTAATTATGTAGACTGTAAAACAAATAAATGGAGATGAACCTTAATTTACCTGAAAGGCCAATTCTTTATTATACACAATTCAACTTTTATTAACATCTCTATTTAATTCAGTAATGTACCTTGGATTTTGGGGCCTTGAATCGAAACATTAAAAAGGCCCCTAAGTTGTAGTATAGAGCCAAATTTTATTTTGAATAACATTATATAACACCGGTGCATGGCATTGCTCTTTTATGTATCCTTCCTTTTTTTTTTTTTGAGAAAGCTCTTTTATTTTCCCTTATAAAACAACAAACAATACCCTAAAATATTTTTATTATTCTGACTATATCAAATAATAAAACAAGAAATACACTAAATAATAACCTTAATGTAGTAATTACATAAAGAATGCATTTTTAGGATAAGAGACTTTTCTTTATTAATGTTATTAATTTTTTTATTAATATAAATGTCATATATCCTTTGAAATACCAAAATTTTTAAATAAAATAAAATTTAAAAATATTTGGAAATATTGATGCTAGATAAATAATTTAATAACAGAGATTGAAAAGCATAAAAATGAGAAAATAAAAATTAAAGATATAAATAAAATATTCGTTAACATATGATTAAGTTTGACGTAAAAAAAATTATATAGACTTCGAATTTATTTGAATGAGAAACGCAAATAACAAATTAATCATGTAGTCTAATGGCATTGAAGTGGATTTTTCATATTGTCGGTCAAATGTTCAATTACCCTCTCTTAAATGTCATAGTAATATAAAAAAAATTATTTTTTAATTACCAAAAAATTTAACAAAAAAAATTTGAAAATTGTGTGCTTGACCAGTCGAACTCTAGTGAGTTCTAAAGCCATAAAGAAACGACACCACTCTGACAATATTTGTAATACAATTGTTACACACACACACACACATATATATATAAGTATCTAAATCTTCGTTAATTAATATGTATTCTCTTTCTTTATTACAGGACAAGGCTTTTCATCTAAAATTTGTAAAGTTTGTAAAGAGGGGTTGTGTCCACCATGCTTCTCAGCGTGATGAGGGGTTAGGCAAGGTGCAGCTAGAGTGTGTTTGTGTAAATATATGTAGTCTTTGGTAGGAGTAATACTACCATCATCTTTGTTTTAATAGTTCTGTGTATCTATATTGTTTTCCGTCCATTTGTCGACTTACTATTGGTTCTTCTGCTTCTACTATATATCTTTAAGTATTAAAGTTTTATCTACTGTACAATTTGTGCTTCCTGAATCTATTAATGCTAAGCATTCTAATGTAAATGTTTTACTTAATTTTAATTTACACGCTACTTTTAATGTTTTTAACTCTAGGGAATTACAAATAACTTGAGCTAATATAACTTCACTAGTTTCTTCCTTATATTCTTCTAAGTTTTTTTTACCTTTTTCTCGATCATTTATGATATCTATTTGGTGTCTTATTAATTTTATTTGATCGTCTAAGTTTTCTATCCTTTTTCTGATTATTTTTAAGTCTTGTTTTTCTATTTCTGTTGTTAAATTTTCCTCTTTATTTTCTTTTGGAATTAAAATTTTCGATTCTAAACAAAAAAGGAAAGCTTCTTTATAACAAGTTAAACATTTTGCCCAAAATTTTCTATGTGGAAAATTTTGAGATAAGTAACAGGACTTACTATCATTTCCTGTATTACGTTGCCATTCATGAATACATTCTATTTGTTGGTCCATTAATTCTATAAAAGGTTTTACATTTAAAAAGTTTGAAATTATCTTTGGTTTTGATTCATCACTACTATCGTTTGTCCATTAATTCTATAAAAGTTCTATATTTAAAAAGTTCGAAATTATCTCTGGTTTTGATTCATCACTACTATCGTTTTTAATTTTTGAAAAATCTTCAATAGAAATTATACTATATATTGATTCTGTATCTAAAATATTTTCATCTACTAAAATTACGTCTTCATTAACACAGTTAATTGGTGTACTCTTTTTATCATTGGTATTTATTCTTTTGGGACAGGTTCTGGCTAAATGTTCATCATTGTTACATACATAACAATTTAACTTTTTCTTATAAGTTCTTTCTGGCCTAAATTTTCTAACATGTTTTTGTTCATTTAAGTAAGGTTTTCTTTTGTTAGATTTCCTCAAATAATAATGTTTGCTAGGTTGCTTTTTGTAGGGTCTTTTTGTATGCTATTTTTTCATAGGTTTTTTGTCTTCTTTTCCTCCGTAAGCTTGAAAGGTATAAATATTTTTACAAAATTTATAATCTGCATGTTTAAGTTGATGTCGTATTTGTATTTCTACACACTTGTCTTCTAAACACTTTATTATATGTTGTACTCTATGTCCTATTGTCCACTTATAATCAGGATTCTCGTTCATTTGAGGTGAGTCTAACCATTTATTAGTAATTTCTTCTCCTGGTGTGTCTGGCAATTTATGGAATAATTTATTACCTAATTCTTGATTAAGTGCATTTCCTGACGTACATAATAAATTAATAAAGTTACTTAAAAATCTCTTTATTTCATTACCATCTTTCCAATTTATTAATGATAATTGTTATAATTCTCTCATAGCTCTTCTTTGAATGTTCATTTGTCCATAATTTGGGTCTGATCCTGTACATAAACTTTGAATTTTTCTTACAAAATTATACGGGTTGGGTCCTAAAGAAATCAAATGGTTATACTGGTCTAAACATTCTAATTTAAATGATTCCCACATTGCTCTAACTGTTTCCTCCTAAAAGGTTTCTAAATATCTGTACATTTCTTCTGCATCATATCTGTACAATTTCTATAAAAGTGTCCTACAATTAAACTCTTCCATACTTCTATTACGCTAGGCCATTGTATCGCCCCGAGTTCTAAGAACCCGGAATGTTAGTTCTTTCTTTAAAAACATTTAAACTCGCTTTTTAAAAAAATGTAATAATATTATTAAATGCGGAAAAATCACAAATAACTAAAATGCGGAAATTAATTTAAATTAACAAAGTTGATAGAGCGTTTCATGATCATTTCAACACAATCACCTCAAAACATCCAATAAAAGTACTAACAAGTTCGAAACATTCGAAAGTCATTACTTCAACAGTTTAAAAGTGCTCAATTGTCAAAGGAAACAAAACTAATTTTTTTGAAGAACCCTAAGAGATTCCCACTCCTCGACAAGCCTCCGACTCCTTAATCTGCAATTTGTTCATTGGATAGAGAAAAACCTGAGTATTTTAAATACTCAGTAGATCCCGCGCACAACAATTAATATATGTTACAAATTAAAGGCACATAATCATCATTTAACATAAAATACGAACGTGTATGAAATACAAGTTCGTTCATCATCCCTCTTAATCGTGCACGTCATTATAGTGTTTAATAGCACGTCGTTATAGTATATTAGGCTAAAGGCCTATCATCATAATGCTAATGAAACACGTCGGAAGTAGGCTAAGAGCCTATCGTCATAGTGCCGAGGAAGCACGTCATAAGTAGGCTATAAAAAGCCTCTCGTCACATAACATTTACATGCAGTATTTATAACAATATTAATTGCAAATGCGCACATTTGAAAGAAACTTTTTAGAAAGGGAAACTACCTTAACCCTTAGTCAAGTATTGAGCTTACTAACGGTGAGAAGTCAGTCCTATAGCTGTCCGTACGCCTCGTCTAGTCAATAAAGAATTTAATTTATGTTAATACTCTTTATTATTAAGTATTTGTAGATAATATAGAAGTTTATGGACCAAAATAGAAAAGAATATAAAACTTCGGGGGGGTCAATTTGAAACAATCGAATAGTTTGAGGGTCTATTATGCAATAAAAGTGAAACTAAAAATATTTTGGACTCAATTATAAGATTTTTAAAACATGAGGACTACGATATAATTAAAGTTCGGGGGTTAACTTAAATAGGAATAAGAAATTGAAAGATTAAAACTGAAATAAAAGTTTAGGGGCCAAATTGCAACAATTGAAAGTTAAGGACTAGAATTTAAATAAAATTTGAAGGCTCTCTTAAATATATTAATTAACTTGAGGGGCCAGATTTGAAAATATTATATAAGGGTCAATTTACAATAATTAAAAGCTTAGGTTTTGAAATTAAATAAAACTCTAGGACCAACTTAAACTAAGTAAATAAATTGAGGGACTTGACTTGCAAATATCCAAATAAATTAAAAAACGAAAACCAGCAACAGCAAAGGAGAACTCGGCTCTCTCTCTCTCGCTCACTCTCGGCCGAACTCGGCTGAAATGGGGGATATTTTCCGGCAGTTTTTGGCCTATGTTTTGGCCGGCGAAGGTGGAGATGGTGGTGGTGAAGCTAGTTGTGAATTCAATTTGAAGATATGGTAAAGATTGAGTTCGAAATTGGGTGTTGAAGGTTGAGGAAAAAAATTGGGTATTTTCAAAATTCGATCTATACTCAAACCATTTTCAAAAGTAACTGGTTCTATGGTGTTCTAGGGAGATAGGGGAAGGCGTAGGTATAATTTTTAGGTTGTGATGTTGAGTTTTGAGCGTAGGTGAGGTTTTTGGCCGAGATATATGGCGTGAATGTACATATGTATGAATATGCGCGTGTGTGTATGTGTTGTGTGCTGCGAACTGAAGGTGATGGTGACATCGTGGTGGAGTTATGGTGGTGATACGGTGGAGGTACGGTGGCTGTGTGGTGGTCGACGGTGGGGTGTGTATTAGGCAGTGGAGAAGGCAAGAACAAGTTACTAAATGCCATAAAGTCTATCTATGTGTAGAAATGCTGAATTAAAAGAGTGGAATACTAAATAAATAATTAAAGGAAAGGATTGGAATGGAGATATAAATAAAAAGATCAAGAATCTTACCACTTGAAACTTGCTTGATTTGTTGAATAAGAATGGGATGAGGATAGAATGAGCTTGATTTCTCTCACAAGGTGTTAATAGAGCTATGGTTTGAGAGGATCTTAAAAATTAGTATTTAAAGGTGGAAATTAGGGTAACAATTGCAAATGGGCTTTCTTGTTGGGCAAGAATTAAAATTGGAACTTAGACGGGCCTATAATTGGGCTTAAGGTAAGCATTGGATCATTATTAAATAAAAACTAAACTTTAGGGACTAAAACGAATAATTTCTAAAGTTTGATCCTCAATTGTAAATTTTGAAAATAAATAAATTTTTATAAATAATTGAATATAACAATAAACAATATGAATTCCGACTAGACGAGCGTACGCTATTTAAATTTTTATAAGTAAGGTCGTAGCGACACGGTCGAAATTTTATTTAATTAATATATTTTATTTAAGAAGAATTTTGCGGTCACTACAGCCATAATTGAGGGTCATGGGCAGTTAAATTTAAAATTTGTCCTTTAGCTTCTACCTGAAATTTTATGGGTTGTTCTAAGGGTCTTGCAGCTCCTCCAGGTATGTATGTATATCCTCTAGGTAACTCGTTATATTCGCTATAAGCTCCTCTAGGGGGAAAACTTCCACAACTAAATTCTCCTACAGGTTTTACTCTTTCAAAAAGATTCTTATCATAGGTGGCCCAAACTCTATTTTTAGAGTCTTCTTGTTCATCTACTAGGTCTTTAATATAACTTATTTTCATTGCTTCTGACTGAATCTCGCTATTTTTATTTATTTCTTTGCCTATCCAAATATTTCCTATATTGTCATAATATAAATATTCTTCTTCCTCTAATTGTTTTTCTAAAAACAATTTATCTTCTAATTCTAAGAGTTCTCTTTTAGTTAATATTAATCCTAGTTCCTTAGGATATATAATTCTGTCATTTTCAATTTCTATATTAACAAAATCACTATTAACTTCCTCTTCTAGTTCTTGATTAGGTATTGTAGTATAATTAATGAATCTTAAACTAACTTCTCCTCTTTTATTTTTATATGTTAAAGCTTCTTTAGGTGCTATAGTAGGATTCTTATTTTGTATAAATTCACTTATTTCCCAATCTAATCCCGCTAAATCGTCTGTTAAATATTCTACTGGTTTTACTATTTTTACACCTTTGCTACTTATTAATTCTACTGCTTTGTCGGTATAAAATCTGCAGTTAATTTCGGAATTATTTGAACATCTTCCTAAAATTCCTAAAGATTTGAGTAAATTATCACTTACCATTACATCTTTGTATCCTTTGGTTTTAATTCCTATTTTTATATATTTTAAAAAGTCTTCAATAATAGTTAAAATATCCGAACTACAATAAAATAAACCTCTACTTTTATTCATATCTACTTCTGTACTTGCTATCATAGCTCTATCTATATAGGAAATCCTATTGCCTAATATGGTTAGTAAAACTTTAGTCCCTAAAGATTTTCTCGTTAATCCTTTTACTCCTATGGCAATTAATCAAATATGTATAACTTTAAACTTTTTCTCTAAAAGTTTTCTTTCGCTTATTTTATCCATAATATTTAAAATTTTAGTTTGGTCTTTTATACATTGAATAGTAAATTCTTGGCTATTTTTATAAAACTGAGTAGAGTTTTCAAAAATACATTTATTATATAAGATTTCTAGTTTTAACAATTCTAGTCCTTTAGTTTGAAAATTCTCAAAATCTTGTTCTGGATCTATAAGTTCTTCGATTTTAGCATCATGTTCTTCTTTTTTACTTAATAACTTTTGTAGCAAATTAAATGGTCTTTTACTAACTGATAATCTATTTTCTTCATTAAGAGTTCTAGAGGCTCCTGCAAAATTTTATATATTCATTCTAGCTGATATTGTATAAATCTAAAAGGAGTTTTTGACTTATTAACCTATGTAGTAGTCTTTTCTTTTAGAGGCTTTTAAAGATAATGATTCTATTTGGTCAATAAGGTTTTTAAGTTCTTCTGCAGAAATACTTGTACCTTCTTCTTGTTTTTGACTTTCTATCATTTTTTGGAAAGAGGCTAATTTCTTTATTAAATTATCTATTTCGATTTTTTCTAATTTAGACTGAGATGAAGACTTTTCTAATAAGGTTTTATTTTGTTCTTGTAAATAGTCTACTTTGATTCTAAATGCTTTATAAGCGACTGTTGTTTATTAACTAAAGCTGTAATATTAGTAAATTGTTCTTCTAAACCTATACTTAAATTTATAGTGAAATCTATTAAAAGTATTGACAGTTGGATCAGGAGAATTTAAGCTGTGTTTATGATCTTTATCGATATTACACTTATATTTACTATTATCTATAAGAGTGACAAGTCTCTGTGATTTGCTAGATAATTCTATATCTAAGTAAGTTATTTTCTTATGAGCCAGTTCTAAACAAGAAAAAACTTTGGCTCCGATATCAGTTGGGAGGAAGGGGTACCTGATTTAGGGTTGTCGTTGTAGTGTTGTTATTGTTGCCTTTGTTTGCCTTGTTGCTCCTTGTCTTCTGATGATCGCTTGAAGCCGAAATGTTGTATAATCCTACTATGTACTCTCCTTTGTCAATTATAATCTTATGTTAGAACGTAAATCCACAAAAAAAATTATTTTTTTTATTTTTATCAAGTAAGACATAGTAACTCGTACCTAGTCTGCTTTTGCTAAAGCACCTGAGGCACTCCTTAGACAAAATACTTTAGCAAAGATAGACTCGTTTTCTGTTGGACCACAACACAGGGCTCACTCCGCCACAAAAGGTCCCTTTAACGATGTCTAATTGCTAAAATATAGTTAAAAGGTTTGAAACTGTAGACTAAGTAATGCATTTATACTATGCTTACTATGAAGTAATATTTTGATAGAAACAAAATTAAAAACAAAATTACTTGTAGAAATATCAAAAGTTTGATATAACATGAATTTATTAACAAGAATCCTTCCAAACTGAAAAGAAAGAGAGATTACAAAAGAATTTACAAAAGTAAGGGAGTACCTTATAACATGAAGAAAATAAAACAAAGGATTTCCCTTTCGGAAACCCCGAAATAAAGTAAAAACTAATTACAACGATTTGGATTACGTTTTCTATTATAAGGAAGGCTTTATGTTTACAAAGATGTGTTTTCAACACATGAATACATCTTTGAAAATCTTTTTTTGCTAGTTGAATGTTCTTTTCCGCTTGCTCTTTGAAGTCTGAAGAGTGCTTCCTTATATAGAGAGAGAAGGGAGCTCAACATGTCTTGAATTATTGATTTTCTTTCCACGCGTCTTCTTTCTGTGGTGAGATTCTTGAGTGCGCATATAATTGTTCTTCTTTTCTACGTGGCTTCTTGGCTGCTTCTAATTAAGTCAAAAAGTAAATAGTGTAACGATTAATTGGGAAACAAAGTCTCTATGTTGCTATAGTGATTGGCATCTGGCTATAGTATCTTTGTACTTGAGAATCTCTGCTGTGTCATTGCTTTCATTATTAATCTACAGTATCTAAATTATGTCTTCCAATAGATCCATGGGAATAATTTCCCAATGATCCGTCATCCGACTAGTCTACTTCTTCTTCAGTAGTATTCATGGCTTCTTCATTTTCTTCACTCTGATTAATTCTTCTAGAAGAACTTTCATTAATTTTTTCTAGGGTCTTTATATTTTTAAGAGCACTTTCTACAGCTTTTTGGACTTGGTCAGTTGTTAACTGGGTAAACTCTAAAGGAGGAGAGGAAGGTCCTTCTTGCATTTGTTTTAATTGGGCTAACATATCTTGGGCAGCAATATAATTAATGTATGGGTCTTGGCTATCTTGGAACATCTCAATATTGGGGCTACCGGTTATGGGCTTTTTTCCAAGATCTGCAAATTGGGCTTGAGTTGTTGGACTATATTCTAGGCTAAGATTAATGGGCTCTTGTATAGTAAGGCCTTTGGTAGGATAAAAGGATTTATCCGGAATAAAATGGGCTGGTAACATAATAATCAAACTTGCCACTGGGCTGCCCAAATTATCCCAGCGTTCTATATTATTGGTCTGTTGGGCCAAACTAGTAGGGAAATCAACAGTTCCCTGAGTCTGTTGGGCTTTTGGCAAACCCATAGCCACATTCGGATTTGAGAAGTCTTTACCGGCTATCGATTGGGACGAACCAGCTACTTGTTTATTGGGCTCAGTAGTCCCTTGTATAGCATTCATTGGGGAATGCCCATCCTTCTCAATAGTTGGATGGGTTGGAAGAAGGCACTTTGGGGTAGAAAGTTGAAATTTTAAATTATCTTGTTCTAATTTATAAATATATTTTCTTAGATTTTCTCGTTCTTTTCTAAGTTGAGAATTACTATCACTAATAAGTTTATAGTTCTGTTTTAAAGACTCATAATGGTCACAAAATAAAACCTTTTTATCAATGTCTTTAACAGGTGAAAAATCTGACTGAGTAGGCTTGAAATTTCTAAGAGAGGGAGAGATATAAAAGTTAATCCCTAAAATTTGTCTTGCTGAATTTAAAGCGTCTTCGAAATCATTAAAACCTTTATATTGTGGTATACTGAGACCTTGGGTACCATCTAAAACTTCTACATAACTATGTAAAAGTCCTACAGTTCTTTCTCTTGCTACAACATAAAAATTATATTTTTTCTTATTATTATTAAAATGGTCTGCTAAACAGTTTAAAGTGGCTATAAAATATCTAGAATCCTTAGGGTTTTTATTGTAAGAAATCTATAAATTATCTAATAGACATTTCTAATCTTTAGATAAAGAATTTAAATGATTTTCTACTTTAAAAGATATATTACTACTAGGATAGCTAATGAGTTCTCGATTACCGAATCTAATTTTATCTGGGCTCTATGGAGGCCTGTTCTGACTAGTGGTGGAAATAGCTCCCACTGCATAAGTATTACTTGGAGGAAATCCAAGTCTTGGTGGAGGTCTGGCCACTTTGTAATCTGTTCATGATTAGTAGAGTTCTTATAAAAATTCTAGACATGGGTTAGTGATTGTTAAATAAAAATTGAAAAGATTCATTACTGATAAAATTTTTATCTAAACAATATGTAATAAGAGTAATAGTTCTAGTTAACGACAAGATCTTTTTACCAAATTCTTTTAATTCTAATCTTACACAAAAAGGAAGAGGCACTTCACGAAATAAACAGTGATTATATATTCCTACATATAATTGTAACATTATTTTTGTTTTATGTACTTCTCTTTCTATTTCACACTTTTTATCTATTAATTGTCTTATTAATGGAAAATTATGCTGGAAAAGTTCTGCTATGGTCTTGATAATCTGCAAAACAAAAATATTATCTAGTAAACATATTTAGTATATCTAAATAATCATGTTCATATATCATATTGTTTTTTAAAAATTTATTTATTATTTTAACTATTTTATGACATTTTCTACAATCTCTTTCACACATTTGAATAGGCTCGAACCAATTTGATGGAGGAAGTTCTCTTCTATCTTGATAATATCTTTCTATAGAATCATGTAAAAGTTCTAAAGTAAATTTTAAATGAACCATTTCTTTTTCTAATAAACACTTTTTATCTAGTAAAGTAGTAAGCATGTCTCTATTATCAGGGAAAAGCCAACACCTTTTATTATTTAGAGATTTTATTAACTATTCTACATGTTGAGGTTGTTTTTCTTTACCAACTTACCTATGAGAACTTTCAGCATCCATTGTTACCTACGATGTAAAAATAATTTTTTAATTTTCTAGAGATAAATGATCTTGTTCTAAAGTGGTTTCAATAAGTTTAAGTCTTTTTTCAATTTTACCACATTCTCTAGTGAAATCTATAATGTCTTTTCTTAATCTAGGTGTGGAATTTCTTCCATAAAAGAAAAGTTCTAATTCTAATAATTCATACATTCTTTTTAAATCCATCTGTTTATTTAAAAGTATTTTTTCTAATTTTTCTTTTCTCTTATTTAAGGCAAGTATTACCGTATAAGGGAGTCCTTCGTCTTTACTATTGCTATCTGTTTCTTCTCTTGGTCTTTTATCGGTTATATCTGTCAAGAAAAATATTTTTAAGTTCTAATTTGGTTAGAGTTCTTTTTTGAAAGCCCTTGTTAATAGTTTCTATTAATTTTATATTATGATTGTATAATTTATAATCGGTTCCTAGAGTTTCTAAGATAATAGGTAATGTTTCTTTTTTATTATTCTTATCTCGATCTATAAAAGTATGAAGGCTATCTATGCAACTATTGTATATAATCATTAACTTCTATCAATCTTCTCCTCCTATTTATAAGTCTTAAAAACGTTAATTCATCAATTTCTACTTCTAAGTCTTCTAAAGGATCTTCTTTTCTTGACTCTGGAGTTCGGCTAGGTCCTGTCTCTAAATTATTCATCCCTAAAAGGAAGGGGATTTCATCTTTAAAAAGTGTTTCCCATTCTTCTGAAGTGACAGAATCTTTCTTAGACATTCTGAAGCTAATATAACTATTTTATTGGCTATTTCTTTATCTTTTTGAAGGGGTTCTAGTTTGGTTCTATAATTTGTTCTGGTTTTCCTAATTCCCAATTTATTTTAGTATGTCTAAATAATAGATCCATTTTATATTCTATTTCTCTTAAATAAAGTTATGTACGATATCTCCTATGTAATATTTTATTGAATTGTTCTCTAGTTAATTCTTTTGATACAGAAGTATTGCTAGAAGAGGCTTCATTCATCTTCAAGTTTTTCAAGTACATGTCTACTTAAAATATCGGTGGCCGTATTATCTTTTCCTTTAATTTGTTCTATGTTAATTTGTATACCTGCATTTATTATTCTATCTTGAAATGTCACACTGATTCGATCGGTTCTTTATTCCATGCCGCTTCACCTATTTCAGATTTTGCAACCCTTTAAGGTTGTGCTGAAGCGGTTATCCTGTTTATTTGCCTGTTTCTTGTGGAACTCTCAAGACGAGGCCCCTCGTATCCATTGGCGACGTTGGGAGGAATTGTGTCATCCCCTGGAGGAAGGTGGCCTTGGCTTCAGACGATTGGGCGATATAGTTGATTCTTTCTCTCTGAAACTGTGGTGGCGATTCCGTTCTCAGGACTCCCTTTGGGCTATCTGCTTTTGGGACAGATATTGTTGGGGATAGCCTCCTCCACAAGTTCAGCCGACCTATCTCGACTCTAGGGGTTGACGGTGACTATTGGATATCAGGGCGACTGCTGAGCCCCATATTTTCTGGTAGCTTGGTCATGGCCGAATGTTTTTCTGGCATGATTGTTGGATGGGAGATGCTCCTCTCAGTGTTGTGTGGCCTGATTTACAACCCTCCTCGGCCAGGGTCCAGGACTTCTTTGATGACACTAGTTGGGACCTTGGGTGTTTATTGCAAGAAGGTTCTGCTGACCTGGCCATTAGAATTTTTTCTCTTCTGTTGGACATCGAGGTCCCTAATAGGATGTTGTGGCGGGATACCTCTGATGGCTGTTTTACAGCTCGCTCTGCCTGGGAGATCGTATGACTGCATATTGGTGTATGCTTGTCTTCCGATATTTATGGTGAACTGTGGTACCCTTGACTGTCTCTTTTCTCCACTGGCGGTTGTTGCAGGGCCTCGTGCCCGTGGACCATGTGATTAGGCAGCGGATTCATGTGTAGATGCCTTCACGTTGCTAGTGTTGTTCTGATGAGGAGATGCTTCAGCACATTTTCATCAGTCGTGTGGCTGTGTCTCTCGTCCGGCAGCACTTTTCTGCCATTTTCCATATTCCGTCCCCTGGTGAAGATAATATTTGGCACCGTGTTCAGCGGTTGCATTCTTCTGGTCAGTTTCTCAAGCGAGGCCACATTCGCATCATTCTGCCGAGTTTCATTTTTTGGCATTTGTGGATGGCACGTAATGATACGAAGTATCGAGGGATTCTAGTTGACTCCAGCAAGATTATTTGGCACGTCTACAGAGCTATTTCACTTCTCCATGCTGCTGGGGTCGTCAGTTTTCTTCACTAGCACGGCGACATCGATTTGGCTGCCCAATTTGGGGTTTCTATTGCTACTTTCCCTCCCCCCCTTCCCGTTATGATGTTCTGGCACAGGCCGTCTGTGGGTTCCTTTAAGGTGAACACAGATGGTTGCGTGGTTGATGGTTGAGCTTGAAGGGCTGGGGTGATCCGGGACTACCATAGGCACTGTGTTCGGGCCTTCTGCTCCTTTTACAGTGATTGTGCCATTCTGGAAGCAGAACTCCGTGCCATACTTGACGGATTTTTATTGGCACGCCATCTTTCTCTGGGTGCCATTTGAGTAGAAGCGGATTCTTTAGTTACGGTTCGCTGTGTCGTTCGGGGGGCGGTCCGTCGTATCTCCAGCTTCTCCAGGCGGATAGGGATGTGGTCTCTCACATCTTTCGCGAGGGTAGCCAGGTTGCGGGCGTACTTGCTCCCGAAGGCGTATTGCAGAAGCGGTACGCAGAGTACGATTCACATCAGTTACCTACCCCGGCCAGAGCTCTCGTTCAGATTGATCGCCATGGCTTTCCCTCTGTCCGTGGACTCTAGCAAGGGTGCAGTTCATTGCTGCAGCTTCATTTTAGCATTCTTCTTCCATTTTTTAATTCTTATGTACGGGGAGGTAGTACCTCCTTATTTATTCTTCTGTTATTCTTTTATTCCTTATTATTAGGGAGATAGTATCTTCTCATTTGCTGCTTTTAGCATATTTTTTGGTGTTCATCGTCTGGAGGTCAGGTTAATGCCCCCTTCCTTTTTGTACTTACCCTTTTCATTAATAAAAAGGTATGGGGATTCCAAACCCCGATCTGCTAGGCTCAGCAGACACGCAAAACCGACATGGGGGTCTAGCTGGTGCTTTGCTCAAAAAAAAATGCCAACCATCTTCTTCTACTACTTCTTTTTCCTTAAGATTTCATATTATTATAAAATTTAACTATCGCCTTACAGTCTGTTCTAATAGTTATTTCTTTTTTAGAAATTATGAATAACTCGACAGCATCTAATGAATATTTAATTGCTAATAATTCTGCATCTATAGATCCTATCTTATCTTTTTCTTTATAAATACCACTACTATATCTACAAATTCTTTTGTCATCTTTGCCTGAATACTTATGGGGTTTGCAGAGTAAAATTGCTCCCCATCCTTTAATACATCTATCTGTCTCTATTATTAGGTATTCTGAATCTAAAGGCATAGCTAATTCTGATAAGTTTTTTATTACCTCTTTTATTTGTTTAACTAATTTTATATCTTCTTGGTTAAAATGTCTTTGTCCAATAGGGGAAGTCCTAGCATATATAGGTCCTGCAATTTTGCCTAAATTTTTTATAAAAGATCTAGCATAATTTATCAATCTTAAAAACTTTTGTAATTCTTTTAAATCTTCTATTCTATCGGAAATTTTAGTGCTTTTCTGTGCTATATGAGGTTGGAGTTTTATTTTTCCTTTTCCTATTTTTACTTCTAAAAAGTCTATATATTCTTTGAATAATTGCATTTTCTTTTTACTTATTATTAGACCATGTTTAATGAAGTCTGAAAATACTATCTGTAAATGTCCTTTATGTTCTATCTTATTTTTACTAAATACTAAAATATCATCTATGTAAACAATTGTGAATTTACTATGTTTATTAAACATATCTTCCATTTTACACTGAAATATACTAGGGCCGTTCTTTAAACCAAATGGTTAGTTAACCACTCAAAGTGTCCTTCTGGACAGGTAAAAACTGTCCATGGGATACAATCAGGGTGCATTCGTATTTGCCAAAATCCTGACTTTAAATCAAACTTACTAAAAATTTTCCAGTTTTGAATTATGTTTATGAGTATTTTTTTTATCAGGTATATTATAGAAATCATCTATAATATTATCATTAAGTCTTTTGTAATTTATAACCATTCTACTTTTACCTCTAAGTATTTCTGCATGATTTCTAACTATAAAATTGATCTATGAGGACTTTCAGAACTTCGAAGTAATCATAATTTTAACAATTCATTTATATGCATTTTAAAATCTTCTCCATCTTGATTAGTTGGTTCTATTTTTAGTCTTAATTATATATTCTAGATTCTTAATTTTTAATTCAGATAGTACTTTATCGTTCTCACAATATTTTAAAACATTTTTCTTATAATTTCCATCTTTTCTAACTTAGCTATTAGAGTGTCTATATCTTCAGTAATTAAGTTACTATAGACTAGTTCTGTGTTTATTAGTTCTAAATTTGGTTCTAACCAGTCTTTGGGATTTATTTCTATAGTCTTATCAGTATCTAAATCTTCATTAATAAATTGGCATTCTATTTTTTTATTACAGGGACAAGGTTTTTTATCTAGAATTTGTAACGTTTGTAAAGGGGGGTCGTGTCCACCACGCTTCTCAGGGCGACAAGGGGTTAGGTAAGGTGCAATTAGAGTGTGTTTGTGTAAATGTATGTAGTCTTTGTAACGGTAATACTACCATCATCTTCAAAGAGAAAGCTTAAGCCTAAAATTATATCTGTATTTAGAGTACTTATATCTCTTACCCATGTACTATTATGAGGTAAAGTATAGTCTTTACTATATGCACAGTTTGTATCAAAACTTATCTTACAGTTTGGTTTTAATAGTTCAGTATATCTATATTGTTTTCCGTCCATTTGTTGACTTACTATTGGTTCTTCTGCTTCTACTATATATTATTTAGGTATTAAAGTTTTATCTACTGTACAATTTGTGCTTCCTGAATCTATTAATGCTAAGCATTCTAATGAAATGTTTTACTTAATTTTAATTTACACGCTACTTTTAATGTTTTTAACTCTAGGGAATTACAAATAACTTGAGCTAATATAACTTCACTAGTTTCTTCCTTATATTTTTCTAAATTCTTTTTACCTTTTTCTCGATCATTTATGATATCTATTTGGTGTCCTATTAATTTTATTTGATTGTCTAAGTTTTCTATCCTTTTTCTGATTATTTTTAAGTCTTGTTTTTCTATTTCTATTGTTAAATTTTCTTCTTTATTTTCTTTTGGAATTAAATTTTTCGATTCTAAACAAAAAAGGCAAGCTTCTTTATAACAAGTTAAACATTTTTCCTTAAATTTTCTATGTGGAAGATTTTGACCTAAGTAACAGGGCTTACTATCATTTCCTGTATTGCGTTGCCATTCATGAGTACATTCTATTTGTTGGTCCATGAATTTTATAAAAGGTTCTATATTTAAAAAGTTTGAAATTATCTCTGGTTTTGATTCATCACTACTATCGTTTTTAATTTCTGAAAAATCTTCAATAGAAATTATACTATATATATTGATTCTATATCTGAAATATTTTCGTCTACTAAAATTACGTCTTCATTAACACAGTTAATTAGTATACTCTTTTTATCATTAGTGTTTATTCTTTTGGGACTGGTTCTGGCTAAATATTCATCACTGTTACATATATAACAATTTAACTTATTCTTCTAAGTTCTTTCTGCTTAAATTTTCTAACATATTTTTGTTCATTTAAGTAAGGTTTTCTTTTGTTAGATTTCCTCAAATAATAATTTTTTCTAGGTTGTTTTTTGTAGGGTCTTTTTGTGTACGATTTTTTCCTAGTTTTTTTGTCTTCTTTTCCTCCGTAAGCTTGAGAAGTATAAATATTTTTACAAAATTTATAATCTGCAAGTTTAAGTTGATGTTGTATATGTATTTCTACACACTTGTTTCTAAACACTTTATTATATGTTGTACTTTATGTCCTATTCGACACTTATAATCAGGATTCTCCTTAATTTGAGGCGAGTCTAACCATTTATTAGTAATTTCTTCTTCTAGTTTGTCTGGCAATTTATAGAATAATTTATTACCTAATTCTTGATTAAGTGCATTTCCTGACGTACATAATAAATTAGTAAAGTTATTTAAAAATCTCTTTATTTCATTACCATCTTTCCAATTTATTAAAGATAATTGTTCTAATTCTCTCATAGCTCTTCTTTGAATGTTCATTTGTCCGAATTTGGGGTCTGATCCTATACATAAACATTGAATTCTACTTACAAAGTTATACGGGTTGGGTCCTAAAGAAATCAAATGGTTATACTGGTATAAACATTCTAATTTAAATGATTCTCACATCGCTCTAACTGTTTTCCTAAAAACGTTTGTAAATATCTATGCATTTCTTCTGCATTCATATCCATACCGTTTCCATAAAAGTGTCCTACAACTAAACTCTTCCAAACTTCTATTTCACTAGGCAATAATTGAGGGTCATGGGCAGTTAAATTTAAAATTTGTCCTTTAGCTTCTGTCTGAAATTTTATGGGTTGTTCTAAGGGTCTTGCAGCTCCTCTAGGTATGCATGTATATCCTCTAGGCAACTCGTTATATTCGATATAAGCTCCTCTAGGGGGAAAACTACCATAACTAAATTCTCTTACAGGTTTTACTCTTTCAAAAGGATTCTTATCATAGGCTTCCCAAACTATATTTTTAAATTCTTCTTGTTCATCTACTAGATCTTCAATATAACTTATTTATGTTGCTTCTGACTGAATCTCGCTAATTTCATTTATTTCTTTGCCTATCCAAATATTTCCTATATTGTCATAATATAAATATTCTTCTTCCTCTAATTGTTTTTCTAAAAACAATTTATCTTCTAATTCGAAGAATTCTTTTTTAGTTAATATTAATCTTAGTTTCTTAGGATATATAATTATGTCTTTTTCAGTTTCTATATTAACTAAATCACTATTAACTTTCTCTTCTAGTTCTTGATTAGGTATTGTAGTATAATTAATGAATCTTAAACTAACTCCAACTCTTTTATTTTTATATGTTACAGCTTCTTTAGGTGCTAGAGTAGGATTCTTATTTTGTATAAGATCACTTATTTCCCAATCTAATCTGTTAAATTCGTCTGCTGAATATTCTACTGGTTTAACCATTTTTACAACTTTGCTACTTATTAATTCTGCTGCTTTGTCGATATAAACTGTGTAGTTAGTTTCGGAATTACTTGAACATCTTCCTAAAATTCCTAAAGATATGAGTAAATTATCACCTACTCTTATAGCTTTAGATACTTTGGTTTTAATTCCTATTTTTGTATATTTTAAAAAGTTTTCATATAGTAGTTAAAATATCTAGACTACAATAAAATAAACCTCTATTTTTATTCATATCAACTTCTGTACTTGCTTTCATAGCTCTATTTATATCTGAAATTCTATTGTCTAATATGGTTATTAGAACTTTAGTACCTAAAGATTTTCTCATTAATCCTTTTACTCATATAGCAATTAATCCTTCTCTTTAAAGATGATGGTAGTATTACCCTTACCAAAGACTACATACATTTACAAAAACACACTCTAACTGCATCTTACCTAGCTAACCCCTCGTCACGCTGAGAAACGTGGTGTACACAACCCCCCTTTTACAAACTTTACAAATTCTAGATGAAAAGCCTTGCCGCTGTAATAAAGAAAGAGAATACCAATTAATTAATGAAGATTTAGATACTGATGAGACTATAGAAATAAATCCCAAAGATTGGTTAGAACAAAATTTAGAACTGATAAACACAGAATTAGTCTATAGTAACTTAATTACTGAAGATATAGACACTCTAATAGCTAAGTTAGAAAAGATGGAAATTATAGGAAAAAATATTTTAAAATATTGGGAGAAACGATAAAGTACTATTTGAATTAAAAATTAAGAATCTAGAATATATAATTAAGACTAAAAACATAGCACTAACTAATCAAGATAGAGAAGATTTTAAAATGCATATAAATAAATTGTTAAAATTTGGAGTAATTAGAAGATCTTAAAGTCCTCATAGATCAGCAGCTTTTATAGTTAGAAATCATGCAGAAATACTTAGTGGTAAAAGTAGAATGGTTACAAATTATAAAAGACTTAATGATAATACTATAGATGTAACGACCCGACCCCCGTCATGGCCCACCCGGATTCGGCCTGCTACGCCCCAGGGAGGACCATACGGATTTGGGTACGGTCCGCTACCGACCCGATCCACTTTGGCATGATATTGTCCGCTTTGGGCCTGACCCGCACAGTTTTGTTCTTGGGCTCACCCCAAAAGGCCTCATGCCTAGTTGGATGGGTCTCTTAACTTATAAACTGAACTGCCCTCTCATGCCCAAGCGATGTGGGATTGTGGGTGTTACAATCACCCCTCTAAAGGCCCAACGCCCTCGTTGGCCACACTTCCGCTGGGTTCTAGCTCGATACCATCCGTAACGACCCGACCCCGCCATGGCCCACCCGATTGACGGCTACGCCCGGCGAGACCATACGGATTTGGGCTGTCCGCTACCGACCCGATCCACTTTGGCATGATATTGTCCGCTGGGCCGACGACGGTTTGTTCTTGGGCTCACCCCAAAAGGCCTCATGCCTAGTTGGATGGGTCTCTTAACTTATAAACTGAACTGTCCTCTCATGCCCAAGCGATGTGGGATTGTGGGTGTTACAATAGATGATTCCTATAATATACCTGATAAAACAGTACTCATAAACGAATTCAGAACTGTCAAATCTTCAATAAGTTTGATTTAAAGTCAGGATTTTGGCAAATAAGAATGCACCCTGATAGTATCCCATGGACAGCTTTTACCTGTCCAGAAGGACACTTTGAGTGGTTAGTTATGCCATTTGGTTTAAAGAATGCCCTAGTATATTTTCAGAGAAAAATGGAAGATATATTTAATAAACATAGTAAATTCACAATTGTTTACATAGATGATATTTTAGTATTTAATAAAAACAAGATAGAACATTTACAGATAGTATTTTCAGAATTCATTAAACATTGTCTAATAATAAGTAAAAAGAAAATGCAATTATTCAAAGAATATATAGACTTTTTAGAAGTAAAAATAGGAGAAGGAAAAATAAAACTTCAACCTCATATAGCACAGAAAGCACTAGAATTTAGAATAGAAGATTTAAAAGAATTACAAAAGTTTTTAGGATTGATAAATTATGCTAGATCTTTTATAAAAAATTTAGGCAAAATTGCAGGACCCTTATATACTAAGACTTCCCTTACTAGACAAAGACATTTTAACCAAGAAGATATAAAATTAGTTAAACAAATAAAAGAGGTAATAAAAAACTTATCAGAATTAGCTATGCCTTTAGATTCAGAATACCTAATAATAGAAACAGATGGATGTATTAAAGGATATGGAGCAGTTTTACTCCGCAAACCCAATAAGTATTCAGGCAAAGATGAAGAAGGAATTCGTAGATATAGTAGTGGTATTTATAAAGAAAAAGGTAATATAGGATCTATAGATGCAGAATTACTAGCAATTAAATATTCATTAGATGCTTTCGAGTTATTCATAATTTCTAAAAAAGAAATAACTATTAGAACAGACTGCGAGGCAATAGTTAAATTTTATAGTAATATGAAATCTGAAGGAAAAAGAAGTAGTAGAAGAAGATGGTTGACATTTCAAGATAAAATAATAAATACAGGTATACAAATTAATATAAAACATATTGAAGGAAAAGATAATACGGCCGCCGATATTTTAAGTAGACTTATACTTGAAAAACTTGAAGATGAATGAAGCCTCTTCTAGCAATACTTCTGTATCAAAAGATTAACTAGAGAAAAATTTAATAAAATATTACATAGCAGATATCGTACTCAGCTATATTTAAGAGAAATAGAATATAAAATAGATCTACTATTTAGACATGCTAAAAGAAATTGGGAATTAGGATTACCAACACAAATTATAGAACCTAAACTAGAACCCCTTCAAAAAGATAAAGAAATAGCCAATAAAATAGTTATATTAGCTTCAGAATGTCTAAGAAAAGATTCTGTCACTTCATAAGAATGGGAAACACTTTTTAAAGATAAAATTCCCTTCATTTTCAGGGGTGAGTAATTCAGAGACAGGACCTAGCCGAACTCCAGAGTCAAGGAAGGAAGATCCTTTAGAAGACTTAGAAGTAGAAATTGATGAAGTAACATTTTTAAGACTTATAAATAGGAGAAGAAGATTAATAGAAGTTAATGATTATATACGTAGTTGCATATATAGCCTTCATACTTTTATAGGTCGAGATAAGAATAATCAAAAAGAAACTTTACCTGTTATCTTAGAAATTCTAGGAACCGGTTATAAATTATACAATCATAATATAAAATTAATAGAAACTATTAATAAGGGTTTTCAAAAAAGAACTCTAACCAAATTACAACTTAAAAATATTTTTATTGACAGGTATGATAGATAAAAGACCAAGAGAAGAAACAGATAGCAGTAGTGAAGACAAAGGACTCCCTTATAAGCTAATACTTGCCTTAAATAAGAGAAAATAAAAATTAGAAAAAATACTTTTAAATAAATAGATGACTTTAAAAAGAATGTATGAATTATTAGAATTAGAACTTTTCTTTTATAGAAGAAATTGCACACCCAGATTAAGAAAAGACATTATAAATTTCACTAGAGAATGTGGTAAAATTGAAAAAAGACTTAAACTTATTGAAACCTCTTTAGAAGAAGATCATTTATCTCTATAAAATTATAAAATTATTTTTACCTTGTAGGTAACAATGGATGCTGAAATTTCTAATAAGCAAGTTGGTAAAAAAACAATCTCGATAGGTAGAACAGTTAATAAAATCTCTAAATAATAAAAGGTATTGGCTTTTCCTTGATAATAGAGACATGCTTACTACTTTACTAGATAAGAAGTGTTTATTAGAAAAAGAAATGGTTCATTTAAAATTTACTTTAGAACTTTTACATGATTCTATAGAAAGATATTATCGAGATAGAAGAGAACTTCCTCCCTCAAATTGGTTCGAGCCTATTCAAATATGTGAAAGAGATTGTAGAAAATAACATAAGATTGTTAAAATACTAAATAAATGTCTAAAAAATAATATGATATATGAACATGATTATTTAGAAATACTAAATATGTTTACTAGATAATCTTTTTGTTTTGCAGATTATCAAGACCATGGCCAAACTTTTCCCACATTCCTTTAATAAGACAATTAATAGACAAAAAGTGTGAAATAGAAAAAGAACTATATAAAACGAAAATAATGTTACAATTATGTATAGGAATATATAATCACTGTTTATTTCATGAAGTACCTCCTCCTTTTTGTGTAAGATTAGAATTAAAAGAATTTGGCAAAAAGATCTTGCTGTTAACTAGAACTATTGCTCTTATTATATATTGTTCAGATAAAAATTTTATTAGCAATGAATCTTTTCAATTTTTATTTAGCAATCACTAACCCATGTCTCGAATTTTTATAGAAGCTCTACTAATCATGAACAGATTACAAGATGGCTAGACCTCCACCAAGACCTAGATTTCCTCCAGGTAATACTTATGCAGCAGGAGCTATTCCCACCACTAGCAAGAACAGGCCTCCATATAGCCCAGATAAAATTAGATTTGGTAATCGAGAACTCATTAGCTATCCTAGTAGTAATATATCTTTTAAAGTAGAAAATCAAATAAATTCTTTATCTAAAAAAGAGAAATGTCTATTAGATAATTTATGGATTTCTTACAATAAAAACCCTAAGGATTCTAGATATTTTATAACCACTCTAAACTGTTTAGCAGACCATTTTAATAATAATAAGAAAAAATATAATTTTTCTGTTATAACAATGGGAAAAACTGTAGGACTTTTTCATAGTTATGTAGAAGTTTTAGATAGTACCCAAGGCGTCAGTGTACCACAGTATAAGGGTTTTAATGATTTCGAAGATGCTTTAAATTCAGCAAGACAAATTTTAGGAACTAACTTTTATATCTATCCATCTCTTAGAAATTTCAAGCCTACTCAATTAGATTTTTCACATGTTAAAGACACTGATAAAAAGGTTTTATTTTGTGACCATTGTGAGTATTTAAAACAGAACTATAAACTTATTAATAATAGTAATTTTCAACTTAGAAAAGAACGAGAAAATCTAAGAAAATATATTTATAAATTAGAACAAGATAATTTAAATTGACAACTTTCTGCCCTAAAGGGTCTTCCTCCAACCCATACAAATATGGAGAAGGGTGGGCATTCCCCAATGAATGCTATCGAAGGGACTACTGAGCCTAATAAACCAGTAGCTAGTCCAGTCTAATCGGTAGTCGTTAAAGACTTCTCAAATTCGGAAGTAGCTGTGGGTTTGCCAAAAGCCCAACAGACTCAGGGAACTGTTATTTCCCTACTAGTTTGGCCCAACAGGCCAATAATATAGAACGCTGGGATACTTTGGGCCAGCCTAGTGGCAAGTTTGATTATTATGTTAAGTATTCACCACCAGCCAATTTTATTCCAGATAAATCCTTTTATCCTACCGAAGGCCTTACTATACAAGAGCCCATTAATCTTAGCCTAGAATATAGTCCAACAACTCAAGCCACATGTATAGATCTTGGAAAAAGCCCATAACCGGTAGCCCCAATATTGAGATGTTCCAAGATAGCCAAGCCCATAGAGTAATTATATCGCTACCCAATATATGTTAGCCCAATTAAAACAAATGTAAGAAGGATCTTCCTCTCCTCCTTTAGAGTTTACCCAGTTAATAACTAACCAAGTCCAAAAAGCTGTAGAAAGTGATCTTAAAAATATAAAGACCCCAGAAAAAATTAATGAAAGTTCTTCCAAAAGAGTTAATCAGAGTGAAGAAAATGAATAAGCCATGAATAAACTGAAGAAGAAGGAGACCAGTTGAATGAAGGATCATTGGGAAATTTTTCCCATGGATCTATTGGAAGACATATTTTAGATACTGTAGATTAATGACGAAAGCAATGACGCAGCAGAGATTCTCAAGTACAAAGAAACTGTAGCCAGATGCCAATCACTATAGCAAGACAGAGACTTTATCTGCCAATTAATCATAACAATATTTACTTTTTGACTTAATCAGGCGCAGCCAAGAAGCCACGTAGAAAAGAAGAACAATTATATGCACACTCAAGAATCTCACCACAGAAAGAAGATGCGTGGAAAGCAAATCAATAATTCAAGACGCGTTGAGCTCCCTTCTCTCTCTATATAAGGAAGCACTCTTCAAACTTCAAAGAGCAAGCGGAAAAGAACATTCAACTAGCAAAAATAGATTTTCAAAGATGTATTCATGTGTTGAAAACACATCTTTGTAAACATAAAGCCTTCCTTATAATAGAAAAAGCAATCCAAATCATTGTAATTAGTTTTTAGTTTATTTCGGGGTTTTCGAAAGGGAAATCCTTTATTTTATTTTCTTCATGTTATAAGGTAATCCCCTACTTTTGTAAATTCTTTTGTAATCTCTCTTTCCTTTCAGTTTGGAAGGAATTCTTGTTAATAAATTCATGTTTATATAAGACTTTTGATATTTCTACAAGTAATTTTGTTTTCAATTTTATTTCTATCAAAATATTACTTCATAGTAAGCATAGTATGAAACCATTGCTAAGTCTGCAGTTTCAAACCTTTTAACTGTATTTTAGTAATTAGACGTCGTTAAAAGGACCTTTTATGGCCGGAGTGAACCTGTGTTATGGTCCAACAGAAAACGATTCTATCTTTGCTAAAGTATTCTATCTAAGGAGTGCCTCAGGTGCCTTAGCAGAAGCAGGCTAGGTACAAGTTACTATATCTTACTTGGTAAAAAAAAAAAGTTGGGAGGATTTACTTTCTACCATAAGATTATAATTGACAAAGGAGAGTACGTAGTAGGATTATACAACATTTTTGCTTCAAGCGATCATCAGAAGACAAGTAGCAACAAGGCAAACAAAGGCAACAATAACAACACCACAATCACAACCCTAAATCAGGTACCCCCTCCTATTCCCATGGATCTATTGGAAGACATAATTTAGATACTGTAGATTAATGACAAAAGCAATGACGCAGCAAAGATTCTCAAGTACAATGACCCCCTCCTCCCAACTGGTATATATATATATATATATGTATGTATATATATTGTTGATTTTGGGCCCCAAAAATTTTCAAAGTTTTTGCCCTGAGTCGAAAGCCTCTTTGCCCTAATGTAAAGTCCGGCTGTTATCACTTATATATTTATTTGTCATGACATAGCAATGCATATTTGTCTTGAAGACGCTCGAATTAATTTATTTTCCATTGATAATATATTTAATAAATAATTATTCTTGATTAATTAGTTTTTCGAGCCGAGATCCATATTGTTTAGTGACATTTAAATCCATCACCCACCCTTTAGGTCTAAGATTTGATTCCCCTCCTATACACTCGCCATTGGCCATGTAATTTATTAAAAAAAAAAACCTTTTCGATCAATTATAATTTGGTATATAACTAATTATCTAATAGTTAGGAATAAATTCTTTCAAAAAAATAGTTAGAATAATTAATTACGTTTTCCATTCATTTATAAATGTTATAAATAATTAATTGTCTCATAATGAAGCATAATAAATGTATTTTTAAATCAATCTATAAATTTGCAAAAAATGAACATGCAACAACTCTTATATTCAAACTCACCTTAACAGAAAGACATTTTGAGCATAACGAGATGGCAACTACAATTTATCACACTATCACCAAACCACCCAAATCTTTAATAATTAATTTATAATCCATCTATAATTTAATAATTAACACATTATCCAATAGTTAGAGCAAATCCAATGCAACAATGTGCTCATTTGATAGGAGGGAGATAAATACAAAAATACTCATGTCACTACAGGTCCCGAATCATCCTACCCAACCGAGACGTGGTTTGCGTCGATAGAGGGTGGCAGCTAGATGCAGGACCCACCACCAAGGCATCTTGACTTTTCTTATTCCTTGAAAACAACCCCTTTTATGCAAATTTAGTCCCATGTACGTTTTAAAAAGAAATTTTGACAAAGTCACCCTTGTAATATTTACTTAACCAACCTGTAATGCATCACAATTCCTCAAACAAAACATACTTAGATAATTGAAGGATTTCCAATCTATCGAAGCATACTCAACCAAGTAAATTAATTCTCAATCACCTCCTTATCATATTACATCCCAAAATATCGAACTTCTAATTTCTTACACACACTTAACAGAATACATCCCAAAATCCAATCTACATAGTTAAAATATAATATAACTTTTCAAGGGATTAATCAAATACATCATGGAATTGCTTACGTTTATAACCCAAGAATGTTGTAAAGAGCCCCTTCCATGATACTAAAAATGCTATCTTCTTCCTATAATATAAAGAGTTAGGGAAAAAT
Source organism: Jasminum sambac (assembly GCA_018223645.1). Taxonomy (NCBI): domain Eukaryota; kingdom Viridiplantae; phylum Streptophyta; class Magnoliopsida; order Lamiales; family Oleaceae; genus Jasminum; species Jasminum sambac. The sequence goes on along the minus strand of CP073640.1, from coordinate 26,258,680 downwards.
ATCAGTATATAACCCAGTGAGTGCAAATTCGTAATAAAGACCTCTGTTATTTTTTGTTAAAGACAATTTAATTCATATGCTTTGAAAACTTAACATAAAACTCACTTGTCACATATTGACTCGTAAAAGTAACGATCTCATGATCGTAAGCATCACCTTTACTAATCTATAATACATAAGAAAATCCGCACCAAAAGAGTACCCAATAAATTTATCTGCTGAAGTTGTAACCAGTATTTAGTCATACGCGCATAGACAATGGAACACCTCAGTACACGACCCAAAGCCTCTCAGTGCACGAAAGTGGATCCCGAAGACCTCATATACATATATATACTCTTATACACGTTCGTAGCCCCTCAGTGCATAAGAGTGGGTTATCGATTCTAGCACGTGGCCAAAGCCCCTCAGTGTACTAGAATAAGAATAGATAATTACATCTGGTGCTTCTGGTGGTTTTTGAAATCCGTACTACGATGTTAGAATAACATGACAATAATCCATTACGCTAAAACAAGCTAAAGAAATTACTGAAAAACCAAGCATATAATGTAATAGTGTCATAATCAAGGAATTTCTATAAACATTGATAGAGCTTTGAAATCCATTTTTAGGGAAAACAAACTTTGAAATATCTTTTTAAAATTTTTTTTAAGAAACATTAATACTTGAATCTATGTAAAATTCTAAGTTTTCAAATAAATAATTTTTCACTCACAAAAATAGATGGTTGCCTCCTACTTCGGGCGATATACCACACTAATCTCGCCGTTACCTCCTTAGATAAAAAATAATATCAGGATCAACATTAGATTAAAAAAAATGGAAAATAGTCTCATTCTCAAATCACTCCTTATAGTTGCTTCTTTTAACTAACCATCTAAAATTTGAATATTCCCCCCTCATAATAACTTACAAATTCTTCTCATCACCAAGAAATTAGGATTTGAAGTCAAAAACATACAATTTCTCCTAACCTTAAGCCACCGAGCTCACTAGTTAATTAAACCCCTTACAAAGTCAATCCGGCACAAATAAACTACTTCAATATCTAGATTTTTCCAACTTAAAATAAACTAAAAATCTGTCTAATCATGTATAAGTTAGCTTAAACCTTAAATTAAACTCAATAACTAAAAATCCTGACCTTCAGCACCAAGAATACAGCTTATTACCTAGTGAGCTTGGTGTCTTCAGGATCTTCTACGACGTATTCGACAGCTTCTCCGGACGGATAAGGATGTTGTCTCTCACATTTTTCAGGAAAGCAACCAAGTTCCGATGCGTTTTCTTGAGAGGGCTTATTGCAGCAGCACTACAATGAGTATAAGGCCCACCAGATGCCTGCTCCATCTCGAGCTCTTCTAAAGATGGACCGTTATGGTTCTATTCGGGACTCCAGAGAATTTTTATTGTCACTTATTCTTTCATTTGTTATTCTTTTTGTACAGGGTGGTAGTACCTCCTTATTTATCAGCATTGCTTTTTCGTACATGCTTGTTAGGGAGATAGGATCTCCTCATTTATGGCTTTTTGCACACTCACTGCATTTCATTTCCTAGAGGTCAGGCCTACGCCCCCCTCATTCCTTGTATTTTTCAATATTAATATTTATAATAAATAGTAGGGGGATTCCAAACCCCCACCAACTAGGCTCGGCGGACGCGTAAAATGACGTTTGAGTCTAGTTGGTGCTTTGTTTAACCCCCACTAAGTAGGCTCGGCGGGTGCGTAAAATGACGTTTGAGTTTAGTTGGTGCTTTGTTTTAAAAAAACGTAGCTTAAATCTTAAATTAAACCCAATAACTAAAAACCTTAGCTTTCCATACAAAGTATATACTTCTATCAACATAAATACTTAATAAATATCACAAAATTCATCATTTCCCCTTTCACGTACTCACATTTAAATCATAAATCAAAAAACCCTAATTTTTACACATATATAGTAATTAAATTATTTACTTACCTAAATAGAGTTGGTAGAAAACCTTATAAATCACAAGCTCAAATAATAGACACCCCGAAAAAGGCTAAGCTTCCCCCTTCTTCTTCTTCTTTCCTTTTTCTTCTCTCTTTCCTTTTTCTTTCTTCTCTTTCCCGATTTCTTCCTGCCGTCTTTTTCTTCACTTTTCTTTGACAAATTGGTTAAGGGCTTGTTTGGTTGGTTTATATATATTAATTAGCCACTTTTGACAAACTTCTCGCTTGCATCTGATTGATTCCACATATTATTCTTAGTTCCATTTAAATCCTCAAGTTAAGTTTTCAAAAGTAACTCCAATAAATTAAGTTAGTCCATTTTAGTCCCAATTTGATTTTGCTTGAGTATTCAACATTTAACTTTGACTAGTAAAAGTTTGACTTTCAATTTAAAAGTAGGTTATTAAAACTTATACATCAATTTTCTCTCTCTTCTTTTCCACATTTTGTGCTATTTTTGGTCCCTTTTTCTCTACATTGTCAAATACAATGTTTAATTGTAGAAAGCGTCAAGGACAATGTGGAGAAAAACTTACCAAAATATAGAGAAAAATGTGGCAAAGAAGAGAGAGAAAATTGATGTATGATTTTATTATGTATTGCTTTTTCTCATGCCACATGTACACGTGCATATTATTTCATTGGAGATACTCTTAGCCATAATTAATATCATCTCCCATCCATTAAATTTAGTAAATAGTAAGCATATTAATTTATTTTGAATTCATTTAGATATTTAGGAAATAATATTAATTATGCAATAATAAGGTAAGAGCATCTCCACTACCAATAAGAGTTCTTAGACTTAATTGAATGTAAACAACAATAGACATTGTGCATAAAAAAATAAAAAATAAAAATAAAAAAACCTTTTATAATATTTGAGGATTATGACTATTTTTTTTGCATGTTGCAAAGCAGAAATATATAATTCCATGGGGAACTTCTACATCTAGTCGTTGCTTCTAACATTAACACTCAGCAGATTATTGAAATTTTCAATAAAAAAATTTCATTTTACCTAAGTTGTACGAGTTGAAACGATAGGATATCTTACATAAGAGTATATTAATTTTTAATTTAGAAAATAAGAAAGAGTTGGGTTGTATTAATTATATATAGTGTAAAAGAAATAATTGGAGATGAACCTTTACCATTACACGCCAATTCGATCTTTATGCACAATGCAACTTTTATTAAAACGTCTATTTATTTGTCACATAGACGGCAATGCATATTCATCACGTAGATGATCGAATTAATTTATTTTCCAATGATAGTATATTTAATAAATAATTATTCTTATCTAATAATTGCACATAGTTAGTTAGTTTTTTTTCGAGCCAAGACGCATGCGGCCTACTGGCATCCAGATCTATTGCCCACCTTTAGATCTAGGGTTCGATTTTCCTCCCATGTACTCTCCCTTGACCTTGTAATTATCAAAAAAAAAAAATTTACTTTTTCGATCAACTATAATTTTGTATATAACTAATTACCTAATAGTTAGGAATAATTAATTGTTTTCCCATCCATTTATAAATGTTATAAATAATTAATTATCTGATAAATCATAATGAGCATAACAAATTTATTTTTAAATCCATCTAAATTGCAAAAAATGAACATGCAACAACTCTTATATTCAAACTCACTTGAACCGATAACGAGATGGCAACTACAAACATTGGAAATGTTGTTTCTTTCATGATTGTCCTTTCACTCTTTAGCATTCATTTTTGTAAGTAATCATTGGTTCATTCGTTCTGTATTGCTATCAATAGTATTTTTTTTTATGTTTCCATCATCTATATAATATAGATAAATCAAAAGGTAATATTGTTGTACGATTTAACTTTGCTCTTTCACTCATGCAGACACAGATGTCTCTGCTGCAAAATGTTTCATAATAAACCTTGTGATAAGGAAAAGATGGAATGTTGGTGTTGTCGTTTGGAATACATCACAGCTTCCGCATGCTTTTATACCAAAAGGGAGTGTGAGACTTTTGGCTATTGTAGTAAATTTTCCTCAAATCGTCTAGGTTTCCCATAAGTTCAGTTGTATTGTTCAAATTTCTACAATTGGAAATGAAACTCAAAGGTGAACTAATCTATAGTTTTAACTAAAGATTTTGAAATTTTAATTTATTTATTTCTTCATTATAAATGGACAATAATTTTTTGCTTGTCAAATTATTTTCAACTATTTTGTCCAACCGAATTAAATATCATCGAGAGGAAGTTTTTAGTCATATTAAAACATTAATGTAACAAGAATAAAAAACTTCAAGTGACGGAACAAGTGAAGCTGTTGCGGGTACTTCTTCAGTTAACAGAAAGTATACTCCTAGATATATATTTTTTAAAGTTAATGTTGATACATTGGTAAAAAAAAATATTGGTCAAAACTACCAAACTTTAATCTTGACAATTTCCTCCGATATGAACAAAGTATTCTTTGCACTTCTAAGCAAGAAGAAATTCACTATAAAAATTCTGAATAACAAACCCAACTTTTAAACCAAAAATTCTGAATACATTGTCAAAACTTAAATGCTAATTAAATTTTAAATAGGACTCTTAACATATAAAAAAAATTAACACCTACTTTAATTATGGACCTAACATCTCATCTTTGTATTTAATGAGATATAATCAATATTAGTATATAATATTAAAAAGAATCAATATCTATATTAAAAACTGGTGTGCCACGTAGGCAAAGATGCCAAGGCGGCACACATTAAATATTTTTAAAAAATTATAAAATTAGTTTGGAAATAATCCAACATTAATTAGTGGTAATTAAAAATATAATTAAAAATAAACCAATATTTAAAGCAAACATTCAATGAGAAAAAATTGGTTTTGGAAAGACTTTCAATATAACTTCATTTTTTAAAGTTCTACAAAATATTAAATAATAAATATTATTTATTTATTTTCATCGTGTTAAAATTGTAGGTTTTAATAGTTTTGCTTGGTTATGTAAATTGGACTATTAAAAAATATTGGGTATTTTTTACTTGTTTAATAATCAAATAGTGAGTAGTTAAAATTATAACTGGATTTATATTTAATAATTTATCTATTTTTTAAGTAAATACTAATTTATTACTTTTTGTGTTATTATAATTGAAGTACACATTTGGCGGATTCCCTATTGACAGTGTCAACATGACACATGGTTTATAATTAAAAAAGTTAATTGATATTTTTTGTTTTTAATATGGCTGATGTGATATGATAACTAACTAGATTTTGCATTGAATACGTTTTTCCTTTTCTAAGTATATAATATAAAATTAAAACTAAAAGGTTTTCTTTCTAAAATTAAAATACAATTCACGTAAATGGAAAGAAATCAAATGAATTATGTAGATTCAGAAAATTATTGGTATTACTACAAATTTAAGTTACATAAAATTACGGATAATACTTCTTTTACAATAGAGCTAAAATTAAATTGCAATTACAGATAATCACTAAGAAAACCACATAAAATCATCAAATTTAGAGTGCGTCATATCCATTTCATAAAGAAATTAGAAAGAAAAAATATGTTTAATATAAATTTCATTTTTATCAACGAGAAAGATAAGTTTTGATAATCAAATAATTTTTATATATTTATTCCCAATGATTCGTTTACAATTAATTAATCTCCTCGAGCACTGTTGTGCAATGCAATGCACGAGAATTAGAATTAAAGTTATACGTTTTGATAAACTTCTTAATTATGTGATGAATGTGAATTTTTTTAATTTACAATTCTTGAATTTACTCCGTGTTTTTTGCATTGATTATAATATATAATATTATAGATTTTAAAGATTGTTTACAATTATGCAATCTCGTATGCATAAATTAAATCAATTATATAATTGAATATTTATATTCAATATATTTATAATATTATATCAATTATTTATTGTACATAAATTTTATTATTACTGCATTGCACAAATGTAGTACTAGTTATATATAAAAACGAAAGTTGACATTGTTAGTAATATGAAAAACTGGCACACTATACATTATATATAACCATCCACTAATATGAAAATTGACAACTCTATACATTATACATAAATAGTAGTTATCATACATATTTTAATTGTCACATCATCATACTATTAATGAAAGTAAAAGTGCTATGTTGGACAGTTCCAACGTGGCACGCATATATTTAAAAAATAAAAACCAAAATCCAATTTGGAATTTATCATTAAATATTATTTCCTTTTCATGTATATTATTAATCACGCATTTATCATTAAAAGAAAAAAGCAATTTAAAAAAGAAGAATTAAATAAATTTTTTTATATAATTAATCATGATAAATATAAATTCATTTTTTTATGTATGCAATTAATCAAGGGAATAATTCGTCATAGTAAGTCAAACAAGAAAAATTGGACATAAAAGACTCATTGTCGGCGTGTGTACTATGGGAAGAGGAGTCCTATTCTCCTCCCCTATGCAGGGAGGATAAAATATGGATAATGCTACCCATCCACACAAGGTCCATCCACACAATTTCCACACACGATATATCGCGATAATTTGACTTCAATTTCTCGTCAAATTTTTTTTAAAAAATTGAAAATCAACAAGTTGGAGAGGGGTTATCTGGTCTGCAATTGGTGAAAAATCCCCTTGCCACTCAAAATTAAAATCCAGCCGTCCTGTTCGTCTTCCACAACAATGGAGGTGCTTCCAATGGCGCCGGTTTGAACGCCGTCAACGGCCGCCGGAATCTTCACCATTCCCGTTAGAAATCTCCCTTTGCTGCCGACAACCAAATCGTTCAAGCCCTAAAAAACAGATCGGACCCTCTTCTTGTATTTCATACATACATGGATTCTAGCGTTTTGAAGAAGCTTTGAAGACCGTAGATTCGACCACGGTAGCTTCTTTTGCCGACAAACAAATGGATTTCGGTAAGTGGCCCTGGTGACTCTTCTTCTCTTCTTTTGTTGTTACTACTACTATTTCTTCTTCTCTTTTAATCCTCGTCAGAAAACTTAGTTTGGGTATTCATTACAGAATAATGCTTCGTCTGAAAACTGGTTGGGCAATGGTTTGTTGGCTAATGATTGATATTAATTTGTTGTTTTGCTACTTAGCCATTTTTAAAAGGAATGTGTGCAGATTGACATTTTCAATTTCAATGGTTAATTGCATTGCCCAAAAACTAGGCAGACTTGAATGCATTGCAGATTGCCATTATTTGTTATTAAATTACTTTATTTGGGCCTTTGAATTACCAAATTTAAAGGTTGCCTCACCTAATTTTCTCTAATAGGTTTTGGTCTTTACCTAATTTTCTCTAATAGGTTTTGGTGATTGAGAGTAAGTGTGTAGCGAATTTGATTTGGCCGAGTCTAATTTTCTCTAAATAAGCTTGAACATTTTTAATAGTGTTGAATAAAACATTACTTTTAGTCCAATACTTGTTGAACATTTTTTAGCTCATCTAATTAGTTTGTTGTTGTCTTTAGGCGAGAATATTTTTTATGATGATGAAACACCACCGGGAGATGGTTTGGCCGACGAACAAAGTATTAAGGATGCCAATTTAGTTGAGAATAACTACACTGAGACAATGAAGAAAACGAATGAAGTATTACCTTTAGAAGAGGATGTTGATCTTGTTCCGGTTGTTGGAATGCAGTTTGTTAGTTTGGAAGAGCTATATGAATTCTACAAAAATTATGGTTGCAATCTTGGTTTTGCAGTGAAAAAGAGAAATACAAGAAAGGGCAAATATGTGACATATACTTGTAATCGAGAGGGGCTTAGTGTTAACTCTTCCATGGAGCCGCGGCCAACATGTCAAACGGGTTGTGGTGCTAGAGTCACAGTGAAGTTAGTAGATTCAAAGATGTGGGTGATAACCAACGTGACTTTAGAACACAATCACGTTTGTGTTAGTCCCGCTAAATCGAGATTATATCCATGCAACCGAAAACTTGATAATCGTTCGAAACAGAGGCTCGAAGTGAATGACATTGCAGGAATTCCGTTGCATAAAAGCTATAACTCGGCCGTGGTGCAAGCGGGTGGGTATGATAACATGACATTCATTGAAAATGACAGTAGAAACTATATTGATGCATATAGGAGGTTACGGTTAGGTGAGGGTGATGTCGCTGCTATACAGGGATACTTTAAAAAAATGCAAAGTTTATGCTTTGGATTCTACTTTGACTTGGATTTGGACGAAGATGGACAACTGAAGAATGTATTTTGGTGTGACAATAGGTGTTGGCATGCATATAGGGAGTTTGGGGATGTAGTAATATTTGACACCACATACTTGACCAACAAGTACGACATGCCGTTTGCACCCTTTGTTGGTGTCAATCACCATGGCCAATCGATTTTGCTTGGATGTGGTTTAGTGTGTAATGAGGAAGCCTTGACATTCAAGTGGCTTTTCGAGATATGGCTTACATGCATGGATGGTAAGGCTCCTATTGGAATAATAACTGATCAAGATAGAGCTATGCAAAATGCAATAACAGATGTATTTCCAAACACCAAGCATAGGTGGTGCTTGTGGCATATTCTAAAGAAGTAGCCGGAGAAATTTGGCGGGCATAGTGAAAAGGATTCTATAATGACAGCAATGAAAAAGCTAGTTCACGATACGCTAAGTGAAGAAGAGTTTGAGTATGGATGGGGTGCAATGCTTGATACATTTTCACTACAAGAAAGTGAGTGGTTGTCTAGCCTTTATAGAGATAGATCTCGTTGGGTTCCATGTTATTTGAAAATAAGTTTTTGGGCCGGGATGTCAACAACATAACGTAGTGAGAGCATGAATGCCTTTTTCGATGGATATGTGAACTCAAAAACCTCTTTGAAGCTTTTTGTTGAGCAGTATGAGCGTGCATTGAAGGCTAAAGCAGAGAAAGAGGTCCACGCAGATTTCAAATCTTCTACGCGGATGATACTATTGCTTACCCAGTTCGATATGGAAAAACAATTCCAGACAGCCTACACGATTAAGAAATTCAAGGAGTTTCAAAATGAGTACAAGGAAATGGGCTTTTGTCGAATAAAATCCATGGAAGAAGAAAATTCTTTGATGAAGTATATGATACTTCAACATGTCACATACGATGGGGGCATGAAGGAGAAAAAATTTGATGTTGTGTTTCGAAAGGAAGGATGTGATGTCACTTGTAGTTGCCATTTGTTTGAGTTTAGGGGTATACTATGTAGACATGCAATCAAAGTGTTGTTCGAGAATTATGTAATGTCAATCCCGAAAAATACATCTTGAGGCGATGGCGTAAAGATGTTTCAAGGCACTACACGAGATTGAAGGCTAACTACAATAGTTGGATTAGTTCTCCCGAAAGTAGTCGATATGAGCAAATTCAACGTGAGTTTGAGAGCAAAGCGGATGCGGCGTCAACGGATGAAGAACTAACTACAATGTTGATAAATTGGATACGGGGGTTGGACATCTCAAAGACAGCTAGTTGTGCTAGTAATAAGGATTCACATCAAGGGAAAGAAGGAGAAAATGATATAGAATGTCGGATAATTGATCAAAAATGCTCCAAAACCAAGGGTGCTCCACGGAAATTACGATTAAAGAGTTCGGTAGAAAAGAATTCAAAAAAGAAAAGGGCTCGTGATTATTTCCAAAATTATAAAATTTACTTTATAGTAGTTACATTCCGTTATATTAGTTACTAAAAGATAAAGTTTTGTAGCTATTTCATTCCATGTTATAAGTTGCATTTTAACTTATTTTGGATTTTAACTTATTTTGTAGGCCTCATCTACTTCCAAAAAGGGTACCCCCCTGCCACCAAATTCTTTTGTTGATGGCCAAGTCACCGCTCATGAAACAATGTCGGCGCTAACATTTGTGGTTACTCCTCCCCAATCGTATTCTCAAAAAACGGTATTGTGAATTCATTGCCAATAAGTGATTCGAATTTTTGTCTCTATTAAAACCAAATTTAGAAGAAAAATAGATGTTTTAAGGATTAAAAAAGTAGAAAATGTCTCTTAGTTTCATCATTACGGCTTAGCGAGTAATCTTCCTTTGGGCCCTTCGGTGAACTTCCATGTGTTATTTTGAATATATATATAATTATTGGTAATTATATTAACACTACGTGATGAAAATGGGGATAGTGTTGAAGAAACTAAGTTGATGTGGCCTCAAAGAGTGAAAAGATGGAATTTGAGTCAAAATCAACATTAGGCAACCAAATGGGATTACAAGATGACAAAGCTTCATGTTTCCATCTTTATTTTGCAACAAGTAGATTGCCTGCCCAAAATGAGTGATTAGAAACTTTAATTTTCGTCCATATGAATGTTATTTAGATTCATTTCCTTTGGAGTGTTATTATCCAAATGGTAGTTAATTCTTAAATATGTAATTGATTATGCAATTGGTTGATTGCCATTTTAGGGTACTTGCTATGCACCATGGCCACATGGTTATGGGATGAATCAACACTTGATGCAAATGTACCAATGGAGCCAACCAACGATGAAAAGTTATCCATCGCCCTCAAATATTGCTGAAGAGGAGCATGTTAGCGCAACTGAAAATTGCAATGGTTGATGATCTCTCGCATTAATTAATTTTCTTTAAGATACAAATTCAAGATGGTTTTTGAGACTAAATGTAGATGCAATGTTTACACTTTGGCATCATTTTGTGGTTAATTTTCCCATTATGTAGTTGGAATATGTCTAAATTCAACATGGTCACTTTTGTGGATTATTCATGCAGTATTTTTGGTGATGCAAATTGAAGATGATTTTGGAGCATGTCAGTAATTCAAGATGATTTTGGAGCATTTTAGTTTTTCTCGCTATAGCTTGTGATAGGCAGTAGAATATGGATGCATTTTCATTCATTGGTTTTTGATACAGCCATAGCATAAGATACAAACTCTATAAAGCTAAATAGAAGTGAACAAATTGGTTTTTGATACAACCAAAGCATAAGCTACAAACTGCAGAAGGGTAAATAGAACTGAACAAATTAGTTTTTGATACAACCAAAGCATAAGTTACAAATTCTAGATAACTAAATAGAAGTTAGACTTCACACAATTAAGGACACAAAATAAGCACAAACTATATGTCCACTACGCCTCATCAGTGCGTTTCTCGCTTCGTCTATTGTCTACCTCGAAGTAAGCTTTAACCTTGACATCCTCTTCTTTTGAAACTTTTGCACATGTCTTCAGTAATTGGGATAAGCTATCGATCTCCACATTCGGGGCAGGCATCCCTACGTCATTTGAAGTCTCGCTAGAACTACCTTCATGCCATGCAAAAAGTCACAACTCCTCACCGTGCAGCCGTGAAACAATCTGCCAATGTTGGTTGGGAGAGGACTATTCTCAACCTCAAACAATGTCACGTATCCCACGTCACACTCTGGGCAACGACGCTTATAGGGACATTCGTTTAACCAATGTGTTATGCTCCTACAACTATGACATATACCCTGGTTCTTTCCTAGTTTCACCATCTCTACATTCACAAGAACTTGTCAAGTGGATGAAAAGAATAGGGTGAACTTAACAGTAATTAGCAATAAAAACTTACCCATATGAACATTGACATCTACTATAACCAATTAAATCAAAAAGCCTGGTATTTATAAATCAAACATGTTTTCTATAAACAAATTATGCTATCATGTTCTTCAAGCTCATTCCAACCAAGTAATAAGTCAAAAATTATTTTTTAAAAGGGATTGGACATTCCAACCACATAATCAAATAATCATTCCAACTTTTGCTCATTCCTCCACACATCAGCTTATTACAAGCACTCAAAGCACGTACAAAGCCTTAATGCTAAACACATACAAGCACATAAACTAAAGGAGCAAATGCAATTACAAGCATTCAAAGCCTTAATGCTAAACACATACAAGCCAGTCACTTTGAATTACCATCACATCCATGCGGTAAACACATACAAGGCAGCCACGAAAATGAGCCGAGACCACAATACCAAAAATATAAAACAAGCAGCTTTAATGCTATACACATACAAGCCAGTCACTTTGAATCACCATCACATTCCTCATCATCAGATAGAATCGACGAAGAACTGAATCTTAACAAACATTAAAAAATTCAGTCATCAAACATTAAGGGGGCGTTCTGTTTGTTTTGTATTTTCTGTTTTCGTTTTCGAAAATGTTTTGGTATTTTCTGTTTTCAATTGCTGTTTTCAGAAATTTGAAAATGCGTTTGGTTTGTTGTTTTGAAAAAATTATTTTTGAGAAGAGAAAATAGAAAATGTGTTTGGTTTATAATTGTTTAAAATGTAATAAATGTAAAGTTTAAAATCCGAAAACGCGTTTTCCTTGTTTTCAACATTAAACACAGAAAACGCCGAAGACGTTAAAAAGACGTTTTCGTGTTTTCTATACAAATCTTGAAAACGATTTCGAAAACGAATTTTCGAAAACAATGAACAGAATGCGTTTTCAACATTTTCGGAAAACAGAAAACAGAAAACGGGCTGAAAATGGCAAATAGAACGCACCCTAAAAAGATATATATATTTCATTTCCCAAATTGAATCTTAACAAATTACCAGTGTTGGAGGGTTCAAATCTCAGAGAAACGATGGTGATAACTAAAATGCAGGTCAACTGATGGAGGGTACAATACCGCGCTGGTGAAATGACTCTAGAAGCCCTCAATTTTCAGATCCCCAACGAGGGAAACGGAGAACGAAGATGGTTTTGGAAGAAACGACGGAGAACGACGGTGGTTTTGGAAGAATCGACAGAGAACGACGGTGGTTTTGGACAAATCGACGGAGAACTCAAGCCCTCAATTTTCAGATCCCCAACGAGGGAGACGGAGAATGACGATCCCCAATTTCAGATCCCCAATTTTAATCTCGGTGGGAAAATGGCAATTCAAAGGCAATTTTGTGATTTCATCAATACTAAAGGTTAAAAGTGGAATTTTACATGTGTGTGAAAATTGTGTGGATGGACCTTGTGTGGATGGGTAGCATTATCCATAAAATATTCCCCTATCCTACTTGGACTCCTATGGATGGGATTCTATATAAAATATTATTTTCTTAATTTACTTTATGCAAGTTGGCAAGTACACTTTCTCTCTCCTCCCGTCCATCACTCGCGCTCAACTACCCCTTTCTTGCTTTATTATTTCCTCCTATAATTTGATTCTTGCATATGCATTTTAATTTATTTTTGTGACTAATTTGTGAAAACCTTCAAGGAAGTCCACACTCAATGGTTGACTTATAGATTTGTACTTTAGACGGTGACGACAACTTGGGGTCTTGGAGGCAGTCGGACTGCACTGGAAAAAAATCGCGGTTACGCCACTACTATTTTGTATTTGATTTAGGCACTTTAAACAATAAAGCCACCACAAATGAATCATTTTCACAATTAAATTTACATTAAAATTTTAAATTGAATACTTTGTTGCAATAAATATTCTAGTTTTGAATTTAATTTGTGATTTTGGGAAATTAAAATTTTAATTCGTAGACTTTGTTGCAATACAAATTCAACTTTTGAATTTTGCATGAGTTTTGGAACTTAAAATTTTCAGATTGTTGACTTCGACGCAACCAAAATTCTAAATTCAAAACATAAGCATCCATAGTAATATGAAATTCGATATGAATCCAACAACTTAAATTTTCTCTACGAACTTAAAATTCAATATGAGCATGTTAACTTAAATTGGAGCCTATTAAGCAATCCATGAATGCATGATCACGATGATCCATGTAACTTCCAAATCAGGCAAATGTAGCATCTCCACCGCCATCGTTGTTTGTATCGTCAAACTGAAATGATGGTAGATATTCATTACACCTGCGACAAATTAATTAATTCAATTGGTTTAGTAAATGGGATACTTATTATGATGGTAAACTTTTGATAATTAGGTTATACCTGTCTTGTAGCAAGGGATATTTTCTTCTGTCATGAGTAGTTGATCGACAATGACTGTACGCTCTAATTCCCTTAGATATTGCTTTTTCCTTGCAGATTTAAGTCGTTTTCCATTGCCCTTTGTCCTAGCAATGTCTAGATCACATATATGCTGACTTAGGATGTCCTCAAGATTTGTATCTAGTCTCGTTTCATTTGCAACAATACCTCCATCATCAATTTCATCTACCTTTATGTGAAGCCCACAAAATTGATTCAGAAGAAACTCAATGCGAGCAGGGGTTAATGATGCTTTATCAACTAATAATCTCGCTCTATGTGCTAGAGTCTCGTCCCGAGACATCAAAGACCGTCTTAAATCTGCAACTTCAAACGTGGGGCCAAATGTCACCCCTATTTTGGCTTTTTGCGTCCACCTATGTAGTATATATTTCTCCGCGAGATCCATCACGTATTTCTTTTTCAGATAACATAGCATATGGCGACAAGGATAACCTTCGAATCCAAATGTACAATAGCTGCATGACAAGTAATCTGAAGACACATAATACTTGAGCATTCTATACAGTACTGGCCTTCTTCATCAATGTTACCGCCAGTATCACGTCTTTGCAAACAATATATCTTCTCAGCATTGGATTCTGAAATCTTTGAACAAACGTAGAAGTTACTTTGTGCGTACTCATTTTGAAAAATAAAAAATACCTTCTTTGTATATATCATTACCATCTGCTACTCCATCAATATGCCATATGTCAGTCTCGGCCTCTCGGTGAGATCAATGTGATTCGCTATCAATTGCTAGTATCGTTGATGATCCAATCCTCTATTAAAACCAGCGATGAATTCTGTCAATGAGTTTTTCCTCATCACAAATTTCTTGAAGAAAAAGTGCGCGTTTTCTGCCCGTTGGCTACTCGACATTCCTGCACTGAATACACTCTTGATATAAGTAGGGACCAAATGATTCCATATCCCGAAAATGCTAGAAAGCCATTCGTTATTGTCCAAACAGTATGCCTAAATCACTTCAGTCCACCGCGTATCAAATTGTTCCGGCGTCTTCGCATTATGGACTATACTAATAAGCAAGTGGTACACATCATTGTATATGGTCATATTAACCTTTTCTCGAACTTTTTCTTGATATGCCACAAATAGAACTGGTGGAAGGAGTACGGAATCACATCCTTTATTGCCCAAAGATGTTCCAACACCATCAAGTGTTCCATAGTTATGAAACCATCACCCTATTTTGAGGGTCCGTCCGACCTCCGTTTTGAAATCCGGGATCAGAGCTGGAATCAGTACGGCGAGAGGGAGCTCCAGCAATTTTGAAAATTTTCCGGTGACACCGTACCGGGCCGTGGCGCCCGGTCAAAGTTTTTACAATAATTTTGGCCTTGGATGATTGATAAAACTTTGACCAATCGCTACGGGCCGCCACGGTGTCGCTGGAAAATTTTCAAAATTGCTGGAGTTCCCCTCGCCGTCCTGATTCCAGATCTGGTCCCAGATTTCAAACGGAGGTCGGACGAACCCTGAAAATGGGTGATGGTTCCATAACTATGGAACACTTGATGGTTTTAGATCATTCTTGCCTTTATTGCCCTAGCCATGGCGGGATCCTGGTCTATTATAATGACTCTTGGCTGTGCATGATTCAGCATGGAGTCCAAGAAATTTGAAAAAGCCATATAAAGGAATCCATAGTCTTATCGGAACAAGCAACGCAGTCCCAAAAACAATGGTCTAATGATGATTGTTCACCACCCATCAAAAGAGCAAAGACCATTCCATACTTGTGCGCATTGTACGTTGTGTCGAATATCGCAAGTTCGCAACATCTCCAAAACATGAATATGCTATCCTCGACTGCTCGTCTGACCAAAAACAGCGAATAAGTTTTTATCTTTGTTAAGGGCATGGTGAAAGAAGAACAGTGGACATTTTTCCTTCTCGGAAATGAAATGCTCGATCAACATTGCGGCATCATGCCCTCTTTTCTCCTCTCGAGCATCTCTTTCTTTGTTACGAATATCATGCTCAAGACAACCTATTTGTGAAGGTCTACCTACCTCTACCGCAAATAATCGAATTTTTGCTACAGTTGGAATGTTTGCTTCACCAAATGTTTCGATGAGCACCTTCTGTGGACCAGACACCTCCATATGTGAACGTAAAAGATGAACTCTGTTGTAGCTCGTGAGACCGTGGTTGGGTTCCTCGCTAAATTTGTAGACAATCCAACCAGTCCCATCCGGTTGCTTCTTGACCTCCAACTCTGCCCCGCATCCACTGCGGGTCTCGCCGCGTCGCCTCTCACCACTTCGACTTCGAGGGACTACATCCTTATGGCACTCCTGATATGTGTTGTCTATTTTACCCTCATTCGAACACATGGAACAACCTCCAATAAACCTCATTTGTGTTTTTTCTCCTTTTTATTTTATCTTTTCGTATATTGAAACCATTTGCTGGAGCATACTCATTGTAGAAATTATAAGCTGCTTCGTCTGAAGAGAAATTTTGTCCAACCTGTGAAGGTCTAGATGTTGTGATTTGATGAACAAATGCGTTGTCAACGCTTTCTAACTCCATTCCCACAGTAACATCAATTCATAAATTTTAAATAACATTAATATACTTGTTAACAAAATAGCAAGTAAAGCCATTTGGAATAAAGAATTGATACTAACAACTATTTACTATTTGTTCCTCCATGAAAAATGTATTTTATTTTTGTAAGTATGAAATCCACAAAAATCCATAATATATAACCGTTTAACCGACTAAGAAAAATGAATACACAAATGAGTACAAATATGACACAAGATTATAGCAACTAACAAAAATTTTAAATACATAAAGAATAAATTTCAGCATAAAATTATCGCATATCGGTTACAAACTTACCCGTATGATAATGTGCTTATATGGCCAACCTAAAAATGGATAAACTTGGATGTAGATCAAACTTACTAGATTTTCTCCATGAAAGGGGAAAAAAAAAATCAATAGAAAAATTTCGATGTGCCAAATAATATTTTTTGTCTGGAAAATCTCCAGCTCTATGTTTAAATAGACCAAAGGTTGGTGCATCTATTGAATGTCACGATTGGAAGGCTTACACAAATGGTTAAAAAAAAATTTAATGTTACATCGAATTGTTGAAGGCATTCACAAATTCGTCACAAAAATAAATTAAATGCATCTGCAAGAATCAAATTAACCGGTCAAAGTATTTCACTAGTATTTCATTGATTGAGTCATCAAAAGAAAAAGAAAAATGAAATTCGTTG
This sequence comes from Jasminum sambac, assembly GCA_018223645.1. Taxonomy (NCBI): domain Eukaryota; kingdom Viridiplantae; phylum Streptophyta; class Magnoliopsida; order Lamiales; family Oleaceae; genus Jasminum; species Jasminum sambac. The sequence continues at coordinate 26,241,434 of CP073640.1, read as the reverse complement.
ATTGAAGTGCTTGAATCTAGTACAAAAATAGGAGGAAATAACAAAGCAAGAAAGGGGTGGTTGAGCCCGTGTGAGGGACGTGAGGAGAGAGGAAGTGTACTTGCCAATTTGCATGAAGTAAAATTAAAAAAATAATATTTTATAGAGTCCCATCAACATAGGAATCCAAGTAGGATGGGGGAACATTTTATCCTCCCCATAGGGGCGGAGAATAGGACTCATGGCGAGAACATAAATTTATAGGGTATTAGGATGTGTGTTTTTATGTGTTTTTATGTATTCTGACGTCATATAGAAAAGAAAAAAGTGGAATTGAATGGTGGAGATTTATGTAGTACAGGTAGGTCTCACAAAATTTGTGTGTAAAAACGTGTTTTTATGTGTAGGAGAACATTGGCATATTTGGAAGCAGTATCAATTCTTAGCTATAATTTCCTCAATTGGGTTCACACATTAGCAAGAATTAAGAGTTTAAAATACTAAATACTTTTCTTAAGACTAATTAGCGTATCATACAACGAACAAAAGTCAAGTTGAACAAAAAGTCAATTAATTAATCCAAATAACATTAGTCATGCAAAATAATACTAAATAAAATTGCATAACACTAGAGTGATATTGCCTTTAACATGATTTATGACATAATACTAGTAAAATTATTATATTGTCATTAATGAATGATTGTATTGACAATTGAGATAAAATGTATTAAAACATTTTATTCCATTATGGTATTCTTTATAGCATTTGATATGTCACTGCAACGTGGTCGAATAAAATTTCCTCAATTATTTCTACACACTAGCTCAAATCACGAGTTAAAAATGCATTTCTTATGCCAAATTAGCATATCATATGACTAAGAAAAGTAAATTTACACGAGCAAATCAATCAATTAATGTGTAGGACATTAGTCACGCAAGCCAAATTGGACAAGAGCTAATTTACTACTCATAGATGTAAGGGGTGATAGGATTTAATTTTTATGGTTTTTATGGATTTTTATGTAAAATATGAGAGATAATGAGTAGAGTTAAATAGTGAGAATTTTTATAGTATATGTGAATCCCATGAAATATGTGGATGTGATTGATTTGATAAAAAAAAAGAATAGTTAAAAATGATTAAAAAAAAGTTGATTTTTAAAAGAAATCAATCCTATCACCTTGGTAATCACACCATTACATATTAAATCAAGCATTAAGAGATCTCAAAAAATTTATATTACAGAATGATTTTGGTTCTTGGTTGCACCTATAAATACTTCGTAGGTGTCTCAACATTGCATACTATATACAATCTCAACATTGCATACTATATACAATCCGTACAATCCACATTGCATAAATTTTCCAAACCTCAATATTTAATCTTCAGTGCTTACCCATGGCATCGTGGCTTGGCTATTTAATTGCTTTGGTTTTGTAATTTATTTTGCTTTTCTTATTTAGTGTTGCTTTCATTTAATTTACATTTTTTGTATACATTCTAATTATTTATATAAATTGGAACTAAATGCGTGCACTAAATATGATGCTGATGCTACAACTTACATGCCAATCAAACTATTTATGAAAATTAGAATTAACTTTTTTTATGCATGTTTTAATTTATATATATATATATATATATATATATTCTTATCTGTAAACATTGAAGTGTCAATTTGGCATAGTGTCGTAGCAGTTTGATTTTTATTTTAGAAAAAAAATATTTTCTTACTTATTTAAAAAATTAAATTAAAACCCCATTTTATTTATTTTGTCTTGCTAAAAGATTAATTTTAGATATTCTTCATTGGTAATGTGCATTGGACAGTTTAAAGAATGTGGTTTTTTGTTCGTATTTTTGTTCTTTTTTTTTTTTTGGAAAATCAAACAGTGAGTAGCTAAGCTATAACTGAATTTTTTATGCATAATTAAATTATTAATCAAAAAAGAAACAAAAAAATACAACTTTGATATCCTTTTTCATTGCTTCGCATCACTTAAAAAAATAATTACTGAAATAACCTTCATTTAATTAGCTTTTTATTATTTAATTATGATTTTATTTTTTACCAAAAAAGAATTGCAAGTTTCAATGCTTGTAAAATGAGTCTTGATTTCAATTTATTCATCCATTTTGGACATTAGGTTTTTTAAACATATTATTTTAAAATATTTTCAAATATCTAATGTTAGATAACATTCATACATTATTAATCAATACAAATTCAATATACATGTGGTCTTTAAAAAAGGTTTTTCAAAATTTAAATTGGATATGTATGTTTTTAAATTTTTAATTTCGACATTCATGCCTATTTAAATGTTATAAATATTATGATCTCACTTTTGGCTTGATTGAATAGTTAACATATATATATTTTTGCATAACTCTCATCGGAATTCCTGTGCATATCGCACGGCGTAGTACTAGTATTTGAGACTACACATTCATCATTAAAGATGATAGCATTAATTTATTTTTCCATTGATGAATAAAATTGATAAATGATTATTTATCTTACAATTGTACATAATTAATTAGTTTTTCCATCAAATATAATTTAATTAGCAATAACTAGTAGGTAGGTAGTTAGGTATAATTAATTATTTCTCCTCCATCTTTAAATGTTGGAAATTATTAATTATCTAATAATGAGGCATAATAAATTTATTTACAATCAACCTATAAATTTGCAAAAACGGAACCAGGACTCTTACATTCATACTTACTGACTTGAACAGAGACTTTCGAGCTTAACAAAATGGCAACTGCCAAAATTGGAAATGTTACTTTTTTCATAATTCTTCTTTCGCTCTTCAGAATTCATTTTTGTAAGTATTAATTTACTCATTCTTTTTTATATTCCTATAAAATTATTTTTCTTGTGATTCCATCTTCTATAAAATATAGATAAATCAAAAAGTAATATTATTGTAAAATATAACTTACTCTTTCTCTGATATAGTACATACTATATTAATTCGGATTAATCTTTATGCAGACACAGGTGCTTCTAGTTCCATATGTTTCCTAATAAAACCTTGTGATCCGGAAAAGATAGAATGTTGGTGTTGTATTTTGGACACCCCTACATCTTTTTCATGCTTTTATAGCAAAGCGGAATGTGAGAATTCTGGCTCCTGCAATATTACTGCAAATCGTCCATTTTTCCCATAAGTTTAGTTGTATTGTTCAAAATTCTGAAGTCAGAAATAAAGTTTGTTGGTGAAATAATCAACAGTTTCTTCTTGTTTTTGTTTTTGGTTTTTTTTTTCTTTTTGTTTGAATTACAAAGCCAACGGAGAGTGAAGGGAAAGAGAATTGAAACCTGGACCTAGGGAATGGGAGACGGACCCAGATGCCATCAAACCATATAGGTCTTTGTGGCGAAATAATCAACAGTTTAAATACCGGTTTTGGAGTTATTATTTGTTATTTCTTTACTTGAGTGGAAAATAAATGCTAGTAAAATTATTTTGGATTATTATGTTGGAACCGAATTAAATATTATCAAGAGAAAGGTTTCGGTCATAGCAAAATATTAATGTAAAAAGATTAAAAGAATTGTGAGGAAAGTATAGACAGAAATATTTGAAAGCTAATACTGATATGTTAGAAAATATATATTGGTGAAAATCATGAAATGGTTTCGTCTTGATAAATTCCTCCAATATGAACAAAGCATTCATACTTGTAAGTAAGAAAAAAAATAAATTAACTTTTAGTTACAATTCTATAGTTTATGGGGCTTGAGGCGTTACTTGAAAAATGGGCCTCATAAACTTTTAAATTGCTCTATGTTCCAATGTTCTAAAACTGTAAAAATGATGTTTAGGCATGACGAGGAGCGAAGAAATGGTGAAAAACATTGATGAAAAAGGTGCAAAAGCATGTTTAAGCCCCAAAAAACGAGTCTAAGTTTAACTCCCCCGGATTTTCACCAGCTTAAGTACTTATCTAGTTCCAATATTAAATCTAAAATTTACTGCAAAACTCTACTTTCCTCAATAAATTTCCACCGGTGCATTCAACGTAAGTAGCGTCACCCCCTGTCATTTTGAATCAATCACAACCTCTGTTAGCTTTTTAATTAAATGGAAATGATTTAATTTAATTAAAAGCTAGTTATTTTAATTGTCATTTCTATTTTTCCACACTTAATTTGATTAATTGAGTTCCTTATTGTGACAATTAAATGGACTAAATTTATTGAGGTTATATTATCAAAATATAATACCTTGTTTGAGATAATGTAATCAAAGTGAATTTGTGTAATTTATCATGTCACTTAGATAACATCAACTTAGGAGATTTAGATAACCTTAAACTTAGGATTTTATTAGATAACCTTAACTTGTGCCTTATCTTGATTTTGTATTCCCTTCATTTATCTTAATGTCCTACACGCCTATTGTCATAAAATCCTAATTGATAAAATTCTAATGAGGTTAGAGATAATTCCCATGTGGGTGGAGATAAGATGACTTATCATTTGACTCATTTCAAAATTTTTATCTTCTATTTGTTATCTTCGGTTATCTTCTAACTTATCTTGGTTTATCCTACTAATCTTATCTTATCCACCTTTCTTAAGTGTAGGAGTTTTAGTGTGACAAAACGTCTTTGGTTGCAAGACATTGAACTCACACGTGAATAAATAGAAGTGGAGCAGGATTAGCTAAAGTGGTGCATGCCTAGAGGAAATAAAGCATGTACAACCTACATGCATGCATAATGAGCTTTGTACCTGCTTCTCCATGCACTTGTAACTTGAGATTCGTACCGGGTTTAAAGGAAAAAAAACTACAAGTGCATTTGTACTACAAGTCCACTACTTGATTTCATCAAGTCAAATCTTCGGGAGAAGTCAGAATCCACTACATAGGAGCCTCAACGCTGTTAGATTATCACGGGAATCTTGATCCGTTGGAGGACCCGCGCAAGTCCAGGCAGGATTGCGGAGTTTCAAAGAATTAATGAAGAGCAACGAGACGTTGACTCATAGTACAAACTAAGAAAGAAATCAGGGAGTGGTTTCGCAAGTATCTTAATTGTTTGATTGTTTTATGCGTAATTCAATCCTTTAATTCTTTGTAACTGGTTTAAACTATTGGCAACTAGTGGATCTGTTTGTTTGCAGGTGCAGGCGGGTGGTTTTTTACCCTATTGGGGTTTTCCACCTTAAAATCATATGTTTGCTGTTCTATTTAAATTTCCATATTCTTACTCTGAGCTAGATATATCTAGGCTCCAATCGAACTATTTGCCAGATATATCTTGTCTGAGGTAACTGTGAACAAACTGGCACTTTAATAGAACACAATCCAGATACACCTAAGTAATCTGTAAATTAGACAACTCATAACTTTCACTTAGTATCAGGGTAGTAATAAGATGAATCAATTTGACGGCATGCAAAGAATTTGGAACTTCATTCAAATTAGAGGTCGAAAGTTATGAGTTGTCTAATTTACAGATTACTTAGGTGTATCTGGATTGTTTTCTGTTAAAGTGCAGTTTGTTCACAGTTACCTCAAACAAGATATATTTGGCATATAGTTCAGCTGGAGCCTAGATATATCTAGCTCAGAGTAAGAATACAGAAATTTAAACAGAATAGCAACAACACACGATTTTAAGGTGGAAAACCCCAATAGGGTAAAAAACCACCTGCCTGCACCTGTAGACAAACAGATCCACTAGTTGCCAAGAGTTTAAACCAGTTACAAAGAATTAAAGGATTGAATTACGCTTAAAACAATCAAACAACTAAGATACTAGCGAAATCACTCCCTGATTTCTTTCTAAGTTTGTACTGTGAGTCAATGTCCCGTCGCTCTTTATTAATTCTGTTGATGTCGAAATCAGTAAGGACCAATTAATTATCAACTGAGGTGAGTGTTAGAACCTGGTTAGTAGTAACTGAAGAAGTAAAGAAGCAAAGAATGTAAGTGTATTTATGTCCGAGCTAGTCCTTAATTACAGAGGGTTTTTCGTGTCCACAAATGTCACTAAGTGTTCTATTTATAGTGCAAGAAAGAGGTATACGGCGGCAGGTCATCATGAGGCAACTGTACGAGCGCTAGAGTAGACGTGATGATTGCACCTGCAGCGCCTGCAAGCCGTCTTGCATTTAAGGTGTTGACCTCGGAATTTGGGTGCGGCCGTCCCGCATTAATGGCGAAAAGATACTCTGTCGGTTGCAGGTGGTGTCAGGGTGTCAGGTGACACGTGGATTGTCATTGTTGTCGGCTACTGTAGAGAGCGGGACTGGCCATACACCATGATCCGAGCTGACCTCGGACCCTCTGTCAGAAACTGTGATGATGGGAGTCCTTCATGAATTGGCCGACCGGGGCCATGGACCGAGCTAGATAGGAAGTCCGAGCTGAACTGGGACCCGATACCTATTCTCCAGTGGGGTGAATTCCAGGGTCAATCCGAACTGGGACACTAGGGGCGTGGTCGGCCGACCTGGTGCCCATACTCGTCAGGTCGCCCCAAATTTTGTAGGGGGTTCGGGTTGAGTGAGTGCCACGTCACCAGGGTGCCAACAATTGTCCCCAGCGTTAATGCCAACCCGGGTCGGGGTTGACGCTAAGCCGGTCTGGGCTGGCACACGCGTGGCACGTGGGTATGAAACCGGACCACGTGTCGGCCGGCCGTTGGAGGAGGTCACGTCTTTTCAACTTCCACTGCCTTTGCCTATATATACCCCCTCATTCCTCCAGTTTTCACTTTTCCGCTCTTCATACTTGTCAAAAATTCTCTCTCGAGCTCAAGCCCAGTTCGGATCCGTCCTAGCCTTCAGTTCGAGACCGACCTAGTCTTCAGGTATATTCCGGACTCGAAACTTGTGAATTCCAAAATCAAAATGTCATCAAACTCAGAGGAAGTGTACGACTACGACATGGGGAACCGATCTCGGGACCTCCCCTCTCCGCACAGAGAGAACTCCCCGAGCGTCGAGGAAGTCCTGCAAGCCGTGCCGCTGCAAACTATCAGAGCTACGGTGGAGTCCGCTGAGCTCGCGTCCGAGGTGGGCACCTCCTTCCCGTCCGAGCCGCTCTCCCGCCAGCCGACCTTTCTCAAGAGGCGGAAGAAGAAACCGGCCAGACGAGACCTAACGAAGTCGTGAGGCTGCTCTCAGTTCCCATGGGCTGTGACTGAGGAGATGCTGAGCTCGTGGCATTTCTAGTATCAGGTTTCACCTCGGGCGGGTTGACCTCCTACCAGCTGGGTGGGTGGCTGTGAACCAGGCCATGCGATGCGAGGTGAGACCGCCGTTCCCAGCGGTGAAGTAGTTCTGGGTGTGTGGGGTGGCGCCTACTCGACTTACCCCAATACGTGGAAGACCGATCCTGGGGATGCTAGTGTGGCATCGGGTCGGGCTCGGCGGGTTGGCGGTGTGGGAGTTCAACCACCTATACACCTTCAAGTCGGACGGACAGCACTCGGGCTAGTAATACTGCTCAATCCGGCCGAACTCGGGGGGGTGCCTTCGTCACCGGGCTTCCGGACTCAGTCAAGAGCTGGAAGCAGAACTGGTTATGGGCGGAGGGGTTCCTAGTCAGCCCAGATGAAAGGGAGGGGGAGGTCGCGATCCCTGTGAACTATCACGACCTCGGTAAGCATCCTTCCGACCTCGATGTTATATTATTTCGAACTGAACCAACTCGTCTTTCCTTCGCAGACTTCAAGGAGGCCAGACCGTTAGAAGGCTGGACTGAGCATGCTGCCATCGCGAGGTCGATCCCAGATCGTGACTGGCCCTCCCTCTTGACTGAGGAGAATTTATTCAATTGCCAACTCTCGCGAGCTCGGCCCCAATGATCTTCTTCTACCTCAGGTAATCGTTCGAACTTCCTTATACCATTGCTTGCCGACCTCGCCTACATTTCATGCTAACTGACCTTTTCCGAACTCGCAGCTCACTCCTCCTTCCAACCAACCATGCGAGGCCGTCAAACTTCCCAGCCCGCAGCGAAGAAGGCCCGCACTGAGGCCTCGCCGACCTCGAGGCCAACTGAAACTCGACCTGCGGGCTCAGCCAGTGCCTCTGCCCTTCCTCCCAAGCACGGGGTCGGGAAGGGGCTTATGAAAGCCGCGAGGTCGCCGAGTCCGGTGCCGCCAGGAGGCGGGCCCGCCTACCTTGCAGATTTCCGGAGAACCGGTGAGGAGGCCTACTCCAGAACAAGGGGTGCCGCCGGCGGCAACATTTTTACCGGTCCAACTCACCGGTCTGGACGATGAGCCCTTCAGTCATGCCGATCTCGGCGGATAACGCCACGGTGGCGATAGGGAGGTCCTGGACCCCAGCCCAGGAGCAATACTTGACGAGCATGGGTACTGAGGACAACACCCTCTCGGCGGCGGTCCACTGTAGTCGAGCCCTGATCCACCTGCTCCGAGCTGGTGAGCAATCAAGGGCCACCATCCGAGACCTGCAAGGGGGCCTCAAGGAGAGTGACTCAGCCCTGGTGGGGGCCAAGGCCAGTGCGGCTGAAGCTCTCTCCAGGATGAAGGAGGCCCAGCGGCGGCCAAGGAAGGGGCCAAGGAGCTGGAGGACGCCCGGAAGGCCTACGCCGCTGAAGTCGAGTCACTCCGAGCCGAGCTGGAGGCCGCAAAGAGCTCCCAGATCCCCCAGCCCGTCCTGTCGAAGGGAGAGATCATCGAGGAGTATAAGAGGTCGGAGGAGTACCCGTCCGAGCTCAACTCCGTCTTCGTGAATGCGGCCGAGGACGTCATGGCTAACATCACAGAAAAGCGGCCTGACTGGGACATCGGGTTTCTGGCCGATGAGGTCAAGCGGCTCAGGGCGGAGTACGGGCTGCCGGAGCAGGGACCCGAGGACGGCCGATGATCCGGCCTCATTCGTTTCTGTTGTTTTATTGTTGTTTTTTTTTCTTCCTTTTTCTTGTAATGACATCTCCGAGCTCGTCCATGTCGGGCTCGGCTAGATTTATATTTGATGAATGCCATTTAAGTTCAGCTCGTCTCTTCTTTTTCCTTATATTGTGCGATTATTAAAACAGCTCGCGATGTATGTGTGCATGCTTCATTTGTCTCTTGTACCTCAGTCCCGTACCTGAAGTCCGGACACTTCACTAGGTCGTCCCCACGCTGGGGTCATAGGAGGACAGACTTAATAATTTTGACAATTTTGACAAGCGTTGGTTCTACCCCAGCGGATCCGTACTTAGACCGTACCTCGTAGGTCGGCTTCGCTTGGTGACGGGTCCGCCGGGGTGGGCCCAAGTGTCGATCTGGTGACTTGATTTATTCACGAAGTAATCGTTAGTGGGTCCAGTTCGGCCATGCTTTATTTTCTCGGAGTTCCGCCGTGACGGGGCTAGGTCGTTCTACTTATTTCGTTTGGGTGCCACCTTGGTGGATCTGTCCCCAGGCCGGACCATTCAGGTCGGTCATTTCAGGGGGTGGGTCCGCCGTGGGGGACCTAGGTCTTGGTCTTTTGTTTTTATTGTTTGGATGCCACCTCGGTGGATCTGTCCTCAGGCCGGACCGCTTAGGTCGGTCATTTCATGGGGTGGTCCGCCGTGGCGGACCTAGGTCTTCGTCTTTTGTTTTTATTGTTTGGATGCCACCTCGGTGGATCTGCCCCCAGGCCGGACCGCTTAGGTCGGTCATTTCAGGGGGTGGGTCCACCGTGGCGGTCCTAGGTATGACAATTAAGTACTGAACAAGGGATTAAAACAACAAGTCAAAAAACTATCATTAATTACTGAAGTAGAGATATTACAACTGATTTTCAACATTTACAACTTTATAGCTACTGGAAATATTTCTTCAAGTGTTCAACATTCCAGGGGTGGGGGAGCTGAACTCCTTCGGCTGTACCGAGGCAATAAGAGCCGTTACAGAAGGATCTTAGGACTACGAAGGGTCCCTCCCACTTCTCGGCTAGGGCTCCAGCAGCCTGATCTCGGGTAGCGAGGAAGACCTTTCTGAGTACCAAGTCTCCGACCTGGAAGCTTCGCTTCTTGACTTTCTGGTTGAAGTACCGAGCACTACGGCGCTTATATAGCTTAGTACGCAGGTCGGCTTCGATTCGCTTCTCTTCCAGTAGGTCGACCTCCAGCATAAGTTCCCGGTCATTTGTGTGCTCAGAGAAGTACCGAGTTCGGAAGGAGGGCAACTCGACCTCGGTGGGTATCACAGCGTCGACTCCGTATGCCAATGCGAAGGAGGCTTCTCCGGTACTGGTCCTGGATGTTGTCCGGTAGGACCATAGGACGGGCGGGAGCTCATCCGCCCATCCTCCCTTCAGTTCTTCCAGTCGGGTCTTGAGTGCGTGCTTGATTATCTTGTTCACTGCTTCCACCTGGCCGTTGGACTGGGGGTGGTTCGGGGTGGAGTAGTGCTTCTTGATTCCCAGGTCCTCGCAGAAAGACCTCAACCTACGGTTGTCGAATTGTCGGCCATTGTCGTTTACAATGGACTCGGGTATTCCGAATCGGCATATGATTGCCCTCCAGATGAAGTCGGTCGTTTTCTGTTCCGTGATCTGAGCCAGGGCCTCAGCTTCCGCCCACTTGGTGAAGTAGTCCACGGCTACAATAGCATATCTCACTCCTCCCCGACCAGTCGGCATAGGTCCTATGAGGTCAATTCCCCATTTGCAGAAAGGCCATGGGCTGAGCACATGAGTTAGTTTCGCTGGAGGGGCCCCGCCGACTTGGGCGTGGAGCTGGCACTTGTCGCAGCGCCTGACGTAGGTGATGGAATCTTTCTTGAGGGTTGGCCAGAAGTAGCCTTGCCTCAGGACCTTGTGTGTCAGGGCCTAACCACCAAAGTGGTTCCCACACGTTCCGGAGTGGACCTCGTCGAGTAAAAAGGCCGCCTTTCTCTCTGTCAAGCACCGCAACAGAGGGCCTGAGAAGCTGCGTTTGTAGAGCATATTGTCGATGACAGTGTAGCGAGAGGCCCTGATGCGCAGTTGATAAGTGCTAGAAAGGCAATTAAATAACTCTTATGTTTTATGTATTTGTGTGTTTTATTAGTGTTATATGTTCCGTTTTATGTGTTTTTTTCCTTTATTGTGGTGTTTAGGGTCACAAAGAATCAAAAGGAGTCAAAATGGATGAAAATCGGATGAAAACGGAAACTCGGGACCAAAAAGGCAAGCGAATCAAAGATGGAGGACCTCCGATGCAATTTTATGAAAAGTTGTTTTTACAATTTTTCTTGTGCCAATGTCGAAGAACATCAAAAGGGGATTCCCAAACTTTTTCCGGATCGCAAATCGGAGTTTCCTAGTGAAAGTTATGGCCGTTTGAAGAAAAAGGACTAAAAGCATCACTTCCAAAACTGTTGGGGACCAAAGTGCAACTTTTCAAAAGTCAGGGGACCAAACTGAAACTTTTCAAAAAGTTGGAGGACCACAATGCAATTTGTCAAGGACCAACATGAACAAGATTCAAACGTTGAGGGACTTGTGTGCAATTTCTGGGTGACTCGGGTGACTCGAGTCACCGCCGCACATGATCGAGTCAGCGCCGCAAGTGACTCGAGTCACGCCCGAGCATCCTCGATCAGCCGCAAGAACCGTCCGAGTCATGCCCGCAACCGCCCCACGACCTCCCGTTCGCACATGATCGAAGTCGCTACGACCGACTCAGTCACGCTGACACCACCGCAGATTTTGACCACGGACTCCACCTACCATAAAACGTGTTTTTGGTATTTTCTTGACCGTAGAGATAAAACAACCCGAGCACACCACAATAGACTCATGAAGGAAGACTTTATGATTTTTAATATTTTTGGTGTAATATTTTGCCTATAAATAGAGGCATTTCCAAGCTTGAATCACGCAACTTGTAGAGAGAATTAGCTTGTGATTCTCTCCAACTTTCTCCTCAATAAATTTCTCTTCATCATTTGTTCTTAGTTGTAGCTTGAATGCTCTTAGTTTTTCATATTCCTAAGTGAAGTAAGAACCTAAATATGGTTCGAAAAATCAATCGACGATACTTCGGCCGTGAATATGATTAACGGAGTATTTCTTCTCTAGTTTCTTGCCTTATTTTATTTTTCATATTTGAGAAATACAATCTATCATATATTGCAGAGGTGATATACGGCGGTTACGCCGTTATAAGTATTTAACCCGCATATGTGAGTAGTTAGACTTCTCTATCTAGTTCGAGGGGGACGTTGTGTTCAATTATCATGTTGTTATCTTTTCTAACTCTTTGCTAACGTTTTATCTATTCCTCTACTTCAATTTGTTGATTTGTTATACTTTTAAACCCGTTTTGAATTTATGTGATTATTGCATTCACTTTGGCCAATTGAATCAATTAATCTTTAAGTTCAAGTTAAGTGCTAGGATTGGAACTTTTGATCCGTAATTATCACTAGATTCCAATCCACAGTAGCAAACAAATGTCGTGCATATTTGTTAATAAATCAACTTAGATGTATTAATTCAAGTTTGTGAAATTGATCATCTAATTCAACTCATTCTTCTTGTTCATTTCATACTAGCATTGCATTAAATCCTAAGAACTTGTTTAGGATTATCCAATAGCTGGATGTTAAGTTAAAGAACTCACTTTAATTTAATACACTTAAGGAAGAATTCGTTAATCAGAGCTTCTTGGTTAATTGAGAGTTGATAAATTGAAGAAGGGATAATACACGTTGCATGGGAAAGATAAACACAAGATGTTGACACAACCGAACCCGAGAACTAGATATATCTTCAATTGTTTTAGTTTCATCTCTTTTATTTTGTAATTTTATTTTCGAATTGCATTCAGCTTCACAAAACCCCCCTTTTCGATATTAATTGATAAAAACAACTAGATTAAACACCGTTCCTCTTGGGTTCGACTCTTACTTACCACTTCTACATTGATTTGTAGTTTTGAAACCGAGTAAGGAAATAAAATAAATTTTGGCGTACTGCGACAACACGCCCAAGTTTTTGGCGCCAATGTCGGAACGGTTAACCAATTTAGTTGTTTTTATTAGTTAACTTTGGAAAAAAAAAAAATTTAGTCGAGCTAACGACTTTAAACAAAAGCGCTTCTTGGGAGGCAACCCAAGCATTTTCTCGCATTTTTATTTTTCTTTTGAATTTTCGTGTTTTTGTTTTTATTTCTCAATTTTTTATCTAGCGTACTGAGAAAGATAGTATTTTACAACTGCAGAAAGGAGACTCAATTATTTGAGAAGAGACGTGATAGCCCATAATTCGGTGATTAGCAGCAATTACGGAAAGAGTGGGGGTTAATTATTGATAACGGACAAATCCGTCAAGCAGCGTTTTCTCGGATGCCCACTCTAACGCACTCTTACAAAGACACTGCATGCACGATTGTCGGTTGAAACAAGATTACCCACTTTGACTATAAATCGTAGATCATTCTCCACTCGAAACCACAACCACAATCTTCATTTTCATGAGTACTTCTTTCTAGCTTTGATTAGGTAATTTCTTTCTTCTTCACCGTCTTCTTCGTCTTTCTATTTATTTTGTTTTTTTTATAGTATGGACGTGTGTGATATTTTTGTATATATATGTCTTTTCTTAATATTAATTGATTATGTAATTCAAATTTTCTTATTTTTTTTCCTTCTTCAATATCTTTGAAAACATAGAAGAGTGTGATAATCTATTATGCTTATTGATTTTGATGGTTTTAATCTTATTACTTCAGTGTTTCTTTTTCTTTCGTGTGTTACGTAACTAAAAAAAAATTTATAGTCGAGCCAACGACTATAAACAAAGGCGCTACTTAGGAGGCAACCTAAGCATTCTCTTTTCTTCTACTTCTTCAAAACTCTTGCATTTTCGATGGATACCAAACTTTCCAAAATCCACAAGTATTATCCGTCACTGCCTTTGAATGCTTTGAAAGAGATTTACTATTCTAGAGTGGGAGGTTAAAAATGTTGATGGAAAAGGAAATGCCTGAGGACATTCGTTGGTTGATTGAAGCAAAGGTCCGATTAGGAGGTGAAATGCGAGCTTTAAGTACTAAATATGCACCAGGGTTAGGCAAAAGTAATTTTGCCAAGAAACGAAGAGCAAAAAGAATGACTGTGTGCTATAAATGTGCTAGATGGCCTTATAAATGCACTCGATGGACCTCAAGAACTCGTGTAACTGTTCCATTGATTTGTGTCCACAAATCGAGAAGATAAAATACATTTCATTAAGGATGACATGAGTAAGGAGTCTTTGGATGATATCCATCAAACTCTTGAGACGCATCCTAGTGGAATGGTGCAAATCAAACTTCTCAATCTGTGGAGTGAATTTAAAAAGGAACGAGAACGATATAGTCTTGGGAATCTGACTTTAAAAGACCCCGTTTGCCAGTCTATAAGAAAACTGGATGGGAAGCCTATCCCCGACTTATAGAAGGCGTTTAAGCCGTTTCTGGGCGTAAAACCAGAGGAAGATGTGAGCCACAATCACAACTACGTGTACATATTGTTATTTTTAATTGTTTTTTGTGTTCTTGTGTCAGTTTTTAGTGTGCAAAGTCGACAACCTATGGCGGCTACTACTTCTACCGGAACTGGGAGTTCAAAGAGGAAATTGACAACCATAAGTCTTTTTGGTGGAATCAATATGGGAAAACCGACACTTCTCTCACCAGTAGTCACAGCTGGAACATTCCTTGGAAATCAAAAGTATAAGCTAGTCTACGGAGGAGGTTGTCGTGGGCTGATAGGATGTGCGATTCGGTCAGCATATGTACGAGGGTCTACAGTGGTTGGCGTTACTGTACCACCTTTAAAACAGGCGTATGGTAAGACCATTGGTTTTGAGGTACATGCTAGATCATTGTTTGAACGCTTAACACTAATGATAATGTATTCGGATGCTTTCATTGCAATACCAGGGGGTTTCGAAACTCTGGAACAAATCTTTTGCATAATTTCTTGGGCCGAGATGAGACTACACTCTAAACCAATTGGTCTTTTAAACATTGACAACCATTTTGACGGTTTATTGGCATTTCTCGGATTTTTAGCTCATCAAAAGCTGATTTCTCCTAATACTTTGAAAATGATTTTTATTACACCATCAATTGAGGAATTATTGGAGAAATTAGAAGCTTATGTACCACAAATGAATGTAGACTTGCCTGTCATCAATTGGTTAGAGGAATTACGCAAAAGGAGCAGAGATCCGAATGGATTGGATTTAGAGTTAAGGTTATGAATGTGGAATAGCTAACTTCAGATGGTAGAATACGGAGTTTAACTCTGGAAACACATCTGTGTTACGCTCTGGAATAAACAAAAAAAAAAACAAAAAAAAAAAAAAATTCAGCTGTTGTTTTTCTTGTTCTGTAAATATGTTGATTGCAGGTCTGTTACTCTTGGATTGTTGACCTGTTCCTACAAAGCGCTACGTTGTCCAACCACCATCCCCACTCGGCACGACTCATGGCTTACCATAGGGGAGTTTCCATTTCTTCTCTTTTACATGGTATTTATATTTCTACATTGGGGACAATGTAGAATTTAAGTGTGGGGGAGTGGCATATTGTGATCTGCTTGTGATTTTTTTTTTTGTGTCTACAATTTTGCATGAGCTAGCAACTTTTGAATATGATTGAGCTTAATTTGCGTGATTTAGCTAAAACTGCAGGATCTCGAAAAAAAAAAATCAATTTATTGTGTTCTGTTCTTGTCTATGCATAGCTGGCTAAATTACCTGAGCACGTTTATAAGGTAATTTACTATCATTCTCTGGAACACAAATTGAAGGTTGAAAATGTTGATTTTTTTTTTAATTTTTCTAGACCATAGTAAACTAACTTTTTTCTTTTCTTTTTTCTATCATTCGTCCTGCTCAAAGTAACCTGAATACATCAATTGTTAGCAAGGCGGAGTTATAATCGCATGGTATCTGTTTTTTGTGAATGTGTCTTTTATTGAAAGAGTTTAAAAAGTTTGGAAAAAGCATTGACCTATGCTGAGAATGAATTTTACTTTTATGTTCGAAATAAGGAGAGGGACCATAGGAAAGAGCTACCTGCCTCAGAGTGTGAAGCCGTCACCTCGAATGGGTGAAGAAGGCTACTTCCAATGAAAGGGGTAGTGTGAAAGCTACCTGTGGGGTAAAAGCTGAAAAGAAAATTGCAAAACTCTTCTTCATCATTAAAAAAAAGAAAAAAAAAGAAAAGAAAATCGCAAGAAATGTGATAGTTACCCAAGTGTGAAGTTTGATAAATAAATTCCCTCAGTGGTTTGAAGTGCCCAAATCTAAACACTCTTTAAATTGAAGACATATTTGCGATAAAACACCTGCCATGCCCTTTTTTTTCTTTGCAGTGCTAACGGTTGATGATTTTTGATGAACTGAGTAATTTTTAGGATCCATGGGAATCATTGTAAAATAAGAGTGGGATCACGAGAGATGAAAGGAAATATTTGACCACTTCGGGTCAGGATTTGGATAGAACATCGTAAGCTTTCATTTGGTTCCAGTTAGTGATGGGATGATAACCTTAATTGCACACACTCACAAGCCATTGTGTATTTGAGAAGAAGTGAAATTTTCATGGTTCGGGAGAATGTTTATTAAGCAAGTCACCATCTGTAGTTGGATGTCAATGTTTAAAGTTGTTTATGTCATGTAAAATCAGTGTGTTGTTTGGTATCATATGGGTTGTTGTTCGAGGGCGAACAACAGTCTAAGTGTGGGGGGAGTTTGATAAGTGCTAGAAAAGCACTTAAATAACTCTTCTGTTTTATGTATTTGTGTGTTTTATTAGTGTTATATGTTCCGTTTTATGTGTTTTTCCTTTATTGTGTTGTTTAGGGTCACAAAGAATCAAAATGAGTAAAAATAGATGAAAATCGGATGAAAACGGAAACTCGAGACCAAAAAGGCAAGCGAAATAAGATGGAGGACCTCCGATACAATTTTATGAAAAGTTGTTTTTACAATTTTTCTTGTGCCAATGTCGAAGAACATCAAAAGAGGATTCCAAAACTTTTTCCGGATCGCAAATCGGAGTTTCCTAGTGAAAGTTATGGCCGTTTGAAGAAAAAGGACTAAAAGCATCACTTCCAAAACTGTTGGGGACCAAAGTGCAACTTTTCAAAAGTCAGGGGACCAAAGTGAAACTTTTCAAAAAGTTGGAGGACCACAATGCAATTTGTCAAGGACCAACATGAACAAGATTCAAACGTTGAGGGACTTGTGTGCAATTTACGGGTGACTCGGGTGACTCGAGTCACCGCGACGTGATCGAGTCGGGCCGCAAGTGACTCGAGTCACGCCCGAGCATCCTCGATCGCGCCAAGAACCGTCCGAGTCATGCCTGGCAACCGCCCCTCGACTGCGCCGTTCGCGCCGCGGTGATTAGGAAGAATCGCGTGACTCGAGTCAGCGCCACGGCGACTCAGTCACGCTGACACCACCGCAGATTTTGACCAGTGGACTCCACCTACCATAAAACGCGTGTTTTTGGTATTTTCTTGACCGTAGAGATAAAACAACTGAGCACACCACAATAGACTCATGAAGGAAGACTTTTATGATTTTTAATATTTTTGGTGTAATATTTTGCCTATAAATAGAGGCATTTCCAAGCTTGAATCACGCAACTTGTAGAGAGAATTAGCTTGTGATTCTCTCCAACTTTCTCCTCAATAAATTTCTCTTCATCATTTGTTCTTAGTTGTAGCTTGAAAGCTCTTAGTTTTTCATATTAAAGGAAGTAAGAACCTAAATATAGGTTCGAAAAATCAATCGCGATACTTGAGTGAATATGATTAATGAGTATTTCTTCTCTAGTTTCTTGCCTTATTTTATTTTTCATATTTGAGAAAGATAATCTATCATATATTGAGAGGTGATACACGGCGTTACGCTGCTATAAGTATTTAACCCGCATATGTGAGTAGTTAGACTTCTCTATCTAGTTCGAGGGGACGTTGTGTTCAATTATCATGTTGTTATCTTTTCTAATTCTTTGCTAACGCTTTATCTATTCCTCTACTTCAATTTGTTGATTTGTTATGCTTTTAAACCCGCTTTTGAATTTATGTGATTATTGCATTCACTTTGGCCAATTGAATCAATTAATCTTTAAGTTCAAGTTAAGTGCTAGGATTGGAACTTTTGATCCGTAATTATCACTAGATTCCAATCCACAAAGAGCAAACAAATGTCGTGCATATTTGTTAATAAATCAACTTAGATGTATTAATTCAAGTTTGTGAAATTGATCATCTAATTCAACTCATTCTTCTTGTTCATTTCATACTAGCATTGCATTAAATCCTAAGAACTTGTTTAGGATTATCCAATAGCTGGATGTTAAGTTAAAGAACTCACTTTAATTTAATACACTTAAGGAAGAATTCGTTAATCAGAGCTTCTTGGTTAATTGAGAGTTGATAAATTGAAGAAGGGATAGTACACGTTGCATGGGAAAGATAAACACAAGATGTTGACACAACCAAACCCGAGAACTAGATATATCTTCAATTATTTCATTTTCATCTCTTTTATTTTGTAATTTTATTTTCGAATTGCATTCAGCTTCACAAAACCCCCCTTTTCTATATTAATTGATAAAAACAACTAGATTAAACACCCACTACACCAGTTCTCGCTGATTGTCACGGTTTAAAACCGTGACCAAGGTGATTGGTCACGGTTTTTAACCGTGACAATACGTACCGTGACGCCGTAACTGGTCACGGTTCATAACCGTGACAATAGAGCTGGGTCACGGTCCGTTTCGAGTCCAAAAACTGTGGCATCTGAACCGTGACTCAGTAGTGGGTCACGGTTAATAACCGTGACCCAGTGCAGGGGTCACGGTTAATAACCGTGACCCATTAAGAGTGGGTCACGGTTAATAACCGTGACCCACTGGTAAGGGGTCACGGTTAATAACCGTGACCCACTGTTAAGGGGTCACGGTTATTAACCGTGACCCCTTAGTTGATTTTAACGGTTATATGGGTCACGGTTTAAAACCGTGACCCCTGGTCTGCAGTAAAGACAGCCACTGGCTGTTTTCCTTTGTTTTCACCTGTAAAACACCTAAAAACTAGACAGCATATAACAATCCCAGCAACTAGCATATCCAACTCTCACCAAATAGTCCATACAATCACCAAGATTCCATAGCTCCACCATTGGTATTTCAAGCATTCAACCACATTGTATCAAAAGTCACATGTAATAGTTCAACCACATTGGTATTTCAAGCATTCAACCACATTGTATCAAAAGCATTCAACCACATTGTTTCAAGCATTCACCTAATAGTTCATACAATCACCAATAAACAACATTGTCTCTAGCAACAACCATGCATAAGACTTAGGAGATAGTTACAATATCTTCTCTAACAAATATAAAGGCCACGCAATAAATGATCCACTACCGAAATCTCCCAAAGTAGTCGCACATCCTTGTCGACCAAGATAAACTGGCTCATTTTCCATACCCGGATAAATCGATAATATTATAACTTTTGCTTCAGGACACTGCAGGGGACGGGAGTGAACAATAGTACCTGGCGCGACTGCTTCAATTTTAACCATTGCAATGCTCTTTTCATTCTTCAAATCTTTCATGTAATAGTAACCCGTGTGTGCCTCTATGGGAGAGGCGCCATCAGTCATTGCACGCGCCGAAGAGTTTTCCCCAACTGTAGAAGATTTCTTCGTTTTACTTTGACCTACACCGGGTGATGGAATGTTCACATCTGGATTGCCTCGGCTTTCTTGTAAGAGATTGAGGATGGCGTCCATTTTGGAAGATTGGTCTTGCATTTGAATCTCCAATCTTTCAATTCGAGACACTGCGGGTTGAATGGCCTTGTACTTGGTTCTAGAGACTTTGCTTCCTACTCCACGGGTTCGGCCACGACTCTCTTTCCCAAATACTTGACTCAATGGATCAGTGTCGACATCTGTTTCAGTTGAATCTTCCCCTTGAGTCATTTGTATCTCAGCAATTTTAGCCTGTCAATTTTAAACCATAATTATGTGATCATACACATAACATTTATTATTTACTTACGTGTATTATAATAGTTTCTACTCACCGCTGTTTCAACTGCACTCGGGTGATATTCTCCAGATTTCATCTTACGGGCATGTAAGTAAAGGTTGGTGCGACTTGGAGTAATGCCCTCATCATCTGTTCCCTTAGTCCGATCCTAATAAACAATAAATTTTTACAAGTAAAGGCAAAAAATTTAATATATCAACCATGACGAAATTTAATACAAAATTAACCATGTAAAGTGATTATGATAACATATCATATTAGGAAATATTCAGTTAAATCAAATCTCATTAATATTCATTACCTCACATCTCATTACTTATCCATTATTACGCCACATTTCGAAGTCTTCACTACCCACTTTTTTTCCTTTGCGTTGATTCGTAGTCTTCATTACTATTCATTCTAAAAACTTAAACTTTAACAATAGCTCAAGCACAAAATTCCGCATATTTATAGTTTAGCGTGTGCAAGAATATCCCTTTGTTACGAATAGTTTAAATTTTATCTATTAAGTTAATAACTTTTATTATTCAGTGTAATATAAATTACATGCATTAATCACATATTGAGAAACAATTACCCATCGATATCCCTGCATTTCATAATACTGCACTTACTGCTAGGGCTATTCAACTCTTATTAAGATAATAACAATTAGTGCAAACACATATATTGATCAGTGCCAACTCTATATAGATAATAAAAGAACACAAATGGTAATTAAGATAATCAAAGTGGACAAAGATTTAATTAGAAGATAGATAAACAAACGCCAATCAATTTTCTAGTTAGGAGAAACAGAGTATATTAATTATGTCAATCAATGAATATCATAAAGTAGTAGACAATTTTCAAAAGCAAAAGAGAGGGAGAAAGTAATTAAAGGAGAGACTATCATTGCATGCTCCCTTTTCAACTTCTTAATTCTTTATATTTCTCTCTCAACAACACCACCATATAGTTTACATATATCTTTTGTAGATAGAACCCTAAAGTCCTTACTTTTGTGCTTTTAAATGCAGAATGATGTATCAAAAGATGAATTCTATAAGCATTTTTTTAAGTGTTGTGTTTTTACACTTTGACAAGATCACCAACTACTTTACACATATTATGCCGCCTTATTTTATTTCAACATTACCAACCACTTAACGAGTAGCAAAGTATATTACCGATTATGATATTTTATCTCAAATCTTACTTAGCCTCGTTGATTGCACAAGTACTCAATAAGGTAATTGGTAACTCTATTGGTAACTCAATAAGGAATATATATATATAGTTCTACTGCATAATAAAGTAATTGGTAACTCAATAAGGTACAAGAAATATACCGTCCATTCATCGGCTACTTGTGCATAGGACTTGGCACCAAGTAAATGAACATCTGTCTTTTTTGCTCTATTCGCTTTGTTTTGCGCCCTCTGCTGAAGTTTGACGGGATCAGCCTCTCGATCAATCCATCCATTCCATTCTCCTTGCGGGATCACCTCTCCCTCTGGCGTTTTATCTTTCAGCTGCAAAATTTCTTTGCTAGTACTCGATTCTCCAAAGTTGCGTTTCCGAACGTTTTTCTTCCAAGTCCGCCATTGCTCGGCTGCTTGAGAAAGTATATTACTTTTGTGTGGAGGTGGCAGATTGAAATCCCTTGCCAATGCGTTCCATATATCATCTTTCGTGTCCTCGGGAACCGCCCGCCAATTGTCATGATTGAGGCCGACATGGAGTTTCACTAATTCCAATGTGCGGGTTTTTAATGCACTCTTGTTCGTACCGATAGGGCTCCCAATCAAATCGAAACTTACTTCCTTCTTCTTTTTCTCTAGAGGTATAGAACGGGACATTGTCTGCAATAGACAAACATCAAAGAAAAGAGATTAAATTGACATGTGCATAAAGAGTTACTATAAATACCTGTCAAGATGTAAAGTGTAAAATGGATAGATGGAAAACATGAAAATTGAAAATTATACAAAAAAATAATAACCAAAACATAAGAACAACATGCAATAATATGAAGTAATGATCCAGGAACAACATCTAATGACAACATACAAGGTCAATTACATGCACTAAATACAAGTACTGATCCGTACAAAAATAATTACAATTATAAGCAAACTACTGTAACTACGTAGTTTTACTAAAACAAAACAACTCTATTCAGTAAAGAATTCCAGTTCCAGAAATAGATCTACTCATCCAAATTGTCCAACAAAGCCTTCAAATTAGGATTGTCATCTAATATAGATTGGAACTCAACGGGGGCTTCCAATGCATCTACTAGTGTAGTCAATCCCTTTGGTGAATGGAAGACAATAGACCATTGACCATTGTTGATACACTTTGAATAAAAGACTTGCTTCACATTTTGAAAGGCACAAACAAATGGCTCATCTTTGACATTTCCTTTGCTCTTCAATTTGGTCAAGTCAACCATGACCATATTTGTGGCAGTGTCCACCATACACGCATTTTTGTCCTCAACTCGCACCCAATCACAATCGAATACTGTCTCCACAAAACTTGTATAATCTAGTTCGTATATATGCTGAACAATCCCATAATAAGTCAATTCTACTTCTTTTGGATTTTTGTCTTTCGAACTAGATACACAAGTCGTAACGGCTGTAATTGCAATCCCGCTATTTTGCCGGCCATTAGAGCATTGCTCACGACTATGTTCAGAGAAAACAAAACCTTTTGTTCGATATCTTCCAAACCGTTTGGCATAAAAGCTAGGGCCTTTGGCAAGCCGTGCGAGTCGAGACGTCACGTCACCCATGTTTAACAACTGCGTGACCAATGAAAACATATCGTTACGATATACATAAAATCTCTAAGATAAATAGCTTATTTACTACTGAAGCGATAAACGTAATGAGTACCTCATTTGATACCCAACCCCTGAAGTCATAAGGTGGAATTGACAGGCCTTTTCGCCTTTTCGATTGTTGAGAGGCAGCATATTTCCTATTGTCTCCAAAGAAAAAAGAATTGATTATGTGGTATTATGTGATTGAAATTTGTAAATTGTCACACTAAAGTACTGTAATTATAAAGTGGAAGTACTTACTCTCGCAATTGATCCACATCTTCGTGCGTTTCAAAAAGGTAACGGGCCACTTGCTCATACTGAATGTTTGTAAGCCGTACTTTCTTCCCCTTTCCCAAGGCCTGTTCATCTACAAACTCTCCAGATTCGTCAATAAAGCGCTCTCGATGAGAAATAAAACTTCCAACGCCAAGATCAGGCATGTACTCTCTGGCAAACAAAGAAGCCTCATTTGTAATATACTCCTCTGCAATTGACCCTCCGATGTACCTAGTATTTTTGACATAATCTTTAAAGAATTTCATCAACCTCTCAAATGGATACATCCATCGATATCTTACAGGACCACACATGAGGGCTTCATCACACAAATGCACCATCAAATGGATGCTAATGTCAAAAAATGAAGGCGGAAAGTACTTCTCTAACACGCACGTTGCCTCAACAAGTGTAGATTTGGCTGCAACAATGTGCTTTCGGTTAACAACTTTTGCACATAAAAGAGTGAAGCATACACTTATTTGCATAATAGCGCGACGAAGCTCCTTGTGTTTCGAAAAGCAGTGGTTGAACAGTAACGGGATCAATTGCATAATGACATGCCAGTCGTGAGACTTGCACTGTCTCAAATCACGAGCCTGAAAATTAACGACCCTACGTAAATTAGAGGAGTAATCTGTTGGCAGTTTCAAATCATGCAAGGTTCTTAGAAACATGTCCTTCTCCTCTTTATTTAAAGTGAAGGCTGCATCAGGCATAACACTTTTTCCACTTCCAAGATCAGTCTGCAACCATAGGCTCTTCTTAATCTTCATCGCTCGGAGATCTTCCCGTGCTTTGTCACTATCCTTTGAATGTGTTCCTTGTAGGCACGTACCTACAATGTGTTCTATGATATTTTTCTCAGCATGCATAACGTCTATTACGTGCCGTACTAAATGGTTTTTCCAATAGGGCAAGTCAAATAACAATGACCTTCTCGACCACGGCTTCATTTTGCTTGGATCTTTGGGATCACTTCTACCTTTGCGCTTCAACCCCAGAATTTTTGGATGTTTACCAGTCAAATTATGTCCTGCACTTGCAGCCCTGCTTTCAATTTCAGTTCCCGAGAGCCTCCTTGGAGCTATCCTGTCTTCAACCCCATCAAGAAGAAAATTATTTTTGTCCTGCCTAAACTTGTGATCACGAGGTAAAAATCTACGATGACTGTGATAACAAATTTTATGACTAACTGGTAACCAGTCTGATGCAGTGTCCTCAGCACAAATAGGGCATCCAAAGTAACCATGAACATTGCAACCAGATAAAGTGCCATACGCTGGCAAGTCGTGAATTGCCCACAACAGCATGGCCTTTAAAGTAAATGGTTCTTGCTTGAAGGAGTCGAACGCTTGCACACCATCCACCCACAAAGCATTCAACTCATCCACTAATGGTGCTAGGTACACATCGATATCATCGCTTGGGGCTTTTGGCCCAGGAATTAATAGTGATAGCATAGAAAACTCTTTTCTCATACACAACGACGGAGGAAGATTATAAGGCACAAGAACCACCGGCCAAACACTTTGATTGGTGCTTAAATTACCAAAGGGATTGAAGCCATCAGTAGCCAACCCAAGGCGAACATTGCGAGCTTCTTTGGCAAATTCTGGGTGTGCAACATTTGCAGCTTTCCAAACAGTAGAATCTATAGGATGCCTCATAAGATTACCCCCCTCTTCTGCTCTCGCATGCCAAGTCATAGCCTCTGATATCCAGGGTACGGTGTAAAATCTCTTTAACCTCGGTCCCAAAGGGAAATATTTCAAAACCTTATGAGGTACTTTGTGTGTTCTAAAGCCCTTCTTATGTGGATCTTTCTTTATGAGATATCTGGGTTCACTACACACAGGACATTTGTCCCTCAATGCATGCTCTTTGTGGTACAAAATACAGTCATATTTGCACGCATGAATAGATTTGTATTTCATCCCCAAACCTTTCAAAATACTTTTCATACTTGGATAGCTTGCTGGCAACGAATTCTCTGCTGGGAGCAAATCTTTCACCCACGAAAGCAACGCAGTCACGCTATTCCCAGATAATCCGAATTGACTTTTCACATTTTGTAGCCCAATCATTGCGTACAATGTGGTGTGATCCTCGTTACAATTAGGATACAAAGGTTGCGAAGCAGCCAGTTTTAGACGGATGTACTCATCATCGCCATTGTTTTCTACATCAACGTTTTGATCACCACATTCAAAATGCATAGCTTGATCTCCTTCGGAGTGATGAATTCCGTAGGCATCATCAACGAGGTTATTCAAAACCGGTTGACCCGATGGGCAACCCTCCACGTGCACATTTACTCTTGTCGGCAATTGTTCTGGGACAAAAGCATTTTTCCTTTCACCATGGAAGCACCAAAACTTATAATCATCTTCCATACCCCACTTCACTAAGTGTAGCTCAACAAGTTCAACGGGATGGCGTTTACCATTTCGGCAGTGGTTGCACGGGCATGGTATAACATCAGAGTCGAGATTTCTCTGTGCAAACTTAATAATTCCCTAACTCCTTCTACATAGACAGAGCAGGTTCTTGGAAGAGCGCCCATCCAAGCTTTATAAAGTGGGAACTCCATCGGAAAAGCTTTTGTGTCTAAAAGACGAGTTAATAATGCATATGTATTAAAGTCACAATTTCTTTTTTGCCAACTAACAAGAATAGCAATGATAATTATGAAGGGTATTTCAAACAAACATGGATAGAGAATCTGATTGTCACGGTTAAAAACATGTCGTGATAATGTCCTAATACACCTTATCACTCCAATTACTAACCGGTAAGGGTCCTAACCCATTCATCATTCATTTGTGAATTATGCGATGTGTGCCATCAAAATATATTACAATGCAACTATAATCTCATGTGTAAATTTCGACAGCATTTCCCTGTATTCTCCAAAGTGTACGATCTACGTGGCATGTAGTGTACACCCGGAGAAGTACAAGGTCATACAATCGAAGTCTTTACACGCGAGATTATAGTTGCATTGTAATATATTTTGATAGGACACATCGCATAATTCACAAATGAATGACAAACTGTCCAAAAATGGGACAATTCAAAAATTAGTTTATAAATCTCAAACCGTCCAAATGTATCGGAGGTTTGTAAATTATAAAGTAATTTTCAAACGGGTACTCTAAGCTTAATGATAAGTGCAATGATATGTAAATAACATAAATGCTAAACAATATAAGAGACAAAGAAAGTGAAAAAAAACTGGAATAAATTGCACAAGGGAAACATACCTGAGAACAGCAAGATTATAAAACTATTCGACTATTCGATCAAGACTAGAAAATCATATGTCAAATCGAAATTCTTCGAAGGCCTGAACAAAGAAGAAAAGGAAAAAGAATCATCACTATTTGAGTGAAATACATAAATGTAAAATTAGGCATGTCATTTGTCAATTGGCCTTTTTCGTCCTTGTCTCACGTCGTAGTCACAGCAAAGAATAAAACAGATCTTCAGTGGCGTCAATCATTTTAAATTGGATAGCAATTTTCATCCCATATTTAGTCTTCATTTATTTCAAAACTCAAATATGACTACTAGTAAATATTGCAATTAATGGATATTAAAATGTAACATCTAATTACACACAAAAAGGTGCATATACATGTTTTTGGAAAATTATTCAGAGATCAATTAAGTTGAAAGTAAGAATCCAACGACAAATAGGACCACAAATAATAATTAAAACTAAAGAACTTGTGTTTTACACTTCTTTTATCATTGACGTAATTAGCTTAAATAACCATGGTTAAAGGCCAGAAATTTCGTCGGCAATCATGCAGTTAATGACAAAATTTTAGCTAAGCTTATAAGCAACTTTTGTCTGCCATGTACCATGACGTGTCACTACGTGATTGGCCCGTGAGTTTTCGATTACCCATTCACCTGTGATTAGTAATAAAATGGATCCTACGTATACCATATAAAACAGAGGCTAGCTGGCTAACATTTTAGCTTATGGTATTTTCTTGATTGTACTCTTCGTCTCTCATATATTTCCAAAACCCAAATCTCTGTAGAGGAAATATAGGGGTAAAAAAAGGCACTTGTGTTCTATGGTGGGAAGCCTCCTAAAGGGATCAAAACTAACTGGATCATGCATGAATATAGACTCCCCGACAATAAACTGAATTCAAAGCCTCCTAGTTGTGATTTTAAAAAATAATTACAGACTCAGAATTTAAAATTTAAATGCAAAGAAAACAAATTCTAAACAACTATATAAGCAATAACATACATATTTCATTGAGATTATAAATTAAATCATATTTTTTTTCTTTTTTGATTGATAAGGCCAATGGAAGCATAAAGAAGGTGAATCGAATTCTATAGGCATGGAGTGGGAGATGGATTTGGATGCTACTAGACTACATAAATCGCGGCTAAATTAAATCAATTTTAAATGTGTGATTGAAAACTTAAAAGAAATATCATGAAAACTAAAATAATTATCAAATCAATTAGAATGAATAATTAAAAATAAAAACTAAAAAACAATTTCAATTTAAATTGCAGCAAACATGCATGGCCTTAGAAAATATCTTTTTGAAAACATACTTAGAAAACATCTTAGAATGGAGAGAGAGTGAGAGTTCTCATTAATTATTAAGAGGAGGCCTGACTCTAAAAAGAGTAAGCAAACTTTGTGCAGGCTTTTTTCCCCTTTTGCCATGTTTTATTTGTTGAGAACAGCTATACAATGCTGCGAATGGAGGGAAAGCAAAACCAGCGCCTTATTAAAACGGCTGCAAAATAACAAAGGGGTGACGTTGGACTGCCTAAAACGAACTGAGAAGCAGTCGCATTGAAGAACAACTCCAACGCTGTAAAAATAGCATAGTTAGATCATCAAAAGAGAGATGATACACGGTGAAAGAGGATTCACCCTGTGTTTGTTTTAACCCTTTTTACTTGAATTAACGTCTCCTAAGTCAAAGTAAAAATCTAATATTACCAATCATTCAAAATAACTATTCATTATTGTCTGCACATTTCGTAGGTCCCACTGCTAGTCAACTGTATAGTCAATAGGATTACATTATACACAACATTCATGTAAAAGATCATCGAACTAGTTCATAGTTACCTTTGATGGTACCGGAGTGAGAAGCAATAAAAGCTCTTTAACGATCGGCTGCTCATCACAATCACAAGCTTGAAGTCAACAGTGAAGCTCAATATATCACATATAGCTACGAGATTTTAAGATATAAAACTCACGGATCGTTTTGGTACTCCTACACTCCAGCTAACAAGACAATATACCACTCCGACTAGAAGATGCACAGCTGATACAAAACTGCAAAAGGCCCAAAATAGATAAAACATCAAAACTCGACATATAAGCAGAAAATCAAGAATTTGGTAAAACGCGAATAGATCTACGCATCTAGAGTGTAAAGAAATTATTACAGTGAAAGAACTTACTAAGGACACCATCAAATAATTATAGACTTTCTTGTTAAGTATGTTGAATATAACATTGAGGAAGTACCTGCATTTACCCAATCAAACAAATGATCCACAAATGATTTTAGTGGAAATCAACTATACTCAACAATGTGCATACGATTCATTGGTTGTGTAACATATGAGCACCAAACAAGCGCCACTTAGTTGCTTTGAAAGTCTTGCAAATGCTCTTACGGGCAGAAAATTTACGCAATCCTTTCCTGATAAAGAATGTGTGGTCTCTTTTAGAATTTCCAAAAAGTAAACGCCACCCATTTCCAATTCCCAATCAATGCGCGAAACTAAGTAATCATTCTAGGTACAAATTCTATATTCATTCTCTAAACACCAAATATCTTAACTGAAACTATCAAAATTCATGTAAATTGAAGAATTATATTGAAAGATATCACCAAAACACGACTATTTCGAAATAGAAGCCCAAAGAAAGCATACCATTTCGAGATATTCAAAACGCTGTCAAGAGAAACGCCCAATTATTTCCAAAAAACGCTGGCCAAGTCGAGGAACTCTGAAATTGGGGAAAATATTCAAACAAGGTTCAGAAACTATGGAGGAAAATCAGAGAGATCGATTATTACCTTCAACCGAACACTCAATGCTAGCTTCGACCGACCACTCAATGCTAGCTCACGAGGCCACGGGAGCTTGTGGCGGACGCACGACGGTGGACGAACGATTGTAAGCAGGTAACGATGAGAAAACAAACAAGAATTTGGTGGAAGAAGGTCGAACGATGATTGAGAAGGGATTAGGGCACGCTTCTGTCCATTGCCGCGTTCTGTTCTTTTCGTGTTTTGGGGCTCGGGTTTGAGATCTGGTTTTGAGATCTGATAAGTTTTTTTAATTAAATGGGGGGTCACGGTTTTTAATCAGGATTGGTCACAAGTTAAAAACCGTGACTTATTAAAATACGCTGCGTGACAATCGGTCACAGATGGGGTCACGGTTTTTAACCGTGACTCCTTCAGAATGTTCAGTGTGACAATTTCGTTATTTTGGTGTAGTGACCGTTCCTCTTGGGTTCGACCCTTACTTACCACTTCTAGATTAATTTGTAGTTTTGAAACCGAGTAAGGAAATAAAATAAATTTTGGCGTACTGCGACAACACCCCCAGCAGTTGCCTGGCCAGTCTGGGGTCCTCCGGGGCCCTACCATCCTTTAAAAGGGAAAAAATTTCGTCCATCCACGAAGGGGGGCCCAGGTCTACGGCCGCTACATGGGAGGGCTTGGCTATGGCCGACTCGCCAGTCGGGTGATTGGTACAAATTCGAGCTCCTCTATCCTTTCACTAGTAGCGAGGCGTGCCAGGGCATCAGCCAGGTTGTTCTGAGTCCGAGGGATCGGTCAGAGGACCACTTCCTCGAAATTCATTATTTCAGCGGCAGCAAGGTCGGCGTAGCTAGTCATCCGCTCGTCCTTAGCAAGGTAGGTGCCGTTAAGTTGGTTGACGACAAGCTGGGAGTTGCTCCAGACTTGGAGTTGGGAGACACCCATGGCCCGGGCGTACCTGAGGCCTGCGATCAGGGCCTCGTATTCAGCCTCATTATTGGAGGCCGAAAACGAGAATCGCAGGGACTGGCAGAAAGATTCCAAGGAGGGGCTCAGGAGCACGAGCCCGGCTCCAGAGTGTACGTCCGTCGATGAGCCGTCTACATAGAGCGTCCAGGGCTCGACCATGGTATTGGGGCTCGACAACGGCAGGCTGAACTCGGCTATGAAATCTGCTAGGGCCTGACCCTTTATCGCGAGCCTAGGTCGTTACGAGATGTCAAACTGTCCGAGCTCTACTGCCCATTTGACTAGCCGACCTGATGAGTCCGGCTTCTGGAGTACCTGCCGCAAGGGGTAGTTAGTCACTACTTCGATGGGGTGCTCGAGGAAATAAGGTCGAAGCTTTCTGGAACTGGTGACGAGCGCGAGGGCTAGCTTCTCCATCGGCGTGTAGCGCTTCTGGGGGTCGACGAAGGACTGGCTCGTGTAATAGACCGGGTACTGGATGTTCCCCTCGACACGAGTGAGGACTGAGCTCGCGACATGATCAGAGACGGCGAGGTAGATGGAGAGGACGTCTTCCGCCCTGGGCTTCGACAGGAGAAGAGGCTGAGCTAGGTGTCTTTTGAGCTCCTCGAAAGCTTCTTGGCACTCGGGGGTCCATCCGAAGTCCTTCCCCTTCTTCAGGGCCTCGAGGAAGGGGCGACACCTGTCCGTGGCTCTGGACACAAATCGGTTCAGGGCCGCTATCCGGCCGGTGAGACTCTGGACCTCTTTAACCCTGGTGGGAGGTCTCAGCTTCAGCACAACCCTGATCTTTTTGGGGTTTGCCTCAATGCGTCTCGAGCTGACCACATAGCCGAGGAATTTTTCGGACTCAACCCCGAAGGCGCATTTTGCCGGGTTTAGCTTCATTCGATACTCTCCCAGGACCTGGAACATGTTTCCCAGGTGCTGGATATGGTCTGCGGCCCTCACACTGTTCACCAACATGTCGTCGACATATACTTCCATGGTAACCCCGATTTGGGAGGCAAACATCTTGTTGACCAGGCGCTGGTAGGTCGCCCCAGTGTTCTTCAGCCCGAAGGGCATGACCCGGTAGCAGTAAAGGCCTCGGTCTGTCATGAAGGCCTTGTGCTCTTGATCTTGGGGATACATAGGGATCTGGTTATAGCCCGAGTAAGCGTCCATCATACTGAGGAGCTCGTGCCCAGCCGTTGCGTCTACCATCTGATCTATTCGAGGCAGGGAGAACGAGTCCTTGGGGCTGGCCTTGTTGAGGTCGGTAAAATCTATATAGACTCTCCAGCTACCGTTGTTCTTCTTGACGAGGACTGGGTTCGCAACCCAAGTGGGGTATTTGGCTTCCCTGATGAATCCAATCTGAAGTAGCTTATCCACTTCTTTCGCCAGGGCCTCATAGCGCTCCTGGTTCAGCGGACGTCGTCGCTGCTGCCGAGGTCTCACCGCGGGGTCGATGTTTAGCCGGTGGCAAGCTACTGATGCAAGTATGCCGACCATGTGCGAGGGCTCCCATGCAAAGACGTCGGAATTGCCGCGGAGGAATTCGACCAGGGTGGAGCGCGTAGGCTGAGCCAATCCCTTCTCGATCTTCAGGACCCTTTCTGGGTGCTCGGCATTGACCTCGACGGTGTCCAGCTCTTCCATCGGTTGGGCAGTTTGGTCCTCAGGTCGGCTTCGAGGGTCGTCGAGCTCGGCCATGGCGACGGTCAGCCCCCCGGTGGTTCGCGAACAGCGGGCTGGGTGACATCGCACCGACGGGCTGCGGCCTGATCCCCCCGGACTGTCGCTACCCCCGCTGGAGTGGGGAACTTCATGGCGTAGTGGTAAATAGAGGTCGAGGCCCTGAGCTCGTACAGGAGGGGCCGACCCAGGAGGGCATTGTAATTGCCTGGGAGGTCTACCACGATGAAGGTGGCCATGACAGCCCGTACGCATGGCTTTTCCCCTAGCTCCACCAACATCTGTACCTGTCCGACTGGCTCCGTAGCATGACCAGTCACTCCAACCACAGGGCCAAGGGGGCACGGGCTCAGGTACCGCTCATCACGGCCCATGTTGAGTAAGGTCCGGAGGTATAGCAAGTTGACTCCGCTCCCATTGTCGATAAGTGTCCGGTATACGTGTGTACCGTTGAGGACCATGCTGATGACGAGGGCGTCCTTGTGAGGGTGGCGGATGTGAGCTGCATCGGCCTCCGTAAAGGTGATCCCTTCCTGAGGTTCAGACGGAGTGGAGCTGGTCTTGGTCCTCTGCGCGGAGTATTGGTAGTCAGTGCAGGCCTCTCTCGCCAACCTCTTGCGCTGGTTCCACGACCCGACAAAGTGTTGGTTTCCCATGACCAAAGTATGGACCTCGTTCCGTGGCCTCGTAGGCGGTGGGAGCCGGTGGGAACCCCCCGGCTGAGGTCGGCCTTGGTCGGGCGGCGGGGCGACGAACTCGGGCAGTTGTCCCTCGCCGAATCAGGCCTTCCACTTCATTCTTCAGGTCCCGACAATCATCGGTGTCATGCCCGGCTGACCTATGGTAGCGGCAGTGCCTCTCCTGGTTTTGGCTTGAAGAGGGGGTCCTCATCGGGGTCGGGGGTGGTAGGACCCCCCGATCCTTCACGTGCATCAGTACTCCTTCTAGACTAGTGTTGAGGACGTGAAAGGTCAGGAACCTTTGGGGCGGTGGTCGAGCGGCCTCGCGCCCACGCTGCGGCTGGTTCTGAGCGCATAGCGCCTGTGCCGAGCTGGTTTCCTTCTCCTTGCCTTTCTCGAGTCGGGAGTCCTGGGGCTTCGCCTCGGGATCACCGGATGCCTCCTCAGCTCCGATGTGGCACTCAGCTCGGCTGAGGAACTCATGGTATGTCTCTGGACTATTCTCATGGACTGACCACCAGAATCTGGACCTGTACCTGAGCCCGGCCAAGGCTGCCACCATGGCAGTTTCGTCTGATACACTACCGATTTCTATGTATCGGGTGTTGAACCGCTCCACGTAGCTCTTCAGGGACTCGTCCCTCCCCTGCTTGACGTCTACTAGCCTCTGCTTTGGGGTCGACCTCAGCCGGGACCCCATAAAAGCTGCTTGGAACCTGGCGGCGAAGTCTCCCCACCTCTTTATAGAATGTGGCGGGAGCTTCTTAAACCACTTCATGGCTTTATCCCCTAGTGTCAGCGGGAAGGCCTTGCACATGAGCTCGTCACTCACCCCCTGTAGCTCCATGAAGGCGGCGTACCGATCAACGTGGCCGGTCGGGTCACTGACTCCATCATAGTTTCCCTGCTGCGGTACCTTTAGCTTAGCAGGCATGGGCTCAGCCTGGATCCTAAGGCTCAGCAGGGAGGCCTTCCCGACCCGGGTCGAGGGGCTGGGCGCCGTCTCCTTTGCCTCGAGCTCGGCCACCCTCTTCCGCAGGAGCTCGAGCTCGGACTGCGGGGGTGGGGCGTTAGCATTTTCACCCTGTCCCTCGGGCTGGTGCCCACGGTCGTGACGGGGGCCGAGCTGATCAAAGACGCTGTGAGTTCTTCCGGACGACCTGGCCTCCGAAAGGGTCGGGGTCTCCAGCGGCGCTGTGGTATGTGCTGGGGCGGGGGAGCGACTGAAGCGCAGCGACGCCGAATGCGACGCCGAGATGAGCGGCCTTTCCTAGGTGATATGACGCTGGACTTAGCGGCGCGCTTGAGGGGGTCGCGCTGGAGCGTGGTAACGGCCTGGGCGAGGTCATCCAGTCGCTTTAGAGATCTGGCGCCGGTCACATCCGGTGGAGTCGCCCACGCTGAGGGCGGTTCTCTTGGGACGTACTCCGTACTGGGGTCGGAAGTGCTCCCGCCCGTGGAGGCGTAGGATGCGCCACTGTGGCTCATGTTCCGGGGGGGAATATCCGGGGTAGAGCTGGGATGTGCTGCTGAAATGAAAGGGGGAGCCCCTCCTTCTAGTGCCAATTGTTGATGTCGAAATCAGTAAGGACCAATTAATTATCAACTGAGGTGAGTGTTAGGACCTAGTTAGTAGTAATTGAAGAAGTAAAGAAGCAAACAATGTAAGTGTATTTATGTCCGAGCTAGTCCTTGATTACAAAGGGTTTTTCGTGTCCACAAATGGTCACTAAGTGTTCTATTTATAGTGCAAGAAAGAGGTATACGGCGGCAGGTCATCATGAGGCAATGGTACGAGCGCCAGAGTAGACGTGATGATTGCACCTGCAGCGCCTGCAAGCCGTCTTGCATTTAAGGCGTTGACCTTGGAATTTGGGTGCAGCCGTCCCCGCATTAATGGCGAAAGATACTCTGTCGGTTGCAGGTGGTGTCAGGGTCTCAGGGTGTCAGGTGACACGTGGATTGTCCTTGTTGTCGGCTACTGTAGAGAGCGGGACTGGCCATACACCATGATCCGAGCTGACCTCGGACCCTCTGTCAGAAACTGTGATGATGGGAGTCCTCCATGAATTGGCCGACCTGGGCCATGGACCGAGCTAGATAGGAAGTCCGAGCTGAACTGGGACCCGATACCTATTCTCCAGTGGGGTGAATTCCAGGGTCAATCCGAACTGGGACACCAGGCGCGTGGTCGGCCGACCTGGTGCCCATACTCGTCAGGTCGCCCCAAATTTTATAGGGGGTTCGGGCTGAGTGAGTGCCACGTCACCAGGGTGCCAACAAATTCTTTGAAACTCTGCAATCCTGCCTGGACTTGCGCCGGTCCTCCAACGGATCAAGATTCCCGTGATGATCTAACAGCGTTGAGGCTCCTGTGTAGTGGATTCTGACTTCTCCTGACGATTTGACTTGATGAAATCAAGTAGTGGACTTGTAGTACAAATGAACTTGTAGTTTCTTTTCCTTTAAATTAACCCGGTACGAATCTCAGGTTACAAGTGCATGGAGAAGCAGGTACTAAAGCTCATTATGCATGCATGTAGGCTGTACACGCTTTATTTCCTCTAGGCATGCACCACTTTGGCTAATCCTGCTCCACTTCTATTTATTCACGTCTGAGTTCAATGTCTTGCAACGAAAGATGTTTTGTGACACTGAAACTCCTACACTTAAGAAAGGTGGATATGATAAGATTAGTAGGATAAACCAAGATAAGTTAGAAGATAACCGAAGATAACAAATAGAAGATAAGAATTTCGAAATGAGTCAAATGATAAGTCATCGTATCTCCACCCACATGGGAATCATCTCTAACCACATTAGAATTTTATCAATTAGGATTTTATGACAATAGGTGTGTAGGACATTAAGATAAATGAAGGGAATACAAAATCAAGATAAGGCACAAGTTAAGGTTATCTAATAAAATCCTAAGTTTAAGGTTATCTAAATCTCCTAAGTTGATGTTATTTAAGTGACATGATAAATTATCACAAATTCACTTTGATTTCATTATCTCAAACAAAGTATTATATTTTGATAATATAACCTCAATAAATTTAGTCCATTTAATTGTCACAATAAGGAACTCAATTAATCAAATTAAGTGTGGAAAAATAGAAATGACAATAAAAATAACTAGCTTTTAATTAAATTAAATCATTTCCATTTAATTAAAAAGCTAACAATCTCCCCATTTGGCTTTTCTATTTTTCGAAAACCTTATTTTCTAAAAATTTTGCAAAGTTAACACGACAAGGATATAAAGAACGATATACAGAACTCCCCCTAGACAAGTTCTCCCCCTCGAATAAATCACATGAAGTAGCTAGTAGCATCTAAGCACATAAACATAAAAAACTAGCTTACTTCCCGTAAATATCAAACGAGAGAATAACGTTAAAATTTTTAAAATTTTTAGTAATCTCCCACTTTTTGGAAAAAGGAAAGTCAGATCTCCATCAGAGCATCATCTGTAAACTGCTAATCAAGATCATAGCACAGAAAAGTGAGTGCAATATATAGTTACAGATCAAAATAGAAGCACTAAAAGCAGTAAAAGTGTCTGGG
Source organism: Jasminum sambac (assembly GCA_018223645.1). NCBI lineage: Eukaryota > Viridiplantae > Streptophyta > Magnoliopsida > Lamiales > Oleaceae > Jasminum > Jasminum sambac. The sequence continues at coordinate 26,205,356 of CP073640.1, read as the reverse complement.
GTAACGAGGCTAAAAACAAGAAAGATGATCAAGTCCAGATGTATCTGGAGTGTATCACTTCTTTTTCTTCTGTTGATGCTATGGAATTAGATTGGATGCATCCTTCCTGTGTAAACGGGTACCAGATGTACCTGTGTTAGCATGAATATCTAGTCCCCTGTCTGCTGCTAACAGCTCAAGCAGATACGTCTTCCCCATACTCTGAGCTGTCAGCTCAGCTATATCTGCCTCCATTTTGATGCTTTGAATTCCTAGTGTAGTTTTTTCCTTGTAGTCCAAGTTTCCAAGAATCCCATATAGCACAAAATTTCATTCATTCACAAGTCAGTTATCTGTTAGGAAATTGAAATATCCAAAGAATTAAAGAACAATTGAAATACCACTATCGTTGGGCCCACAACTAACTGATTTGATCTGCAAAAATTCGCCACTTAAGCCCACTATATACTGCCACGTTTTAGATAAAATGAAAAAAATGAAAATTCACGAAAATTAGGGCTAGATGCATCTAGTGTACCTTACCGAATGAGAGGACTTAGATATATCTAAATGCCTTTAGCTTTCATTAAGTTAGATGCATCTGGACAGCGTACAGCCCACCACGGCATGGATTAAGTGAGTTACAGTGAGTGCGCGATTCGAAAAACCATCAATCAATCACGTACTGTCAAATACCTTATGATTGCCCTGACTTATTGGCATTCACTGTAGTGCACAGGAAGACCGATCTAAATCTAGGAGAGTGCAATCTTCAATATCCGGCTTGCCAACTTTTTCTATGTCTGGCATTGTCTTTTGCATTATGGAGATGGCTACGCACAATTCCCAAAAGCTATCTTTTCAATTCTCCCCCTTTCTTTTTCAATTTTTGCTCATTTTTCACAGTATTTCACATTTTCTTCAGTGTCCTTTTTCTTTTGGAAAGGGATATGAGTTTGGTTTGGATTGGCAGCCTTCTTTTCCACTAACCCTGCCATTGGACAATCAATTGTAAACAATGCTAATAGCAAGATATAGATCATAGGTCTACACTCAGAATGCAGAACCTCAATCAGAAGCGATAACCTTATAGCATTGACAGTAATGACTTATTCATCAGGATTGTCCGACTAAGTGCTTTAGATTGATTAGAGGAGCATGTTGACCGTCGACTGCCAGATGCATCCTCCTCGCTGGTAGCCTGAGCACTTAGATGTATCCTACACAGATATGACCTACAGTGAGATTGGCTCACAGACACAGAATAGGATATATCTAACCTATGTGTATGCAGAAAATGGGAAAATAAATGCCAAAAAAAAAAAGCATGGCAGTGCAATTTTTATTTTTATTTTTATTTTTTTGTATGATATCCATGATCCTATTCGGGTGGAAGTGAAACTCCAATTTGTTTTCTAAGGTTTTCAAATTTGGTAGTATCAATGGCCTTAGTAAACAAACCTGCAAACTGTAGATCAGTCTGTATGTGCTCCAGAGTGATAGTCTTTTGTTCCACCAATTCTCAAATGAAGTGGTGTCTAATGTCAATGTGTTTCATTCTGGAGTGTTGGACTGGGTTCTTTGAGATATTGATAGCACTTGTGTTGTCACAAAATATTGTGGCTTGATAAGTGATTATTCCACAATCCTCCAACATTTGTTTCATCCAGAGGAGTTGAGTGCAGCAACCACCAGCTACGATGTATTCTGCTTTGTCTGTAGATAGGGATATGAAATTTTGTTTCTTACTCAACCACGCCATCAGATTGTTTCCAACATAGAAATAACCACCGGATATGTACTCTTTCGGTCATCAACATTCCCGACGCAATCAATATCAGAATATCCTACAAGACGGGCAATTGTATCTTTTGTAAACCAAACACTATAGCTGGATGTACCACTTGCACACCTGATTATTCTTTTAACTGCAGGAAGATGAAACTCTTTCGGCTTAGCTTGATATCTCACATACACTCCAACACTGAAGCATGTATCCGATTTGCTTGCTGTAGATGCAGTAAACTTCCAATAATGCTCCTATAGAGGGATGTATCTACTTCTTTCCCTGTATCATCCTTTGAAAGTTTCAATGTTGTTGCCCTTGGTGTTCTCATTGCCTTTGTGTCTTCAAAGCCAAATTTCTGTATCAAGTTCTTTGCATACTTTGTTTGAGAGATGAAGAATCCAGATGTATCCTGCTGATGGATTCCAATATGACCACAGGAGCAAAGGTCTCCTCAAGGTCAATGTCTTCGACTGATTTAGAATCGAATTTCCCTAAATGTTCCCTATCTTTGAAAATATGGCATTTACTTCTAAAAATATAAAAGTAATCAGCCATCGGTTTTCTCTACTTCCAAATTTTATAGGGAGTTTGTTTAGATCCAGATCTAAGAAAAACACGAATAGATATATAACAAGCAGTGTTAATGGTTTCTGCCCAAAATTTCAAAGGCAATTGTTTGTAATTTAGCATAACACGAGCTATCTTTCGCAAGGTTCTGTTCTTTTTTTCTACAACTCCATTTTGTTCAGGATTTTTTGGAGCCGAGAAGTCATGACTAATTTCATGTTGAGCACAAAATTTTGCAAAGTCTGAGTTTTCAAACTCTCTTCCATGATCACTTCTGATCCTTTTGATCCTTACTGTTCATTGAACTTTTCATTACTTAATTTCTGAAACAAAATAGTATCAGATTTCTCACGAATGAAGATGACCTAGGTATATCTAGAGAAATCATCAACACACACGTAGATGTATCTCTTACCTCCTATATTTTCTTTTGGTATTGGACCCATTATGTCCATATGAATCAATTCGAACACATGAAAGGTGGTAAGAAATTTACCTGATTTGTGATGGCTTCTAATTTGCTTACCCTTTTGACAATCACCACAAACATCATCAGGGATGTCTTTGATATTGGGTAGTCCTCGTATAGCTTGGGGCTTGGCCAACTTCACCAGATCATGGTAGTTCATGTGACCCACTCGATTGTGCTAAAGCTTATCAGTATTGACAGTTACTGAGTTGCAAGTGGCTGGATGGTCAAGTGTGTAGCATCTATCTTTCGATCGGATTCCCTTAAAGATGACACTTTCCATCGAATTGGAATACCTGTCACATTGTAATACCTTGCAATAATCTTTAGCAAATATCACAATTAGATTTTCATCACACAATTGACCTACACTAATCAAGTTAGCTTTAAGACCAGTAACATAAAGAATGTTGGTTAGAGTAGGCAAACCATCTATGTTGATAATACCCGATCCTGCAATTTTTCCTTTTTGGCCATCGCCAAGGATAACTACACCTGTTTCACCTTCTTGGAAATTTGTTAGCAAGGCTTAAATCACCTGTCATATGTCTCGAGCATCCACTATCAAAATACCAAGTATTTCGGACTAAAGCACTAAAGATAATTGAACGACAAAAACATTTGCCTTAATGTTCCTTACCGATGTTTGCTTTAGCATGCCATGAGTAAGGATGTGTTTTCTTTTGTGAGTATTGATTTAGTTCAGACAGTTAAAGCAATTAAGCACATCATGACCTGGTTTAGAACAAAAATTGCAGAATACTTGTCTGGCAGATGCACCTCGCCTGAGTTGTGCCGGATAGGCAGATACGTCTTGTCTAAACTGTGTTTGTGGAGGCTTTCTCTGACGGATGATTCTGGACTATTATCTTTGCTTTCGGGATGTTTGCAGATACTGTTTCATTGACAGTATCATACTGCACACGACTGGTTGATGCAGATGCATCTGGATTGGCCTTCATATCCAAGGCCACTTTTCATACCAGCGGGCCATCCGAAACTCAAAAATTCATCAAGTCTGGTTGTACCAAGCATGAGTTGCTTGATTTTCTCTTGAGCTTGTGCAAGCTCATCATTCAATCTGGCTACTTTATCATCCTTTTCCTGTTGGGGAATGAAGACAATTCTTTTATCTTCATTCCTTACTTCGACCACAGTTTGTAGTAGATCTATTTGTTCTTCAACCTTCAGAAGTTGTATTTTTAGATCTTTAGTATTCAGGACAGATGCATCTCCAGTTGGTTCCTTTTGTGTGTTCTTTAAGATCTTCTTGAATTGTTTGGCAAGAAGAGCAGCGTTCTCAACTTTATCAGAATCTCCGGATGCATCTGGCTCTGCGCTGTTGCCCTTGAATGCAATTCCAGGCTTCTTTTCTTTCTTGCGACGGTTCAAATGCATCTCCAAGGTCATCATGAACTAACCCAGTTTATCAATTCTCATAGCGGTGAGATCTTTGCTTTCTTAATGGCCGATATCTTCAAGGAAGTATTCTTAACAAAATACTATTCTCACAACACTAAGATCAAGTAGAAGTAATCTTTGGAATCAAATTTAGGAAGAGAGACTAGAAATAAACAATGAGGAATTAAAGCAAGTTTTCATAAAGTCATATAGGCAAGTCACAATAGTATACTTAAACCACAACTTTCAATTCAACATACTTCATGAATCAAATAAAGCTCAATGAGATCTTAAATGTATGCAAAAGTAGACAAAGTGCAAAACATATGCAATTTTAGTTGAAACACACAAAAGTAAATGCAAACTAAAATAAAGAGAATCTCATCTTGTGAGAGAAGTGTGATCAATGGAGTAAACAAACTCGATTGGTATACACTTATTTTCATATGCTTTCAAATCAACCTTTTTAATCCATACTTGTTTTCCCTTCAAGTTAATCGTGGTGGGAGAGTTACTTATAATGGAAAACTTGTTTTGCACATTGTGATACAATTCGGGCCAATCTGGTTTTTTGTGTACCCTAACTCCACAATAAAAGCAAGTTGGCACATTCGTAAACCGACTACCATTCCCATTTTGACTATTACCCTTTGCTCTGTATGAACTTGCATTATTATGAGTCGTCAATGACCTAAAGGTAGGTGTAAATCTATGGGAATCTTGTTTACCATGATAAGATTTAGTCATGCTCAATGAATGTGAAATACCAAATTTCTCACCACCAAATTTATTATAATGAAAGCATGCACGGGAAGAAGAGTACTTACTTGACGCTCTAGCTCTCCTACGAATTTGAGTAAAGTTCTTACTTAGACGTCTTGGTGTCTGAGAATTGATAGATGGTCTTTGCTTCTAATTCTGGACCCTAGTCTGTGCAATATATTTGCTCTGGCTTTTGTTATGCTAGATGCATCTCGAGTAGGCACCTGAAAAGGAGTCTTGGAAGTAGTTCTATTGGGCAATGCTTGAGTGTAATGTACGACTCCAACGTTATCTATAGTAGCATAAGTCAATTTGATCTTATCGTTTGTATGAATTCGTTTGGGTCCAGATGGATCTGAGCAATTAACAGTTCATTTGCAATCGGATCTGAACTAGGCACGATGTATCTGATACTGCAGGGAGCTGATGTACTAAGTTTACTACCAGAGGCAACAGATGTATCATTTGTGCTCCTGGAAGCTGTAGATGCATCTAGATGCGGAATAACTCCACTGTTACATTTTGTCGCCATTTGGTGATCATTTCCTTTACCACTTTGTTTCACAAAGATAATACGATCACTTGTTGTGCCTTTTACATTTCCTTCGTAACCAAGACCCGATTTATCATCGAATGGTCTTCCATAGCTGAGGATCTCGTTCAACTTTGCAGCTCCAATGGTAAGTTGCTTGACTCTTTCCTTTGTCTCGTTCAATTCTTCTTTAAATTTGTGCAATTGACTATCCTTTTCTTGTAATAGATTCTGAAGGATCAAGATAATTTGTTCATTGGCAACTTTCTCATCTTTCATAGTCAAGGCAAAGGCTTCGAGCTTTGTATTCTTTTCTTTCTCTGCTGCTAATTCCTCACTCATTGTAGTACAATCTTGACAACTTTCAACATGTTGTTCAGATTTCAGATCTTGAAAGTCTGATCCATCATCATCAAGCATGGCCTGTAGCAAATTTATCTGATGTTTATTCTCTTCAAGCTACTTTTTCAGCACGTCAAAGTCCAAACTAGATGTATCGAGATGAGCTCTGGTAGATCTGGTACCTGCAGTGGGTAAATATATAGAATCAGTACTTGAAGTATGTAGAGCAGTAGGGATAATTACCTGATTTTCAGATCTGCTATCATCTGAGTCTAAGTCAGATACATCTATATGTTCCGCTATACTGGACTCAAATATGTCTGTCTTATCTTTCTCGGATTCAGACGTATTCTCTTCATCTTTATTTTTGAATGCTTTACTGGTTCTTTCATAAAGATCTTCCAATATGTTCCAAGCGTCCTTAGCAACCTTGCAATTTTGGATCAAAGAAAAATGTTCAGAATCAACCGAATCAAATAGAGCATTTAAGAAAATAAAGTTCCAATCATAAGGGCTTAGATCATTTAAATTTTTATTGCTACCAATTAATCTTCCTATATTAAAATCAATTTTAGGAGTCGAATGGACTTGTTTGAAATCCATATTGCTAGCCGGAATCCATTCATCCTCAATCGGTGACCATGTAAGTATGGGAGATCTATGCAATGCAATCAAGTAAGAATCCATAGGTTAGACAACCGGATCTCACTTTCCATGAGTGAACCCACTCTGATACCAAGTGAAAGTTATGAGTTGTCTAATTTATAGATTACTTAGGTGTATCTGGATTGTGTTCTGTTAAAGTGCAATTTGTTCACAGTTACCTCAAACAAGATATATGTGGAAAATAGTTCGATTGGAGCCTAGATATATCTAGCTCAGAGTAAGAATACGGAAATTTAAACAGAACAGCAAACACACGATTTTAAGGTGGAAAACCCCAATAGGGTAAAAAACCACCCGCCTACACCTGCAGATAAACAGATCCACTAGTTGCCAAGAGTTTAAACCAGTTATAAAGAATTAAAGGATTGAATTACGCATAAAACAATCAAACAACTAAGATACTAGCGAAACCACTCCCTGATTTCTTTCTTAGTTTGTACTGTGACTCAACGTCCCGTTGCTCTTCATTAATTCTTTGAAACTCCGTAATCCTGCCTGGACTTGCGCCGGTCCTCCAATGGATCAAGATTCCCGTGATGATCTAAAAGCGTTGAGGCTCCTGTGTAGTGGATTCTGACTTCTCCCGAAGATTTGACTTGATGAAATCAAGTAGTGGACTTGTAGTACAAATGCACTTGTAGTTTTTTTTCCTTTAAACCCGGTATGAATCTCAGGTTACAAGTGCATGGAGAAGCAGGTACTAAAGCTCATTATGCATGCATGTAGGCTGTACACACTTTATTTCCTCTAGGCATGCACCACTTTAGCTAATCCTGCTCCACTTCTATTTATTCACGTGTGAGTTCAATGTCTTGCAACCAAAGATGTTTTGTGACACTGAAACTCCTACACTTAAGAAAGGTGGATAAGATAAGATTAGTGGGATAAACCAAGATAAGTTAGAAGATAACCGAAGATAACAAATAGAAGATAAGAATTTTGAAATGAGTCAAATGATAAGTCATCTTATCTCCACCCACATGGGAATTATCTCTAACCTCATTAGAATTTTATCAATTAGGGTTTTATGACAATAGGCGTGTAGGACATTAAGATAAATGAAGGGAATACAAAATCAAGATAAGGCACAAGTTAAGGTTATCTAATAAAATCCTAAGTTTAAGGTTATCTAAATCTCCTAAGTTGATGCTATCTAAGTGACATGATAAATTATCACAAATTCACTTTGATTACATTATCTCAAACAAGGTATTATATTTTGATAATATAACCTCAATAAATTTAGATCGGTCTCCACATTCCAAAAGACAATGCTAGACATAGAAAAGGTTGGCAAGCCGGATATTGAAGATTGTACTCTCCTAGATTTAGATAGGTCTCCTTGTGCACTACAGTGAATGCCAATAAGTCAAGGCAATCATAAGGTATTTGACAGTACGTGATTGACTGATGGTTTTTCGAATCGCGCACTCACTGTAACTCACTTAATCCATGCCGTGGTGGGCTGTACGCTGTCCAGATGCATCTAACTTAATGAAAGCTGAAGGCATTTAGATATATCTAAGTCATCTCATTCGGTAAGGTACACTAGATGCATCTAGCCCTAATTTTCTTAAATTTTCATTTTTTTCATTTTATCTGAAACGTGGCAATATATAGTGGGCTTAAGTAGCGAATTTTTGCAGATCAAATCAGTTAGTTGTGGGCCCAACGTTAGTGGTATTTCAATTGTTCTTTAATTATTTGGATATTTCAATTTCCTAACTGATAACTAACTTGTGAAGGAATGAAATTTCGTGCTATATGGGATTCTTGGAAACTTGGACTACAAGGAAAAATCTACACTAGGAATTCAAAGCATCAAAATGGAGGCAGATATAGCTGAGCTGACAGCTCAGAGTATTGGGAAGACGATTCGCTTGAGTCATTAGCGAGACGAGGGGACTAGTATTCATGCTGATATAGGTACATCTGGTACCCGTTTACACAGGAACGATGCATCCAATCTAATTCCATAGCATCAACAGAAGAAGAAGAAGTAATACACTCCAGATACATCTGGACTTGATCATCTTTCCTGTTTTTAGCCTCGTTACCCCAGACACTTTTACTGCTTTTAGTACTTTTATTTCGGATCTGTAACTATATATTGCACTCACTTTTCTTTGCTATGATCTTGATTAGTAGGTTACAGATGATGCTCTGATGGAGATCTGACTTTCCTTTTTCCAAAAAGGGGGAGATTACTAAAAATTTTAAAAATTTTAACGTTACTCTCTCATTTGATATTTACGGGAAGTAAGCTAGTTTTTTATGTTTATGTGCTTATATGCTACTAGCTACTTCATGTGATTTATTCGAGGGGGAGAACTTGTCTAGGGGGAGTTCTTTATATTGTTCTTTATATCCTTGTCGTGTTAACTTTGCAAAATTTTTAGAAAATAAGGTTTTGGAAAAATAGAAAAGCCAAATGGGGAGATTGTTAGCTTTTTAATTAAATGGAAATGATTTAATTTAATTAAAAGCTAGTTATTTTAATTGTCATTTCTACTTTTCCACACTTAATTTGATTAATTGAGTTCCTTATTGTGACAATTAAATGGACTAAATTTATTGAGGTTATATTATCAAAATATAATACCTTGTTTGAGATAATGTAATCAAAGTGAATTTGTGATAATTTATCATGTCACTTAGATAACATCAACTGAGGAGATTTAGATAACCTTAAACTTAGGATTTTATTAGATAACCTTAACTTGTGCCTTATCTTGATTTTGTATTCCCTTCATTTATCTTAATGTCCTACACGCCTATTGTCATAAAATCCTAATTGATAAAATTCTAATGTGGTTAGAGATGATTCCCATGTGGGTGGAGATAAGATGACTTATCATTTGACTCATTTCAAAATTCTTATCTTCCATTTGTTATCTTCGGTTATCTTCTAACTTATCTTGGTTTATCCTACTAATCTTATCTTATGCACCTTTCTTAAGTGTTGGAGTTTCAGTGTGACAAAACATCTTTTGTTGCAAAACATTGAACTCACACGTGAATAAATAGAAGTGGAGTTGGATTAGCTAAAGTGGTGCATGCCTAGAGGAAATAAACCGTGTACAGCCCTACATGCATGCATAATGTGCTTTAGTACCTGCTTCTCCATGCACTTGTAACCTGAGATTCGTACCGGGTTTAAAGGAAAAAAAACTACAAGTGCATTTGTACTACAAGTCCACTACTTTATTTCATCAAGTCAAATCTTCGGGAGAAGTCAGAATCCACTACACAGGAGCCTCAACGCTGTTAGATCATCACGGGAATCTTGATCCGTTTGAGGACCGGCGCAAGTCTAGGCAGGATTGTGGAGTTTCAAAGAATTAATGAAGAGCAACGGGACATTGACTCACAGTACAAACTAAGAAAGAAATCAGGGAGTGGTTTCGCTAGTATCTTAATTGTTTAATTATTTTAAGAGTAAGTCAATCCTTTAATTCTTTGTAACTGGTTTAAACTCTTGGCAACTAGTGGATCTGTTTGTCTACAGGTGCAGGAGGGTGGTTTTTTACCCTATTGGGGTTTTCCACCTTAAAATCGTGTGTTGTTGCTATTCTGTTTAAATTTCCGTATTGTTACTCTGAGCTAGATATATCTAGGCTCCAGTCGAACTATATGCCAGATATATCTTGTTTGAGGTAACTGTGAACAAACTGCACTTTAACAGAACACAATCCAGATACACCTAAGTAATATGTAAATTAGACAACTCATAACTTTCGACCTCTAATTTGAATGAAGTTCCAAATTCTTTGCATGCCGTCAAATTGATTCATCTTATTACTACCCAAAAATATGATAATCTAATCGCAATGAACTTTAATCATAATCAATTCAAGCCTATGATTAGCTATATATACACAAAAGCAACACAGGAAATACAATCAATACACTAATCTCAATATCGGCTTGCACCACTCGCATTTACCCGATATACGACGCAATAGGATCACATTTATAGTAACCCAAAGTTTAGTTTAGATCATTCCTATGCAATCTATAAGTTATATTTCAATAGAAGTGGTGCCAAACAAGGCCTAGTGCTTGACCATTTCCGATATAGTCCATCTATCAATCTGTAAATTGATAAAGTTCAACACCCTTAGTGCCTCCAAACTTATTTTTATTGATTAATTCATGCCAAACAGGCCATAACGCAAAGGCGACCTGTTTTCCTTAATCAACTCATTATTAATATAAGCCAAGCTTTGATGTTAGTCTATGTAATCTGGAAGTCTCGCAGTCTTACCCCCAGTGCCGATACATAAGTTAAAGTTCCACTAAGTGAGATTTTACCATGTTTATACCCACTATAATTCTATTATAGCTCGAATTCTCAAAATTCACTTGAAATTGTTTCCAACACTTATTAAAATTGTTTCCATTTCCAACAATTAAGGGCCTCCTTAATTCCAAGGTTAGATTTCCCCAAAATTTAAGAGTAGCATGTTGGTGAGGAAAAATAAATTTTCACATAAGTAGGTTTAGGGTGATCCTCTACTCTCTTATTGTCTATCTTGCGACATTGTCATTCATGCTAAGTCCACATTTTTCCTCCATTTGTGGAATATGAAACCAAGAGTATCATGATGTAAGGGTATACCTTGTCAGCACAGTACCACACCACAAATTAAAGTGATGTGATAGAGCGAACGGAGATTGTTTTTAATCGACATATGACACATAAAATATGCTGAGCCATAAAATAGTTTCTACTCAATCAAAAGTAACATAATCCAATTTTTTTTTCCTTAAATGCAATCGACGTTGGGACAAAATTCCATACCTTTGTTGTACATCACGGAAGTATAATTTTCCAAAAAGAAGTCAAAGCGCTTGTAGAGAATAGCTAATTGAAATCGGTACATTGCGAGTTTGTCCCACACGTACATCATATGTATTAAAAATTAAACGCCTACAACAAAGGTTAAAATTTCACTTCCTTACCAAATTACATTTCTTACGAGAATCCTATTCATTCTCAGGCCAAATCCCGATTATGAAATTTGTCCGACCCGTCACTAAGAATCTCATAGTGTTTCTGTTATAAAATTTAACCGGAATGCTATAATAATTATTTTCAAGCCTCCTTATAGGACCACTCTAGGCTATGCAGGTTTGCTTATTAGGAACACAATAAAATAAAAAAACTCACTTGAAAAAGCCGAGGCTAGACTTTGACTCTATTTATTTAAGACAATTTTCTCATGCCTAGATGCTCATGATAATCGTCAATCGTCTCGCAAGATATTGTAACATCCCGAGTTTTAAATACCCGGAACCTCACGTCACCATTCTAAACTAACTTTTGAAAACCAAAAGCAAGAATAATAAACGGAAATTTAAACTTCGCAGAATGTTATTTATTAATCAAAATGTTGGCTTTTCAAACGTTAAAATACACTCATGCGGAAACAAATTAATGAAATAATAATAAAACAAATAGTTTAACATTTCATTAAAAATGAAAAATCATAAATGGACTCTCAATAAATTCTTTATTATTCCACCGCCCAATGCTGGTTGACATAGCTGGTGCTGGCGGTGCTTGCCTTAGTGCTTGCACAATTGCCAATAGCTCTCTGATAATATCTGATTGTCGTGACATCACCTTGACAAGACAGAAATTTGTTTATTGCATTTGAATAATAAACATTTAGCATTGAGATAGAGGAAGTCATCGTAATTAGGAAGTAGAGAATAGCATCAATAAACCAAAAAGAAATAAGTTTTATTGAAAATCTCAAACTCCTCGATGAGGGTACATAGATAAGGCGGTAAAACAACTTGAAGTAAGAGTGAGTGACCAACTACTAACAAGACTCTTCTACTAGTTCATCTATCGATCCCTAAATCATCATTAGTAATACAAGACTCTGCCCCGAAGACTTCCCGTTGTGCTTCCTCTTCATTCCCCTCTTGTTCCTCTTCAAGTTCTACTTCAATATCCTCTCCTTGAGGTTCGTACTTAGGTTCCTCTTGAAGATCCTCCTCTGGGTCCTTTTTTGGCTCTTGCTGGGGTTCGGGCTCAAGCTGAGATGCCCCTTGCTCTCGATACATAGGCCAAAAGTGTACAAGTGCCTCACAGAACATGTCGTAGTTAACTGCTCCCTTGTAGGACGCCAAGTGTCGTGGAGGATCTTATTAGCAACTCTTTGATTAATAGGACTCAGGGAGTCTATCAATTAGTTTATGGAGCGTACACCATTTGTCTTGAATCCCGATCTTATAGTGCATTGCCGAGTCTCGCGGATACAATCCACCAAATCATAGGCATTCCCGTACAGTGGGGCCTTGGGGGTTTGGTAGTCCAATATAGCGTTACGGGCGAAATCGACAATAGTCTTATTATTTCCAACCATGTCCTAGTCCACTTACATAAGGTTCAGTTAGCTGGGGTTTTCTTACATTTCTTAGTTAAATATTGGAGGACATAAAAGAAATTATTTTACAAATTATGCTCAAACTCAACTCTAGTCGGACACAAAATCTTTTCTAACTTCTCTTAAAATTTCTCAAGTATCCGAAAATAAATACATAAATAAGTTTCAATTTCTTTAATTTCATTACCTCGGAGTTGGCGGAACGGAGGATAGCCGGTGGAATCTCTTATTTGCAAAATGTCACTAAAACGATTTTTTTAAAAGCAAAAAGAATTTTACAAGTCTACAGAAACGTAGACCCGCTCTGATATCAAGCTGTAACGCCTCGAGTTCTAAATACCCAGAATACCATGTCTTTTAAACGAACTTTTGAAAACCAAAAGCAACAGTAATAAACGGAAATTTAAACTTCGCGGAATATTATTTATTAATCAAATGTTGACTTTTCAAACATTGAAACAAACTAATGCGGAAATAAATTAATGAAATAATAATAAAACAAATAGTTTAACATTTCATTAAAAATGGAAAATCGTAAATGGGCTCTCAATAAATTCTTTATTATTCCACCACCAATGCCGGGCCGTCAACTCCACAATCTGCAAATATTTGATTAAAGAAAAATAGGAGTATTTCATAGAAATACTCAGCAGATCTCGCGCATGATAATAATTCCGTATTACATATAAACACGTGATCATATAATCCAAGTAATAAATTCCATGAACAAGTAGTAAATACAAGGTCAAGTATAGTCTCATACATTGAAGCAGTAATTATCATTTATCATATGCTTGAATACGCAAGTAATTCTCTTATACTTGAAACTAAGCAAGTAATTCATGGAAATACGCACCACATGCACACATAATAAGAATCAATCATCTATGCGCATTTTTAGAAATAAAATATTCATAGATAGATATTTACCTTTATCTAGGGAGTTTGAGCTATAAAACTGCCAATCTCTAGGGTTGTCGCATCTCGTCTAGTCCTAAAATAATTGAAATAACTCTAATTAGGCTCTTAAGTAAATAAAGTTTAAAAAATAAAGGAAATTAATAAAAGTAGGGTTTAAATCGATTAAATATGAAGTTTAGGTCACTGTATTTGAAAAGTATGGGCTAATTTGCAAAATTAGAGAATCATGGGGACTATTTTGAAAGTCAAATGAAAGTTGAATAGTCAAATCTGCAATTGACCATGTTTGAAAATATTGGACTCGATCGAAAATAAAGTAGAACTTTGAGACTTGTTAAATAAATAATATATAGGGACTAACTTGAAGGTCAAATGAAAGTTATGGACTAAGTTGATGATTGACCATAACTTTAAATTAGGGGACTTAATTGAAATAAATTAAAACTTCAGGATCTCTAAATTAGATAATATATAATGACCAACTAAAAACATTTAAGAGATCTCAGGGACTAAGGCGTAAATAATAAATCTGAATCAATTAAATCCCCTCCTTCACGTGAATTACATCGGGGAAGAAGGATGGACGCTCAGCTTCGCTCAACTCCTACCAGGGTCTCGTCGGCGGCTATCGGGACTACGCCGCCACTAACGGCGGCGATGCAAGAGTGGGAGAGAGAGACGAGAAAGAGAAAGATCACGAGAGAAAAATGGAGGTCATGGGAAGGAGAGATAGAGGCAATGGTGGAGGTAGTGACCGGTGGTGATGCCGGCGAAGGAAATCGGTTGGTCCCCCCACTCTATTCCTTGATTTCTACTCCTCCTACACTCTTTTCTCTCGGTAATGTCGCTAGCTATGTATGCATAAACGAAACATTGAAAGAGATTCGGGGGTGAGGGATTACTAAAAATTTGTAGGTTGCTGTGAATCAAAAACCCGAATAGAGTGTGGTATATATAGGAGCCTTAGGGTAGTAATTAAGGAAAATAAGATAATCTAATTAAGGAAGATATGATAATTTGAATTTTCGTAGGTTCTTGAGCACCAAGATTAGGGTTAGGGTTTCTAATTTGGGGCTAGGATTTAAAATCCAATTTAGGGTTTTAAAATTTGGGATAAATTAAAACTAGGGTTTAATTAAATTAAAGCTAGACGAGAATTGGGGAAATTTTAGTTAAACTAACCTTTTCGGCTAGAATTTTTTGATCGCTACAGATATAATGGCGAACATCTTGTGGTAATAGCCGATGGTGGAGGCAAGTGTAGGCATGTGTAGGCAAGTACCTACACATGATTGGTTGAGATTTTGTTTTTTAATTTTTTTCATAATGGATAATCAAAAAATTGCAAAAGGGTTCCAATTCTTTCCCTCACAATTCTAGATTATTTTTCTTTCTCTTGACAAACTTAGATTATCATTAAAGAAAAAAATAAGCAAGATGGATCTCGAATAGAAGATTTTTTTTTCGTGTATGACCTAAAAAGTAAAATACAAATTTGACTATACCGCTATTTAATGGCTTGAAAGTCTAAATATAAAAAATATAACTTTTTAACTTTTAACTTTTCATGAAAAGCTCATGCTAAAAGCTTTAGTTCAACTAAGTCTTATAAGTATTTTCAACTTTCCAATTTAAATCGATTTAGTCCTTAGTGACTAATTTAATTATTTCTATCTAACTTACCTTATTTAATTCCTAAAACAAATAAAATTTCAATATAATTCACTTGGATTCTTTATTTTTCACTTTCCAGTCTAATTAAAATTAAATAATAAATTATCTTAACTTTTAAAACGAATGTTATCCAATTCTATTAGTGCTCACAGCTTCTAATTTCAAATTGGCAATGTTTATTTTGTAGTTGACATTACAGACATAATGCCTCCTTAAGTATTATAATGGCAAAAATAAATATGGAACTTTGAAATACAAATTTTGTGGAATTATTTACTGCTAAGTAGAAAATTACAGTTTGAGATCAAAAAAGTGATTTTTATTAGCTATCAATTCAGTCATGTATTCGAATGAAAGTGGTGGGCCGTGAAGATAAAATGTTTACACAAAGGACAGTATGCAATTATTATATTGTCTTCATTATTTTTGGGACTCAATCGTGCCTAGACAAAAATGTCTGGCTCCGCCGCTGGCAGTAGCACCCTGAACGACAAGACCTGACGAACCATAATGGTATTTTGTACTCTCTTTTATGAAGAAGTTCTAAAGAAGAACGAATATAGAATATATTTTATAAAGGCAGGAATGAAGATAAGAAAGAATAGCAAATGCTATATATGAATGAGTTTCATAAGAACTCATGAGGTCTATTTACAACACGCCAAAAGGTGCTAATTGAATAGTTACAACTATTTGAATCAACTATTGAATATTGTTACTCTAGTCCAATAGTTGCAATTGAATAACTAGATTTGAAACACCGTCGAATAAAGACATACACCTTTTAGAAACTAATGTCTTATCAAATGACGACACCATACAATTTAATTAATTAAACTAACTTGATTCATCAATCTCAGCTAATCGAAAGGTTCCATAATGGGTTTTTTTACACTAATACAAAATTTTAAATTTGATATTTCACAAATAATGGACAATTATATTAATTCCGTACTTAACAAAAACATTAAAGCTAAATCAGAAGAATCGGGCAAAATTGAGTAAGATGGAGCAATTAGTTAGGCTGTTTAAAACAATAAAAGTCCGAGAGATACAAAATTGTTCAAATGTGGTAGTTGGGTGCAGTGGGTTGGAGAATATAGTTGCATTTTTTTTGTTCGAGGTTCAATCTTTTTGAGGTTCTTATTTTCATATGATTATTTATTTATTTATTGTTTTTTGTTGTTCCTATAATAAAATTCTTTGTATACTTTGCTGTCTTCATTCTAAATATACATTTGTTAATTTAATTAATTAACGCACTCTGCACATCGAAAATTTTAATTTAATTTTTTTAATATAAATCGAATAGATTTTGTCATTTTCATTTTCAATTTTTCCTTTTTTCATATAATCCTTTTAAGTTTATTAATTCATGTACATTAAACATTTTTGTGTAATTCCTTACACACTCTGTAAAATATATTACAACATAATTACAAACTTTATGTCACGCATTGAGTTTCAATTTAATTTTTTTCCTATAATTCTTTTTTTAAATAATATATTTATTGATAATAAGAGAAGAAAATACAAAGGACCAATTGAAAGGGTGGCCGAACCTAACCTTTCAATGGCCAAGAATGGCCAAGTGTTACAACGTTAGCGATACAATACTTCACTTGCCCCAATCAACAAAGAGAAAGCATAAAATAAACTTACCAAGAGCCACTAAAATCACAAAATAAAGCAAGATGTTCATTGAAGCGCATAAAAATTAAAAAGAATGCTTACTACGGTGACGTGTACGCATGGCAATGCACTCTTCACGGGCGTAGTCAAGGAATTGGTTTTCTTCATCTTCGTCTTCATTAGAGTTGGTCTCGGTTTTCCAAGATTCATCCTCCAACTCCTTTAGCAATTCCTCTTCTAGAAATTGGGCTTCCATCATTTCAAGATTTTTAGCTTGTGCAAACTCGTAATCCTCGGAATGGGCCGGCGTGGCATGATCTTCCAATACTCCTTCTAGTGGATTGGCATCATTTTGGAGGCACTCAAATTGATTGAACTTTCGGCTTTGTTGATAAAAATTGTAGGCATCCACTTGAGCTCGTAACGCCGCCATACTACTTTTACTAGAAGTGAAAGGCACACTTGCTTCATCATTTTGGGTGCAAATATTTTCCTTTTTTCCAAATCCCATACAAATATACAATCCATGTCTTGTTGAATATTTTCCTCAATTTTATTTTTGCACGTAACACTTGGAGGAGAAGATGAGCCGCCGATGGACTATTTGAGCTTCCCATAATGGTTCCGACGAGATCATCAATGGCCGCTTTAAAAGTAGGTCCCACACTCAAGCGATGACTTTTGAAATGGTTGATGAGCCCGTGTTTCAATGCACTTTCATCCCAAGGGAGAGTGGTGTTTTTTCCCGAACTTGCAAAGGTTGGAACCGCACCAAGCATCTCAAGATTTGTGGCAATTTGGCTAGTTTCCAAAATTTTCAATTTAGTCCCCAAACTTTGTGGATTTTTCAAATTAGCCCCCGAGACATTTTCATCAACAATTGGGCAGTTAGTAGGTGGAAAAATAGGTCGGGAATTCGAAATTGCAGTTGCAGTCCCTACAGTTTTCAGTTTTTGCAAACTAGTCCCCGCACTCTCAGAAATTTGCAAATTGGTCCCAATTTTTTTCTGCTTTTTTCCAGCTTTTAGAATCTAATTTGTGTTCGATTGAGAATGTGTTGAAAATATTGCAGCAAGTGTACGGGTCGAACAAGTAGTAAAATAGATTTTGAGTCCAAATATCAATCCCACAGGGACTTGATTTAACTATCAAAATTATCAATTTTATACTCTATTTAAAAAGACAATTTGAAAGTTGTTTTGTTTTTCAATGAAAATAAAGTCTTACAAATTAAATATAAAAACTAAATAATGTCTAAATGACAAGAAGTAATATTTGCAAAATATAAATAAACAACGATGGGAATTATAAGACTTGGGACTTAAAATTTCACCAACTTTGATCCCTCTAGTACACGTGATTGGATTCAATAGTGATCTTATTGTCATTAATGATCGAATTTACTAAATCAATTATTTACATCTCTCGATAATAAATATATCTATTCTATTAGGCCAATTTATTTATCTCTAAATAAATTCGTTATCAACCCTCTAGAATGCATTCAAACAATAAATTCAAATAGGTTACGTCGAAACTTCACCTAAGATCGCACTAACCACAAGTTTATCTCTAAATCTTGTCTAAATTAGTGTTCTATGTTGTTTATTCTAATTTGTGTTTTCATTTCTCAAATCCTACACAAACCAATTAATAATTTATCAATTGATCAGAAAGATAAATTTATAAATTCAACAACATAAAATTAACAACAATTAACTCATATACTATTAAAACCCAATAACGTAATACTAGAGTTCACAAAGAGGGTCCATTGTTCGTCCCAAGTATAAAAACTTGGCTACACATGAATTAAAATACAAGAATTACAATAGGGAAAATATAGAGATGCATAACCGGATTTCAAAGAGTTGATGCAAATGTTTTGCCTTTGGTGTTTTCTTTCTTCCTTTGCTCTGCAAAACTATCTGCCTGCTGTTCAATATCCGAACTCATGTATATTCCTCTACTGAATTCTTTCTACTCTGTCATGTCTTTTTTTTTTCCTTCCCCCTTTCATGCGCACACACTCCAGATTTAAATAGCAACTTCCCTTCAAACTTTAACACCTCAAGTCAAAAAGAAAAAGCTTTATAATGATAATGTCTCCATGATTTTGTATTCCACTCAATTTGTTTCCACTAGCATAATGCTCCACTCCCAACAAAATGATTAAGCAAATGTTAATGCGCATTATCTCCACTCCCAAATGATCCCACTCCTAATCTCCACAATCAAAATGGGCACTTGAACAAAAAACCAATACGAGGAGAAAGTTTGCAGAATTGCCACAAGATCCTTCATCTTCAACAAGTGTGAAATTTCGTCATTTTCACCATTTTACCTCACTCCTAATACAAAAAATAAATAAAAATATCAAAAATATTAGAAAAATATAATAAAAACACACTATAAATTAGAAAATTAAAACATAAAAAATACAATATATCAATACCCCCACAGTTAAGCTGTTGTTCATCCTCAAACAACAAAAGACTCAAAATACACACAAGCGAGTAAAAACATTAAATAAATAAATAAGCACGCCATCAAACATAATAAGACTCAAAAACAACTTAACATACATAAATACAAGTAGTAAACTGTAATCAACTCACAGCTCATACTATCAGAGAAAAGTTGTGGGCTCGTCCTTTGGCAATATTCATTTCCCATCACCATTTAGATCCAAAAATTGTGTGGTGAGCAACTCGACCCTCAACGGTCAAATATATCCTTACCCTCTCGTGGTCACACCTAATGTGTTTTCTGTCAATCCATAAGTAATCATCCCAAAAGTTGTTCTCAATCACTCTTTTCTTTTCTCTCTCTCTTTTTTTTCTTTTTTATTATTAGGCAAATTTTATCGGTAGAATCAAAAGTGCAGCAATGTGATGACTCTCTAAATTTGAGTACTCCAGCGAACAAGTTACTTCAAAGTAATTCAAACCAACCAGAGTTCCATATCCATGATGCCACTTTTATTTCTCACCCTTTTTTTTGAATTTTAACTATTCAAATGTAAACGTGCAATGCAATGCAATGCCCCAAACAATCATGCTTTCTCAATGACCCATGTAGCAGTGTTTAGGTCGGCGACTCCCGAGCTCGTCACTCAAGGCACCAGGTATTGAGATACCCCTAAGAACTTATTCACCCGAGTCAATGAGGTAAGAGAATGGAAGCACAATGAAATGAATGCAGTTTGATTGATTTTTTTGTTTTTTCTTAATTCATGGATTAGATTTCTAGCAAACGGTCATTACCTTGTTTCTACTTGCTAATCAAAGACACTCCACGCAAATCAACATACACGGAATCATCACGATACTTAACTCATCCTCTACCGGCTAATTTACCACTTATCTCACAATGGTAAAGTGATTCAAAATAAAAGTAGGTGGAACGAATTCGACACATAAATGAGTTTCTAAAATGAGTCATGACACAATGAGTCATGACCTCCAATAGACAAGCAATCGTCAAATGAGTTCGAGTAGTATACTTTGTGAGTTAAAGATAATTTCAACTTGAGAAACAGAAATTTTGAAAAACTTTGCACAAAACAATCACACATAAATTTAACATGACTAACACACATACACACAATACTAGACATGTAATAAACAATCTATAAAGAACAAGCATGCAGGCAAACACACCAAATATACACAACAAAATCAAAAGTCAAATAAAACTTGCAACCCCCACACTTGAGAATTACGACTTATTCTACAAATCAAAAGTACAAAGTGACAAGACTAAATGAGAAGCCATGCAATCAACATCTGTTTTCTCTAAAGCAAAAGAACACACACAGTCTAAAATATAAAACAAACAAAAATAAGATGCGTCTCAAGAGCCTATTACCCCTTACTCTGCCATCTCCGAAAAAAAAATTATAGTTATCAAATGATTTTATGACAGCACAGGAATCCCATCCCCCAAATTGAAACTGACATTGTCCTCAATGTTCAACAGAAAAAAGGAGAGATATCGCCTGAGTGTGGCACAAATGGGGTTCATACAAAATTCCTGAAAAACAAAGCTAAACAGAATCACACATAGATGCTGCTAAAAAATCAAAGGATAACATTCCACAGTTATAACCTCAACTCTAAATCCATTTAATCTGGGTCTCGTTTGCGCTTGTTGGAGGTTGTTCTCCAATCAATGGAAGATGCAATTAAAATCATGTTTCTTTAAATGGGAGAAATTAGCAGTTTCGCAGTTGCAAAATCCAGAAAAGCTAATAAACCATCGAAGAAATTGTTCACATTTAACAAACCAATGGGTTTATTATGCAAGTTCAACTGGTACTAAGAGATAATGTTAAAAATTTGTTCCAATGTTTTGAAACCTCCCGGAAGTGCTATGAATGTATTAGAATATGATATCATGAGTCACAGGCGTTCATACAGTGATTTAACTTTTACCTCAGTGCCGACTGTGAATCCATAGACCTGTGATAAAGGGTCGAAGGTTACTCCTATAATTCTAGATCCTCGCACTCGAGCAGCTGTAATAGCACATCCTAGCAGCCCACAGAATCCTCCTCCATAGATGACGTTGATTTTAAGATCCCCGAGTTTTCTTCCCACATCGATTGCGGCAGCAGTGTACTCTGACTTTGCCCCCATGTTTGCTCCACCAAAGATTCCAATGGTTTGCAATTGTACATGAGAAGGTTCTTCTATGCTGGGAGTGGCTGCCATAAGAACTCAACTTCGCCAAAGAAAGCTAATAACTGAAACAAACACACAAAAAATCAAAAACAACAATATAAACAAGTGGTTGTGATTGTGGCTCACATCTTCCTCTGGTTTTATGTCCAGAAATAGCTGCAACACCTTCTATGAGTTGGGGATATGCTTCCCATCCAATTTTCTTAAAAACTGGCAAACAGGGTCTTTTAAAGTTAGATTCCCAATACTGCGTTCTCGTTCATTCTTGAACTGAGTCCATAAACCGAGAAGTTCATGTTGCACAGTTCCACACGGATGCGTCTCAAGAGTCTGCAGGATATCATCTAGCGACTCCTTACTCAGGCCATCCTTAATGAAAGTTATCTTATCTTCTCGATTTTTGGACGTAAATCCAAGTGAACGACAACCTGTATTACATGTCCATCTAACACACTTATAACACACATTCATTCTTTTTGCTCTTCGTTTCTTTGCAAAACTGCTTTTGCCTAACTGATATGATACGGGCCGCGCTCGACTCGAATCGATCCTCGCGGAATGAATACAACGCCAGAAAAGCCCAAATATCCGGTAGAACGATCGAAAAACCCGGAAATCCCTCGACCGACGACGTAGCAACAAAGGGTATATCGAACCCTTCGCCTCAAACGGTGCGCAAATCGAAGAAGGAACGCGGTTGAGCGCCATGCGAGTCGATCACACTCACGATAAGCTCGGGGTTGTGTTTAACGAGCCCAAACACGGGGGACGAGGTGGGGAGAAAGCTCGACCCGAATATTGGCTTTCAAGCTCAACATCTCATTCAAAGCTCAAAAGTTTTTCTTACAATGGAGGTTTTGCCTTCATATACATGTCCAACTCGAAAATAATGGTAAAATAATGAAAATATCCGAAAATATCTACATTTGACTCTAAGTCGGTCTAAATTCTGGCGTAATTTTAGGATTTACGTCAGAAATCCTCGGATACGGCCGTATGAAGCAACCGCAGACCGTAATGCACTCTCTGCTTCAAAACGCCCAAACTTGATTCTTGAGTTACTACCAGTATGGACAAAGGTTACTGCCAGTAAGTCTAGAGTTCTGGTATCTTTGATAAAATACGGCCGTAATTTACTCTCTCGCATAACTTTGGCCCAAAAGTCGGAAATTGAAGTTACGGCCGTAAGGACCAATGATACGACAGTAAACATACGGATACGGTCAGAAGACTTATAATTACGGCCGTAATTATTCTCTCACGAAATTTCCCGGCTTTCACCGCTGGACAACCTTCATTGTTTTGGCCATAACTTTGAACCCGATGTCCAAATGGGGTGATTCAAAGCTCCATGTAATCTAGACTCGACGAGCTTCAATTCTTCAAAAGACTCTACCTTGATTCTCGCTCCAACGATGTACAGCTTTGAACCCGGTCGAACATCCCAAGTTGCGTGAAATCTCTTCATTTACGCTCCACTTGGCTTGAACTTGATTTCACTTAGCCTAAACAACGCTCCAAGCTTCCCCGTCGCGCATGGGGGCATCCAGGATCATATCATCCCCTCCTCTTCAAGATGATTCGTCTCGAATCAACATCGGCGTACTTAACAAAGTTATCCTGGTGATACGATACTTCGGCCTTTTGCTTGAATGACCATTCGATTACTCCCGGTCGAATGGGAAAGAATGGTCATCGCCATGTGTGAAACCGTGACCTGGCTTGTGGAGTGAATGGAATTCTTCAGAAGTGGTTGACGCTCAAACTTCGTAAAGATTAAGGAAAATAGAATGCCTTTCGTTCGGCCGGCACCAACCTGAAAGAGAAAGATAATAAAATTGGGGTGGGGTATGTTAGAGGGGTGAGATACAAGGAAGTGATCCTCATACTTAAGCTCGACATTCTCCTCGACCACCCTTTTCTCAAGTGACATTTCCTCTTCTCTTTCAACTTCTACTTCTCCACTCTCCATGTCCTCGTTCTTCCTCGGGTCAATGTCATGGATGTCAACAAGTTCATCCACAACTCCAACCTCTAGCTCTTCTTCCGCTTGCTCCACCGAGCACTCCACTGCTTGCTTCTCCATAAGATCAATTGGATGTTGAGGATCAACAACCAATTCCAATGACTCCCTTTCAATGGATTCCCTAGTCTCCTTCTCAACTACATGGGCATTTGAACAATATAGACTAGGAGAATCAACAATCACTTCCGAAGGCTCTTTTCCAACTTCATGTGGACAATGTTGTTTAAACGGCGCAACAACCATTTCAACACTTGCATTGTCCTTATTCAATGCAATTTTCACCTTCTTCAGTTCACCTCCTTTCTTTCTCTCATCTCTTCTCACATCGGCCTCATCCCTTAGCTTCATTTGATCTATATGTACTTGCTCCGGAGATAACGGATCAAGTACAATAGTTTTTCCGTTCAACTTGAAACTAAAACGATTTCTATATCCATCATGCAATACCTTCTTATCATGTTGCCACGGTCTTCCCAACCACACGTGGGTAATATGCATAGGTACTACATCACAAAGCAACTCATCCGTATAAGATCCGATCGAGAATGGCACTAGTACTTGCTTGTTAACCTTAACATTTCCCAAATCATTAAACCATTGCATGTGATATGGATTCGGGTGTTTAATCATATGCAATCCCAACTTCTCAACAAGCACAAGACTAGCTAAATTTCTACAACTTCCCCATCAATAATAACACTAGTAGGCGTACCTTTCACCAAGCAACGAGTATAGAAAAGATTCTCTCGTAGAATTCGACTCATCCTCCCTTGCTTGAGTACCAATGGCGTGCCTTACTATCAACGCTTTGGGAATTGTCGTAGAGCTTTGTCAACAACCACCAACTCCTCTTCCTCCTTGGTTGAAGACTCCTCTTTCACCATCTCCTTCTCAGAACCATTTCTTCATTCTCCGTATCACTTTTGGTTTAGGGCATTCGGATGAAATAGAATCAACCCCGTGACATTTAGAACATAGCTTGTC
The DNA here is from genome assembly GCA_018223645.1 of Jasminum sambac. NCBI lineage: Eukaryota > Viridiplantae > Streptophyta > Magnoliopsida > Lamiales > Oleaceae > Jasminum > Jasminum sambac. The sequence continues at coordinate 26,180,526 of CP073640.1, read as the reverse complement.
TCGGGTTCGACTTGTCTCTTTACCAACTCTTCCTTTACCCTTATCACTAAGCTCCCGTGATACTTTAGATGGTTCTTTCCCACTCTTCCAAGCCTTTCGATCAATCTCGCGCTACGGTCAATGTAGTTTGATCAAAGCCACTACGATTCTTGGTTTGGAATAGATTTGAACTTCTTCCCTTAATTTGCTTCTCCACCTTTACCGCCTTGCAAACTAATTCCTCAAGATTCGAATAGTCTAGCAATTCAATGAAGTCGGCAATATCTCGGTTCAATCCCGCCAAAAAACCTAACCATAATAGCTTCTTCATCTTCAACAATATCGGCACGAGTCATCAATCTTTCCATTTCTTGGAAGTACTTCTCAACGGTTCGTCCACCTTGAGTTAGGTTTTGTACACTCCGATACAAATCCCTATAAAAATGCGATGGGACGAATCTCTTTCTCATCAACCTTCTCAAGCAATCCCAAGTGTCAACGGGTTCCTCTAAATTTCTTCGCCTAGCAAGGGTGGTTTGCTTCCACCAACATAGGGCTTGATCCGTGAACTCCTTGACCAACAATGGGACCTTCTTCGTCTCCCGGATTTTATGAATTTTGAACATGAGATCCACTCGGCTTTCCCAATCTAGGTAGACATCCGGATTGGCTCTTCCTCGAAATGAAGGTACGTCAATGTCCGCATTCTTCGCATCCCCTTCATACTCACTTTGCCTCCGTTGTTCCCTCTTTCTAACCCTCCGAATCTCTCTATTCCCATCCTCATATTTTCCATCTCCAACACTATTACCCTGAAGACTTGTCTTGCCATACACTTGAGCAACGAATCGCTCATCACGCTCCTTCAACTGCTTGACTCAAACGATACTCCAAAGTGTGATCTTAGAATTGTGAAAGTTTTCAAAGTCATAGCTTTTGGACGACGTCTATCGTTGAATTCCATCTCCGGCATTGTGTTCTCAATTCAAAATAAGAATCTAAACTATAAATTACAACTCAAACACAATGACACTACTACGAAACAAACTCAACAACAAAACACACGAATGACTCAACAACAAATTAACGCAACTTAACTAACACCTACAAACTTGAAACCCTAACAATGTAAATCCAAGCAATAAAATTACAACTCACACTACTAGGATAACAACACAAGTAATTAAAACTAAGTGTAGCCAAGAAACTCGACTAACACTCGTTCACACAACATTGGAGCCATAATTTTTTTTTCTCTTCTTTTTTTTTTTCAATATTTTTGGCCCACTTTTCTTTTTTTTTTCTTCACAACATATACTCACAAACACAACAACAACACAATACTAGAAAAGAAATGGATTCTAAGCACAAAATTAATTTCTACCAAGAACACCAAGAACACACACTAAATCCTACAATTCAAAAAACCGAAAATCGATAATCTAAACCGATAAAAACAACAACAACAACAATCTAAGAACTATTAATAAAGGATAGATACCCGATAATTGGGAACCAGCTCTGATACCAGATGATACGATACGGGCCGCACTCGACTCGAATCGATCCTCGCGGAATGAATACAACCCCAGAAAAGCCCAAATATCCGGTAGAACGATCGGAAAACCCGGAAATCCCTCGACCGACGACGTAGCAACAAAGGGTATATCGAACCCTTCGCCTCAAACGGTGCGCAAATCGAAGAAGGAACGGGGTTGAGCGCCACGCGAGTCGATCACACTCACGATAAGCTCGGGGTTGTGTTTAACGAGCCCAAACACGGGGGACGAGGTGGGGAGAAAGCTCGACCCGAATATTGGCTTTCAAGCTCAACATCTCATTCAAAGCTCAAAAGTTTTTCTTACAATGGAGGTTTTGCATTCATATACATGTCCAACTCGAAAATAATGGTAAAATAATGAAAATATCCGAAAATATCTACATTTGACTCTAAGTCGGTCTAAATTTACGGCCGTAATTTTAGGATTTACGGCCGTAAATCCTCGGATACGGCCGTATGAAGCAACCGTACGGCCGTAATGCACTCTCTGCTTCAAAACTGTCCAAACTTGATTCTTGAGTTACGGCCGTATGGACAAAGGTTACGGCCGTAAGTCTGGAGTTACGGCCGTATGCTGATAAAGTACGGCCGTAATTTACTCTCTGCATAACTTTGGCTGTAACGCCCCGAGTTCTAAGAACCCGGAACGTTAGTTCTTTCTTTAAAAACACTTAAATTCCTCTTTTTTTTTTTTGAAATATAACAATGACATTAAATGCGGAAAAAAAAATTAACAAATAGCTAAAATGCGGAAATTTATTTAAACTAACAAAGTCGAAAGATAGTTTTCAAACAATCCTCAAAAACATCCAATTAAAGTACTAGTAAGCTCGAAACATTCAAAAGTCATTACTTCAATAGTTAAAAGTACTAAATTGTCAATTTAATTAAAGCTAATTTATTTGAAAGTCCCTAAGAGATTCCCACGCTTCGCCACGCCTCCAGGCTCCTTAATGCAAGTTGATCATTTGATAGAGAAAATCGTGAGTATTTTAAATACTCGATGAATCCCGCACCACAATTAATATATATTACAAATTAAATGCACATAATCATCATCTTCATAAAATACTAACAGTATAAAATACAAGTTCGTTTCATCATCCCTCTTAATCGCACGCCATCATAGTGATTAATAGCACGTCATTATAATATATTAGGCCAAAGACCTATCGTCATAATGCTATTAAATCACGTCGTAATTAGGCAAAGAGCCTATCGTCATAGTGCCGAGGAAGCACGTCAAAAATAGGCTAAAAAGCCTATCATCACATAACATTTACATGCAAAGATTTATAATAATATTAATTGCAATTGCGCACATTTAAAAGAAACTTTAAGAAAGGGATCTACCTTAACCTTTTCCCGAGTATTGAGCTTACTAACGGTGAGAAATTAGTCCTCTAGCTGTCCGTATGCCTCTGCCTAGCCAATAACGAAGTTTAATTTATGTTAATATTCTTAAATATTAAGTATCTATAAGTAATATAGAAGTTTGTGGACCAAAATGGAAAGAATATAAAACATTGGGGGTCAATTTGAAAGAATTTAATAGTTTGAGGACCTATTATTATGCAATAAAAGTGGACTAAAAATATTTTGGACTCAATTATAGGATTTTTAAAACATGAGGGACTAATATGTAATTAAAGTTTAAGGGCTAACTCGAGGGAATAAGAAATTAAGGATTTAAAAAGTGAAATAAAAGTTTAGGAGTCAAATTGCAACAATTGAAAGTTAGGGACTTGTAAATTAAATAAATTATAGGGTCCAACTTGCAACGAGTATAGAACTTGAGGGATTTATTTTGCAAAAAATCCGGTTTTAAGTGGATTTGGGCCAAGAACTCGATCATCACCATCTTCCTCACCCGCTCTCTCTTCTCTCGGCTACTCTCTCGGGTCAAGAATGGGAATAACTCCCAAATCAAAGTATATGATCATGAAATTCCAATTTCTAGGATAACTAACTCATTGGATAATGTATTACTTTAAAATCGCATCTAAGCTCGAATTATATGAGCCAAAACAAGTTTTCAACTCTATGTAAAAAAAAAACTGTGGAAAATATCCTGCTATGGCGGTATGCGTTGTCAAATTCTTTAAAATAGTAAACGACATCAGAAAATTCTAAAATTTTTACAGAAGGTAGGAAACTCATACATATTCATCATATTTAAAAATTGTTTCATATAAATTGCGTTTAGGGCATCAAAACTATTTTTAAACGGACAATATCTTGTTCTCGGGTGGAATCTCCCCAGTTTCACAAAAGTATCATAAAACATCCTACGAGACTCGAATGATGTCAAACCAATTCTAAATGATAGGTAACTCATGTGGGATCATTTCCCAATTTGAATCACCTAGAAATTCCATCTATACTAAAAGTTACGGCCTTTCAAAGTTGAGTGCAGAAGCTGGAAAAAGTCACATGTGCAAAATACATTGATTTTTCTTTCAAGCAATTCATCAAACACTATGGGGCTTGGTAGATATCAAGTAGTTTTAATCTCATCCCATAACAAGACCTCATGCCCAACTCAAAGTATCAAGTAAATTACTTTTCCCCAACCACCAAAGTCTCAATAAATCCATAAAACTTCAATTATTTATCCTCAAACAACCTATCTTATGATAGAAAAAGATAAGAGTAGAGAAGGATTACCTTTCTATGGAAATGAACACTTGAAATTGGTGGAGGAAGAAATTGAAATAGAGGAGGTTGAGAAATCAACTTCGAAATCAAGACATCGATTGCCCCTTACAAGTGTTGGAGTAGAAGTTGAAGATGGTTGTTGAATGAGAAATCTTGAGAATGAAGATAATGCTTGTGTAATGGTGATGTAAAGAATGAAACTTGGGTTAGGGTTTGAGCACTTCCAACAATATTGTATTTAAGGGTGGAAAATAGGGTAAGACTTGCAATTGAGCCTCTAAATGGACTTTAAAATATGATTGAATTGAAATTGGGCTTTCTTATAGTATAAAAAGATAAAATTGGACTTTTAAACTGCCTATAATTGGGTTTAAAGCGAATAATTTCTAAAGTTTGGTCCTCAAACGTAAATTGAAAATAAATAAATAAATAGATATTTTATAAATTATTACTTTTTTTAAATAATTCAATGTAATAGTAAATATTATAAAATTTTAACTAGGCAGCGTATCTTTGTTTAACTCTATAGGTGAAGTTGTAGCGACACGTTTGAGATTTTACTTTAATTAAATATTTTAATTTAAAGAAATTCGCGGTCACTACAACCTTACCCTCTTAAAAATAATTTCGTCCTCGAAATTTAAATTTACTTAAAACATAAACTTACTTGATCTATAAGGTTTGGGTATTGGGATCGGATCTCTTCTTCTTTCTCCCATGTTGCCTCATCCTTGCCATGACTACCCCATTGAATCTTAATTAGGGGAACTCTTCTATTTCTCAAGACATGGACCTTCGATCTATGATGGTCACGGTGTCTCTTGATATGATAAATTCTTCAATATCTAAAGATTGAAAGCTCACCAGATGACTCGGATCGTGGACATACTTCCTCAATTGTGAGACATGAAATACATTATGCACAGATGAAAGCTCGGGTGGCAAAGCCAAGTGATAAGCTACTGCCCCAACTTCTTCTAATATCTCAAACGGTCCAACGAACCATGGTCTCAACTTTCCTTTCTTCCCAAAGCGTATAGTACCTTTCATTGGAGACACTTTAAGAAACACTTTCTCTCCAACTTCAAACTTCAAGTCATTTCTCCTACGATCGTGTAGCTCTTTTGTCTATCTTGTGCAGCTTTGATCCTTAATCTTATCTTCTACTGACCTCAACAGCTTCTTTCAACCATTTTCGGTCCCAACATCTTCCTCTCTCCAACTTCATTCTAATAGATTGGCGATCGACACCGTCGGCCATACAATGCCTCATAAGGCGCCATCCCAATCGTAGCCTAGAAACGTATTGTAGGCAAACTCTACTAGTGGCAAATGCTTTCCCTACTCTCAACTAAGTCCAATACACATGCTCTTAACATATCTTCCAATATCTGAATGGTATGCTCAGATTGACCATCTGTCTGGGGATGGTACGCAAGATACTAAAATTTAGCCGTGCCCATGACTGTATGTAAGCTTCCCCAGAATCTCGAGGCAAACCTCAGATCTCGATTTGAAACAATGGACACGGGAACCCCATGAAGTCGAACAATCTCTCTAACATATAACTGTGCCAACTGGTCGATGCTGAGAGTCATCCTAACTGGTAGAAAGTGTGCAGATTTCGTAAGTCGATCAACAATCACCCATACAGCATCATGTTTTCCCACTGATCTTGGTAAACTTGTCACGAAAACCATGGTGATTTTCTCCTTCAAAAGTAACATTATCTTTATGATTCTGCACTCCAATCCAATGGTCATCTCTCAATAGAAGTGGAAGAAATTTTGTGAAAAATCGATGGAACATTCTTTAATTTGAACTCAAGAGTTTCAATAGAAAAACAAAATTTTGTCAAATTGTTTCTTCACAAGAATTTGTTTGAAAAAGAAAAAGTTTTAAAAATTTCTTTTTATTCTTCTCACAATGGGACACATCATTTAAACACGTGACATTTAAATAACATTCCATCCTCAATGGAAAGCCAAAGAAAACGCTACATCATCGCCTTTACTTATGCTCAAAACATTCTCACTTATCAAACTAGAAATTCAATAAAAATTCTAACACAAATTTTATAATAATAATCCCAATTTTGAACACGATTTTTCAAAATTGAACCCTATCTCTTTTCGCAATAATAAATGTGTTTTGAATCAATCGCAACTTTAGAAATTTCAAAATAAATGATTGATCAACCCGGAGAGGATGGTGAAAGTCGATTGAACACTTGGAAATGGTTTCGTGAGCTTGCATTAAAATATTCTCATTTACATCATGTATGGCTTGAATGTTCTCAAGAACGACTCTCTCATCAATACATCAAGTACAATCCTCAAATATTCCCCATACCGATCTTTCCCTGAATAGATCAATAAGCCATCGATAAACACAATGACGAACTTGTCCATATACTGATGAAAAGCTTGATGCATTATATCCATGAATATCGTAGGTGCATTAGTGAGGTCGAAGGGCACCACTTAAAGTTGTAATACCAATATCATGTCTTGAATGCTGTCTTTGGTATGTTTGAGGGTTTGATCTTCAACTGGTGGTATCCCAGTTTCAAATCAATCCTTGAGAAAACCAAGCACCTTGCAATCGATCAAACAAATCTTAAATTCTTGGGAGAGGGTACTTATCCTTTATCGTCCAACTTTGTTGAGCTCTCTATAGTAAATGCACATCATCATATCGCCTCATTCTTCTTATCAAATAAGTGGTGCTCCCAAAGAGACACACTTACGCCAGATGAAACCTTTCTCACCAATTCCTCCAACCATACAACCTTTGACCTCACATTTCAAATCCTCAAATCCCAAAATCCAAATAGATTTTAAAATCAATCGCACTCTCAAAATCGCCTCTACATCCTTAAAATCAAACTCATCACACAATCACATTTTATATAGTTAATCCTCTAAATCCAAATCAGTTATCCTCAAGACTCATTTCATAAAAAAATTATATATGAATTCTTCAAAATCTCTCCCAACCTCAATCTAGCAAAATTCGCCAAACTTTGTCATTAGAAGTTCCCAACATAATATATATATAAACATGCCACCCAAATTTCGTAAATAATACCTTTAACTTCAATTTATACAGTTTGAACTGATTCACCACTGATCAAGTCCTCCAAATTCAACATTAAAAACAATTCAAATCAAACCCTTTAACATTTAATGCTCAGTGTAAAACCCAAAAATCTAAAGCCATAGCTTCTACTAATTATCCTCAACCTATAATCTTTAATCTCAAATTGTTTTCCGTTGAGGGTACGATAACATGCAAGTATAAAATTTACAACTTCACTTTGAGGATAAAATAGCATATTTGCGACCCAGAATGCAGACGATGAGATATATACATTTTCTATTGCATTAAAACTTCATAACAATGCAATGCAACAATCTCACCTCGAGCGCACAAAATCAAATCAACAATGTCCATGATCAATTAGTATCACACACTGCCGATATTCGTGAATACGCTTACTTGCCTTATCTTTTACCCTTTTCACTGAAGAATTTCGGTATATCTAGCACAACATAGGTCAATTCCTTCTTAATCGGGTCTGTCGTTCCATTACAACGTTATCTCAACGCATTACACTGACTTGGTGTCCCAATTACCACCAAAGAATTACAAATCATCATTCATAGAGGCAATGGGGGAGAATAAATATCCTTACATAGTAGTCAATAAGTGTTTCAAATCATGAAGTCAATTTCGAGGACTAGAAATATTACAAAATATAATTTAATTCATGCTTTACTCACCAGATGAACATTTCACCTTAAGCTCAAACTCGGTCTCTTATTCTCTATCAAAAGTACTTACTCTTTCTTTTCTGGATATGAAACCCCTCAATTCAGATACAACTACTTGCAAAATATTCTAATGCCGTATCAACTTTTAATTCTCGTAAAATCCTTCAAAGAGGCTCTCTTGACTTTAAATAGATACAAACATTAACATAACTTTTAATATTGTATCTATCATAAACTTTTTCTTAAAGTGACTCCGGCATTCGTAAATACTCTTTCTTATTGTATCTGAAAAATTTCTTAAAACTTTCTTCTTTCATTCTATATCAAAACATAGTTTCTCAAAAGAACTTCGAAACTCAATAAGTCAATCTTTGAAATCTAAAAACTTTCTTTCTTTACCTCGAGTCATGGAGAGATCGATGGTCGTGGTAGCTCTTAGGACATAAAACTTTTAAATTTTGAAAAGTTCCTTTCGAAAAAATTTCTTTAAACAATTTGCAAGTCTACAGAGCCGTAGATCCGCTCTGATACCAAGCTGTAACGCCCCGAGTTCTAAGAACCCGGAACATTAGTTCTTTCTTTAAAAACACTTAAATTCCTCTTTTTTTTTGAAATATAACAATGACATTAAATGCCGAAAAAAAAAATTCACAAATAGCTAAAATGCGGAAATTTATTTAAACTAACAAAGTCGAAAGATAGTTTTCAAACAATCCTAAAAAACATCCAATTAAAGTACTAGTAAGCTCGAAACATTCAAAAGTCATTACTTCAACAGTTAAAAGTACTAAATTGTCAATTTAATTAAAGCTAATTTATTTGAAAGTCCCTAAGAGATTCCCACGCCTCGCCACGCCTCCGGCTCCTTAATCTGCAAGTTGATCATTTGATAGAGAAAATCGTGAGTATTTTAAATACTCAGTAGATCCCGCGCACCACAATTAATATATATTACAAATTAAATGCACATAATCATCATCTTCATAAAATACGAACAGGTATAAAATACAAGTTCGTTCATCATCCCTCTTAATCGCGCACGTCATCATAGTGATTAATAGCACGTCATTATAATATATTAGGCCAAAGACCTATCGTCATAATGCTATTAAATCACGTCGTAATTAGGCAAAGAGCCTATCGTCATAGTGCCGAGGAAGCACGTCAAAAATAGGCTAAAAAGCCTATCATCACATAACATTTACATGCAGCATTTATAATAATATTAATTGCAATTGCGCACATTTAAAAGAAACTTTTAGAAAGGGGATCTACCTTAACCTTTTCCCGAGTATTGAGCTTACTAACGGTGAGAAATTAGTCCTCTAGCTGTCCGTACGCCTCGTCTAGCCAATAACGAGTTTAATTTATGTTAATATTCTTAAATATTAAGTATCTATAAGTAATATAGAAGTTTGTGGACCAAAATGGAAAGAATATAAAACTTTGGGGGTCAATTTGAAAGAATTTAATAGTTTGAGGACCTATTATTATGCAATAAAAGTGGACTAAAAATATTTTGGACTCAATTATAGGATTTTTAAAACATGAGGGACTAATATGTAATTAAAGTTTAAGGGTTAACTCGAATGGGAATAAGAAATTAAGGATTTAAAAGTGAAATAAAAGTTTAGGAGTCAAATTGCAACAATTGAAAGTTAGGGACTTGTAAATTAAATAAATTATAGGGGCCAACTTGCAACAAGTATAGAACTTGAGGGATTTATTTTGCAAAAAATCCGGTTTTAAGTGGATTTGGGCCAAGAACTCGGATCATCACCATCTTCCTCACCCGCTCTCTCTTCTCTCGGCTACTCTCTCTCGGGTCAAGAATGGGAATAACTCCCAAATCAAAGTATAGGATCATGAAATTCCAATTTCTAGGATAACTAACTCATTGGATAATGTATTACTTTAAAATCGCATCTAAGCTAGAATTATATGAGCCAAAACAAGTTTTCAACTCTAAGTAAAAAAAAATGTGGAAAATATCCTGCTATGGCGGTATGCGTTTGTCAAATTCTTTAAAATAGTAAACGACATCAGAAAATTATAACATTTTTACAGAAGGTAGGAAACTCATACATATTCATCATATTTAAAAATTGTTTCATATAAATTGCGTTTAGGGCATCAAAACTATTTTTAAACGGACAATATCTTGTTCTCGGGTGGAATCTGCCCAGTTTCACAAAAAGTATCATAAAACATCCTACGAGACTCCGAATGATGTCAAACCAATTCTAAATGATAGGTAACTCATGTGGGATCATTTCCCAATTTGAATCACCTAGAAATTCCATCTATACTAAAAGTTACGGCCTTTCAAAGTTGAGTGCAGAAGCTGGAAAAAAAGTCACATGTGCAAAATACATTGATTTTTCTTTCAAGCAATTCATCAAACACTATGGGGGCTTGGTAGATATCAAGTAGTTTTAATCTCATCCCATAACAAGACCTCATGCCCAACTCAAAGTATCAAGTAAATTACTTTTCCCCAACCACCAAAGTCTCAATAAATCCATAAAACTTCAATTATTTATCCTCAAACAACCTATCTTATGATAGAAAAAGATAAGAGTAGAGAAGGATTACCTTTCTATGGAAATGAACACTTGAAATTGGTGGAGGAAGAAATTGAAATAGAGGAGGTTGAGAAATCAACTTCGAAATCAAGACATCGATTGCCCCTTACAAGTGTTGGAGTAGAAGTTGAAGATGGTTGTTGAATGAGAAATCTTGAGAATGAAGATAATGCTTGTGTAATGGTGATGTAAAGAATGAAACTTGGGTTAGGGTTTGAGCACTTCCAACAATATTGTATTTAAGGGTGAAAAATAGGGTAAGACTTGCAAATGAGCCTCTAAATGGACTTTAAAATAGGATTGAATTGAAATTGGGCTTTCTTATAGTATAAGAGATAAAATTGGACTTTTAAACGGGCCTATAATTGGGTTTAAAACGAATAATTTCTAAAGTTTGGTCCTCAAACGTAAATTGAAAATAAATAAATAAATAGATATTTTATAAATTATTACTTTTTTTTTAAAATAATTCAATATAATAGTAAATATTATAAAATTTTAACTAGACGAGCGTACGCTGTTTAACTCTATAGGTGAAGTTGTAGCGAGACGTTTGAGATTTTACTTTAATTAAATATTTTAATTTAAAGAAATTCGCGGTCACTACATTGGCCCAAAAGCTGGAAATTGAAGTTACGGCCGTAAGGACCAATGATACGGTCGTAAACATACGGATACGGCCGTAATACTTATAATTACGGCCGTAATTATTCTCTGCTGAAATTTCCCCAGCTTCACTGCCTGGACAACCTTCATTGTTTTGGCCATAACTTTCGAACCCGATGTCCAAATGGGGTGATTCAAAGCTCCATGCAATCTAGACTCGACGAGCTTCAATTCTTCAAAAGACTCTATCTTCAGATTCTCGCTCGTTCCAACGATGTACAGCTTTGAACCCAGTCGAACATCCCAAGTTGCGTGAAATCTCTTCATTTCTGCTCCACTTGGCTTGAACTTGATTTCACTTAGCCTAAACAACGCTCCAAGCTTCCCTGTCGCGCATGGGGGCATCCAGGATCATATCACTAACCCTGACAAATGTTTGGTATAAATGGTTGGAATTTCTCCCCCAATTCGAACTTTGGCTTCAATTAACAAACGTAATATTCGAGGCATCCCATGGTGCATCAACATTCTCAACCGCTCTATCCTAAAGCGGTAGATTATTTTCAAAGCATTCAAAGGAAAAGATGAGTAGTATTTTCGAATTTTTACAAGTGCAGATTCCATGTTTAGTGAAAGAAATTGAAGAAATAAAAGAAAAGAAGTATGAAGATTTGAATTACACACTCAACAATCACAAGAAAAAGATACATATACAAACATGCTTCCATAACCGGCTAAAGAATCGGAGAAAAGAAGAATTTTACCTAAAGAAATGTTGATCGAGTAAATACCGAGAAAGAAAAGTAGGTTAAAGGCTGAGTGTGGTGTGGAGAAATGATTCACCTCGGCTGCTTTAAGGATCCTATATGACTACTATTACAACCACTAACTAGACAAGGTGGGTGAGCTGTCCGCGGTATCCGAGGGAAAAGTAGGTCGGTCAAGAAAACGCGTATGCGTGGCTGTCCTACTACTGCCCGTTGATTTTTTTTTTATTTTTTTTTACCAACGTATACTTTTCCATTGCATGCTCAAATTATTAGCATCGGCACCACCTGAAATATCTCACATATGCATCAATAGAATTGAATAAAATAAATAAAAATAAATAAAAATGAAAATGAAAATAAAAATAAAAATAAAAATAAAAATGTGAAAATAAAACATGACTTAAAAAAATACTAAACTTAAATAAATATAAATAAACACACTCAGATAGATAAAAATAAAATAAAAATAAAATAATGTAATGCACACACAATACGTATCAAATGAATGAAGATTGAGTTGCCTCCCAAAAAGCGCTTGTTTATAGTCACGAGCCTGACTAAAAGAATCACTCAGGCTCCAGAACCGACTTTTCTTTTTGAGAAATCTGTCGAAAAGTAGTGCTTCAATCGTTGACCATTAACTTTGAAGGTCTCTTTGGTTGGGTGAGAGAGTTCAATAGCTCCATATGGGGTCACTCGTGAAATCGTGAATGGCCCTGACCATCTTGATTGGAGCTTCCCGGGGAAAAGTTTTAAATGAGAATTGTAGAGTAAAACTTGGTCTCCTACCCTAAATTCTCGTTGTTGGATGTCAGTCATGCCATTTCTTAGTACGCTCTTTGTAGATTGTCGAAGTTTCATATGCACCTAACCGAAACTCATCCAATTCATTGAGTTGCAAACATCTCTTTTCTACTGCAACTTTCATGTCCATGTTCAATTGTTTCATCGCCCAGTATGCCTTGTGTTATAATTCAATAGGTAAGTGACATGATTTCCCAAACACTAATTGGAAAGGAGACATACCAATAAGAGTTTTGAAGGCAGTGCGGTATGCCCAAAGTGCATCATCCAATTTCTTTGACCAATCAGTGCGAGACGCGTTAACAGTGGTTTCCAGAATCCGTTTCAACTGTTGATTTGATATCTCTACTTGTCCACTTGTTTGTGGATGATAAGGTGTTGCCATTCGATGGTGAACTCCGTACTCAGCCAAGATAGACTTGAAAAGTTTATTGTTGAAGTGTGTACCACCATCACTAATTAAAGCACGAGGTGCCCAAAATCTCCTGAAAATATTCTTCCTAACAAACTCAACCACCACCTTGGCATTATTAGTTGGTGAAGCATGAGCTTCAACCCATTTTGATACATAATCAACCACCACTAAGATGTAGTGGTTGTTGTAAGAAGATGGGAATGGCCCCATGAAATCAATTCCCCATATATCAAAGATTTCGACCACCAAAATATTGTTTAGGGGCATCTCCTGTAGTGAAGAAATGTTTCTAGTGCGTTGGCAATAGTCACACACTTTCACAAATGAAAATGCATCTTTGAATAAGGTGGGCCAATAGAATCCACTTTGTAGCACTTTAGCAGTTGTCTTGGTGGGTCCCAGATGGCCACCATAAGGAGATGAATGCACATGTTCAAGAATAAATCTCATTTCATCATCAGGCACACATCTTCTGATAATCTGATTAGATCCTCTCCTATACAAAAATGGTTCTTCCCAATAGTAGTGGCGAAGGTCGTGGAAGAACTTTTTCTTCTGTTGATAGGAAAATTCAAGTGGAATGACGCCCCCTGTAACGCCCCGAGTTTGAAGAACCCGGAACGTTAGTTCTTTTTCTAAAACACTTTTTTTTTGCGGAAATATAACAAATAATTAAAATGCGGAAATATATATATATAATAATTTAGATACGCAATTTCATTTAAAATAGCAACCACTTAGAGTATCTCATAATTGTTTGATCTCTAAACGATCAAAACATTTAACTTCAGATGCTAAGTAGTTTAAAAGGTTTGAAACGACATAATTCAATACATCAGTTTACCAAAATAATAATGGAAATGAAATTACTTATTTAATAAACCCTAGAGAGCTCCCACAACTCGTCACGCCTCCGGACTCCTCAACCTGTAATTTGTAAAGAAGAATAAAAGGCGCGAGTATTTAAACCATACTCAGTAGGCTCTGGGCAACTTAATCAATCTATACAAATATATAAGGCAAATAGATATGCAAACTCTGTAATTTAATACCCGAAGGCAAGTCTTTTACCCGAAGGTAACTCTGGGCCCGAAGGCAAATAATCACATACTAAAGGCACTCATATAGTACATATTATTAACTATAAGTGCGCAATAAGTAAAAACGACTATTTCGAGCCTCCCTGAATTATCTCTCGAGTTTTGAGCCTACTAAGCGGTGAAAATTAGTCCTCTGGCTGTTCGTACACCCCGTCTAGTCAATAACAAGTTTAATTTATGTTAATACTCTTAAATATATAGTATCTATAAGTAATATAGAAGTTTGTGGACCAACATAGTAAGAATATAAAACTTTGGGGGTCAATTTGAAAGGATTGAATAGTTTGAGGACCTAATATGCAATAAAATTTTGGGGTTAAATTAAATAGCAAAAAGAAATTGAAGGATTAAAAGTGAAATAAAAGTTTGGGGGTCAAATTGCAACAATTGAAAGTTAGGGACTTGAAATTAAATAAAATTTGAGGGCTTATTTAAATAAAATAAATAAAATGGAGGATTAGATTTGCAAATAATATTTAGGGATTAAATCGTAACAATTAAAAGTTGGGGATTTGAAAATTAAATAAACTATAGGGACCAACTTAAAACAAATATAGAACTTGAGGGACTAGGCGTGCAATTTCGGATTTTAAAACATGAATTGGGCGGATGTGTTTCTCTTTCACCCGGTTCTCTCATCTCTCTAACGGCTTTCTCTCTCTTTGCTCGACCCTCTCTATGACTCTTAGTTCCCGGCGGTTTGGTCGCGAAAATGGTGGCGTAGGTGGAGATGAACATGGTGAATCTAGTGGTGGTGTTTGATTGAAGAGTTATTGAGTATTGAGGGAGAAATCAAAGCTTGGACACTTAGGTGAAATTTTGGGTATTTTCAAAATTCGATCGATTCTTCAAAAATTTTCGAAATTAAACTATACTACGATGTTCTAGGGGGCTAGAGGAAGGTGTAGGTATAATTTTTGCGTTGTGAAGTGGATTTTTGAATGTGGCGATGTTTTGGGCCGAGCTCCCATGCGTGTATGTATGGTGTATATGTATATATCTATATATATCCGTGTATATGCGTGTGTGTAGATGGGTTTTGGGGCCGAGATGATGATGGTGGATGGTGGAAGTGACGGTGGTGATGGTGGTGCGGCGGTGGCATGTGTATGTATGTATTATGTATCTATCCTACTTACACTAATGACCAAGTAAACACTACAAAAATTTGATCAAGAACTTAAAACAATAAAATAGAAATAAGTTAAAATAGGAAGATCAAGTAATCTTACCACTTGAAGTTTGATTTGTTGGATAAGAATGGATAGATTGATCTTGAGGATGACAATGGAGGAGAATGGGTCTAGGGTTTAAGCATACTCAAAAAGAGTATTTAAGGGTAAAAGTTAGAATAGCATTTGCAAATGGGCCTCTAGATGGGTTTCAAATTGGATTGGACTGTATTTGGACTTTAAATTTGGCCTTTAGCAAGCTAAAATCTTTGGGGACTAAAATAAATAAATTTTAAGGTTTGGTCCTCAAAAGTATATTTTGAAAATAAATAAATTTTTATAAATAATTAAATATAACAATAAATAATATGAATTTCAACTAGACGAGCGTACACTATTTAAATTTTATAAGTAATGTCGTAGTGACATGTTCTAAATTTTATTTAATTAAGTATATTTTATTTAAGAAGAATTTTCCGGTCACTAGAACCTTACCCTCTTAAAATAATTTTGTCCTCGAAATTTGAACTCACTTAAAACGTAAACTTACTTGATCTATAAGGTTTGGGTATTGGGATAGGATCTCTTCTTCTTTCTCCTATGTTGCCTCATCCTTGCCATGACTACCCCATTGAACCTTAACTAGGGGAACTGTTCTATTCCTCAAGACATGGACCTTCCGATCTATGATCGTCACGGGTGTCTCCTTGTATGACAAATCCTTCTGAATATCCAAAGATTGAAAATTCACCACATGACTTGGATCATGGGTATACTTCCTTAACTGTGAGACATGAAATACATAATGCACCGATGAAAGCTCGGGTGGCAAAACCAAGCGATAAGCTACTGTCCCAACTTCCTCTAATATCTCGAATGGTCCAACGAACCGTGGTCTCGATAAAACAATCACGAAATCCATGGTAGTCTTCTCCTTTGAAAACAACATTATCTCTATGATTCGTACCCCAGCTGACTATTTCTACTTAACTAAAAGTATCAATTTCCTTTTGATCATACCATATTGTGCTCCTCGTAGCAAAGCCTTAATAATATCGCATATGTTATCACTTAAATAACAATAATCGAGTATGTACCTCATAATTAGTCCGTAATAGTCGAAAGGACCTCGTTCTCATCTATGTAAATTCGTTTGAATTACAAATAGTACCACCCAAAGGAATTCGGCAGCCACATCATAATCGTAACCCTCTCTTTTCTTCCAAAAATTTTCAAGTCTCGAATTCAAAACCATTACGAATCTGGTCATGTTCAAAAAAAATTTTCCTCTCGAGCCACAAGTATTTTCCTTAATATATCCTCCACTATCAAAATCTCGTTGAAACTTGATCGTCACCCAATCCAATAGTTATCGCTCGATAGGAATGGAATTAATTTTGTTGAAAATAGATGGAACATTCATTAATTTGAACTCAGGAGTCTAAATAGAAAACGAAATTTTGGTCAAATTCTTTCGTCACAAGAATTGTTTGTTTGAGTTTATAGGGACAGGTTGATTAAAAATATAAGTCAAAATCCCCAAATAATCAACACTTTAACACATTTCCCTTGCATAACAAGCCAAATATTGAAAAAGTAAAAGTTTTAAAATTTTCTTTCCATTCTTCTCGCAATGAGAAATATCATTTGAATTGCAAAAGCATATAAAACAAGAACATTCCATCCTCAATCGAAGGCTAAAGAAAATTTCATAATGTTGCACGAACTGATGCTCAAAGCGTTCTTGCTTACCGAACAAGTAAATCAAATAAAAGTATGAGCTAACACAACCTTATAATAATAATAATAATAATTCCAATGTTAACCATGTTTTCGAAATCGATTTCTATTTCTTTCGCAACAAGAAATGTATTCTGAATCAAACGGAACTTAAGTAATTCCAAAAATAACTAGTCAATCAAATTGGAAAGGATGGTGAAAGTTGGCTGAAAACTTGATAAATAATTTCGTGAGTTTGCATAAAAAAGATATTTTCATTTGGATCATGTATGGGTCGAATGTTCTCAAAGGTGACTATCTCATCAATACATCAAGTACAATCCTCAACTGTTTCGATCCCCATGCTAATCAGAATCCCTTGAATAGGTCAATACCTCATCAATAAATATGATGACGAACTTGTCCAGCTAGTGATGAAAAGCTCGATTCATTATATTCATAAATACTGTAGGTGCATTCGTGAGACCGAAGGGCATCATTGTAAACTCGTAATGCCCATATCGCGTCCGGAACGCTGTCTTAGGTATATCTGCTGGCTTGATCTTCAACTAGTGGTATCCCGGCTTCAAATCAATCTTCGAGAAAATCGAAGCACCCTTCAAAATCAAAATCCGATATCCGCAAACTCATTTCATAAATTATATATAAATTCTTCAACATCTCACTCAATCCCATTATAGTATAATTCATCAAACTTTCTCATTAGAAGTCCCCCACATAATATATAAACATGCCACCCAAATTCCAGAATAAATACATCTTGTAGGCACCTATCGGTCAATAGACGCATCTAACTTCAATTCATACGATTTAAACTTGTTCACCACTAATCAACTTTTTCGAATCCGACAATAAGATAAGTTTCAATTGAGAGTCCTAAACTTAATTGGTAATTCCGTAATAAGATAACCTCAATACATAACTTTCACCACTTATCCTCAATTTATAACCTTTGATCTCAAATGGTTTTCCATTGGGGATACTATAACATACAAGTATAGAACTCACAAACTTCATAACAATGCAATCCAATAATCTCATCTCGAGTGCACAAAATCAAACCAACAATATCCGTGATCGATTAATACCACACACTAACTTATATTCGTTAATATCCTTACTCGTCTTGTCTTTCATCCTTTACATTCAAGAGTTTCGGAGTATCTAGCATAGCACGGGTCTAATTCCTTCTTACTCATGTCCATCATTCCATTACAACCCTATTTTAACCAATGACATTGAATAAAAGCCCCATTACAGTCAATCACAATCCCTTATACCCTCATCTAAATGCATTATACTGACTTGGAGACCCAATTACCAGCAATTACAAATCACCGTTCAATATAGGCAAGAGAGAGCAACAATACCCATACACAATAGTCAATGCTTGAAAATCATGAAGTAAGTTTCGAGGACTAGAAATAACATGAAATTTATTAAAAGTTATGCTAGATTTATCACTTGAAATTTCACGCTTAGGCTCAAACTCGATTTCTTTCTCCCTCAAGAAAAAGTACTTTACTCTTTCCTTTCTGGATATAAAATCCATAAATTCAGATACAACTACTTGCAAAACATTCTAATGCCGTATCAACTTTTAATTCTCATAAAATCCTTCAAAGAGGTTCTCTTGACTTCAAATAGATACAAACATTCATATAACTTCTAATATTGTATCTGTCATAAACTTTTTCTTAAAGTGATTCCGGCATTCGTAAATACTCTTTCTTATTGTATGTGAAAAAAAATTTCTTGAAACTTTCTTCTTTCATTCTATATCAAAACATAATTTCTCAAAAGAACTTCGAAACTCAATAAGTCAATCTTTGAAATCTAAAAACTTTCTTTCTTTACCTCGGAGTCGGCCCAGAGACGATGGTCGTGGTAGCTCTTATGACATAAAACTTTTAATTTTGAAAATTTTCTTTTGAAAACTTCTTTAAACAATTTGCAAGTCTACAGAATCGTAGACCCGCTCTGATACCAAGCTGTAACGCCCCGAGTTTGAAGAACCCGGAACGTTAGTTCTTTTTCTAAAACAGTTTTTTTTTTTTGGAAATGTAACAAATAATTAAAATTCGGAAATATATATATAATAATTTAGATGCGAATTTCATTTAAAATAGCAACCACTTAGAGTATCTCATAATTGTTTGATCTCTAAACGGTCAAAACATTTAACTTAAGATGCTAAGTAGTTTAAAAGGTTTGAAACGACATAATTCAATACATCAATTTACCAAAATAATAACGGAAATGAAATTACTTATTTAATAAACCCTAGAGAGCTCCCACAACTCGTCACGCCTCCGGACTCCTCAACCTGTAATTTGTAAAGAAGAATAAAAGGCGTGAGTATTTAAACCATACTCAGTAGGCTCTGCGCAAGTTAATCAATCTATACAAATATATAAGGCAAATAGATATGCAAACTCTGTAATATAATACCCGAAGGCAAGTCTTTTACCCGAAGGTAACTCTGGGCCCGCAGGCAAGTCTTTTACCCGAAGGTAACTCTGGGCCCGAAGGCAAGTAATCACATACTAAAGGCACTCATATAGTACAGATTATTAACTATAAGTGCGCAATAAGTAAAAACGAGTCTTTTGAGCCTCCCTGAATTATCTCTCGAGATTTGAGCCTACTAAGCGGTGAAAATCAGTCCTCTGGCTGTTCGTACACCCCGTCTAGTCAATAACGAGTTTAATTTATATTAATACTCTTAAATATATAGTATCTATAAGTAATATAGAAGTTTGTGGACCAAAATAGTAAGAATATAAAACTTTGGGGGTCAATTTGAAAGAATTGAATAGTTTGAGGACCTAATATGCAATAAAATTTTGGGGTTAAATTAAATAGCAAAAAGAAATTGAAGGATTAAAAGTGAAATAAAAGTTTGGGGGTCAAATTGCAACAATTGAAAGTTAGGGACTTGAAATTAAATAAAATTTGAGGGCTCATTTAAATAAAATAAATAAAATGGGGGATTAGATTTGCAAATAATATTTAAGGATTAAATCGTAACAATTAGAACTTGAGGGACTAGGCGTGCAATTTCGGATTTTAAAAAATGAATTGGGCCGGATCGGTTTCTCTTTCACCCGGTTCTCTCGTCTCTCTCACGGCTTTCTGTCTCTTTGCTCGGCCCTCTCTATGACTCTCAGTTCCCGGCGGTTTGGTCGCGAAAATGGTGGCGTAGGTGGAGATGAACATGGTGAATCTAGTGGTGGTGTTTGATTGAAGAGTTATTGAGTATTGAGGGAGAAATCAAGGCTTGGACACTTAGGTGAAATTTTGGGTATTTTCAAAATTCGACCGATTCTTCAAAAATTATCGAAATTAAACTATACTACGATGTTCTAGGGGGCTAGAGGAAGGTGTAGGTATAATTTTTGCGTTGTGAAGTGGATTTTTGAATGTGGTGATGTTTTGGGCCGAGCTCCCATGCGTGTATGTATGGTGTATATGTATATATCTATATTTATCCGTGTATATACGTGTGTGTAGATGGGTTTTGGGGTCGAGATGATGATGGTGGATGGTGGAAGTGACGATGGTAATGGTGGTGCAGCGGTGGCGTGTGTATGTATGTATTATGTATCTATCCTACTTACACTAATGACCAAGTAAACACTACAAAAATTTGATCAAGAACTTAAAACAATAAAATAGAAATAAGTTAAAATAGGAAGATCAAGTAATCTTACCACTTGAAGTTTGATTTGTTGGATAAGAATGGATAGATTGAGCTTGAGGATGACAGTGGAGGAGAATGGTGCTAGGGTTTAAGCATACTCAAAAAGAGTATTTAAGGGTAAAAGTTAGAATAGCATTTGCAAATGGGCCTCTAGATGGGTTTCAAATTGGATTGGACTGTATTTGGACTTTAAATTTGGCCTTTAGCAACCTAAAATCTTTGGGGACTAAAATAAATAAATTTCAACGTTTGGTCCTCAAAAGTATATTTTGAAAATAAATAAATTTTTATAAATAATTAAATATAACAATAAATAATATGAATTTCGACTAGACAAGAGTACACTATTTAAATTTTATAAGTAAGGTCATAGTGACACGTTCTAAATTTTATTTAATTAAGTATATTTTATTTAAGAAGAATTTTCCGGTCACTACACCCCCAACTAGGTAGTTGACATATGCGGCGAACCAAGGAGTGTTGTCAAAGAGAAACAATTGCTCGTCAGGAAAGTTCTCATTGATTTCACTATCTATGGGCTCCACATCCTACTGAAGTCTTGACAAATGATCTACCACTTGATTTTCTGTCCCCTTCCTATCCTGAATTTCAATGTCGAACTCTTGTAGAAGCAATACCCATTGAATGAGCCTCGGCTTGGCATCTTTCTTTCCAAACAAGTACTTTAAAGCAGAATGATCTGTGTAAACCACCACTTTCGACCCAATGAGGTATGCTCGAAATTTGTCAAAAGCATATACGATTGCCAATAGCTCATTTTCCGTAGTGGCATAGTTAACCTGGGCTGTGTTGAGAGTCTTGCTTGCATAGTAAATCACTCTGAAAATTTTGTCTTTCCTTTGCCCTAGAGCTGCTCCCACAGCATAATCACTGGCATCCCACATAATTTCGAAAGGCAAGTTCCAATCCGGTGCTATGATGACAGGTGCTTTGATTAGTTTGTCTTTTAAAGTGTTAAAAGCCACAAGAAATTCTTCTGAGAAATGAAATGGCACATCCTTCTCCAAAAGTTTGCACAATGGTTTTGTGATGGCTGAAAAATCCTTAATGAATCATCTATAGAATCCTACATGGCCGGAAAACTACGAATGCCTTTGACGGATGTGGGTGGAGGTAGCTTCTCAATTACTTGCACTTTAGCCTTGTCCACTTCAATCCCCACTGCTGATATACGATGGCCCAAAACAATCCCTTCATTTACCATGACGTGGCATTTCTCCCAATTAAGTACAAGGTTTGTCTCTTCACATCGTTGTAACACTAAACTCAAATGATGGAGACATTCGTCGAAAGATGACCCGAAAACTGAGAAGTCATCCATGAATACCTCTATAAACTGCTTCACCATATCTGAGAATATTTCCATCATGCATCGTTGAAATGTTGCCGATGCATTACACAACCCAAATGGCATTCTCCTGTAAGCAAATGTGCCATACGGACATGTGAATGTTGTCTTCTCCTAATCAGTGGGTGTAATAGGGATTTGATTGTATCCTGAATATCCATCAAGAAAACAGTAGTGTGAATACCCTGCTAATCATTCCAACATCTGATCAATGAATGGGAAAGGGAAATGATATTTCCTTGTTGCATTGTTGAGCTTCTTGTAATCGATGCAAAACCTCCCACCAGTGACCGGTCTGGTTGAGATTAGCTCATTGTTTTCATTTTTCACTACTGTTATCCCCCCTTACTTTGGTACCACATGAATAGGACTTATCCATGCACAGTCAGATATAGGGTAAATGATCCCTGCATCCAAGAGTTTGACAATTTCAGCTCTTACCACTTCCTTCAGTGTAGGATCCAATCTTCGTTGACCCTCAATAGATGTTTTGGAACCCTCTTCTAGCAAGATCTTGTGCATACATATCGAGGGACTAATCCTTTTTATGTCAGCAATTGTCCATGCTAGTGTAGTATTGTGTGTTCTCAAAACTCGAAGAAATTTTTCTTCCTCTAACTCTGTCAATTGATTAGAGATAATCACTGGTAAAGTTGAAGAATCCCTGAAAAATGCGTATCTAAGATGAGTGGGGAGAGGTTTAACCTCAAGCATTGTGGGAGATTCAATAGATGGCAAGGACTTTTTGGGAACTTCACCCAAAGGCTCGTAAATCAAGTTTTTCCTATAAGTCATAGTGGGTGATGCTTCCAAGTTCAGGGCCATCTCAGCTCATACTTCATTTTCTGTTGTTGTATCTTCTGATCGAACAATACAAGCTTCAAGAGGCTCTACAGGAAGATCTTCTTCAAAAATTTCTTTCACACCTTAATCAATGACGTCTACTTGAAAACATGCATCTATGGAAGAAGAAGAAGGATGCTTTAATGCCTTTAAGACATTAAAAGTTACCTCGTCTTTATCCACCCTCAGTGTCAATGTGCCTTCGTAGACATCAATCAATGCTCTTCCAATTCGTAAAAATTGTCTCCCGAAAATAAAATGAATTTCCTTATCCTCCTCCATGTCCAAAATAATAAAATCCACCGGGTAAATGAATTTATCAACTTTGACTAGCACATCCGTGATAATTCCTCTAGGATATGTTATAGATCGATCTGCCAATTGGAAAGTCACAGTGGTAGGCCTACATTCTCCCAATCCAAGCTTCCTATAAACAGACAGGGGCATGAGATTGATACTAGCACCAAAATCACATAAGGCAAATCCAGAGTAGAATGACCCAATTGTGCAGGGAATGTTGAAACTCCCTGGATCTTTCAACTTGGGAGGTAGCTTCTTTTGAAGAATGACAATGCATTCCTCAGTGAGCATCACTGTTTCATGCTCTTCCAATTTTATGCTGTTAGAAAGAATTTCCTTCATGAATTTTGCATAGCTGGGCATTTGTGCTAAAGCATCTGCAAAAGGAATGTTGATGTGTAATTTCTTGAAGATTTCAAGAAATTTCCCAAATTGTTTATCCAGTTTGTTCTTTTGTAACCTTTGAGGGAATGGAATAGGAGGTACGTATGCTTTCACAGGTTTTGGAATCCCATTTTCCTTTTTTTCATATTTGGATTTTTCAAAAGACGTCTCACCAATACTTGTCTCCTGCATTTCTTCCTCTTTTTCATCAGCTTCTTTGGTCACATTGTATTCTGCTCTCTTCACTTCTCTCTCCGGAAGTTGTAGCCCATTTCTTGTTGTAATGGCATTGACCTGTCTGGGATTTGTCTCCGGGCGTTCGCCCTGCAACTGCTGATGCTAGTTGTCCCATTTGAGTTTCCAAATTTTTTATTGCAGCGTTTTGATTTTGGAGAGTATGCTCGGTTTTCTATATAAAATTGCTATTGACCTCCAAGTACTTCGCGAACACATCTTCTAGCGAGTTCTTCTTTTCCTGTGGTTGGTGGAATCTCGGGGGTCTCACCGGTGCTTGATTGTCTTTCCATGAAAAATTTGGGTGTTTTCGCCACCCTGGATTATAGGTGGGAGCATAAAGACCAAATTGTGGCCTTTCACTACTTCAAACAAACATTGCTTGCCGATCCGTGGGCCCATTTGAGTGCATGACAGGACATTCTGTAGTGACGTGATTTGCGCAGCAAATTTCGCATCCTCCTGATAATTGAACCATATTAGCCGTTGGAAGAGTCAACCCTTCAATTTTCTTTGACAAAGTTGCTACTTGAGCAGTGATAACATCTATTCCATAAACTCTAGCATGTTTAGGCACTGCACGATCAGAATACCATTGCTGACTGTTTGCAGCCATTTTTTCCAAGATTGCCGATGCTTCATTGAAAGTTTTGTCCATTATTGATCCTCCTGCCGCTGAGTCAGCGTGCTTCTTGTTTTCGCTTCCCAATACGTTATAAAATGTTTGGACTATAAGCCATTCCGGTATCCCATGATTTGGGCAATGTCTCAATAGATCATTGAAACGTTCTCATTCTTCAGAAATAGACTCCCCATGGCATTGGCTAAAAGAGGAAACTTTTTTCCTAACTTTCAGCATTCTACCCGGTGGAAAGAATTTTTCGAAAAATTTTTGGCACAAACTATCCCAACTAGTAACGAAGTTTGCAGGTAAAGCGTAAAACCACGTTTTTGCTTTTCCTGTCAATGAAAATGAAAAAAGTTTCATTTTTATCGCATCAGGTGGTACTCCATTAATTTTGAACATGCCACAAATTTCCAAAAATTTTCTGATATGTTCATGTAGGTCTTCGTCGGGCAGGCCATGGAATTGAATGATTTGTTGAACTAATTGAATAGTTCCTAGTTTGATCTCAAAATTGTTTGCAGGAATTGCCGGAGGAACTAAACCAGCAAAATTATCCCCAATTGTGGGAATAATATAATCCCTCAAAGGACGTTCCGCAACGATCCTTCGATCATCTGTTTCGTCGGCCATTTTTAGTTTCGAATTTATAGCACGCAATCTATACCTAAAAGTTCGTTAGATTTCTAGGTCAAAGGGAATTAATGGACTAAACTTCCTATTACGCATGCAAATATAATCCAAATAAATAAATAAATAAATACAAATAAAAAAAATTCAAATTAAAGTAAAAATTGATTGGTATTGATATTAAATCTAATCCCCGCAAACTGCGCCAAAAACTTGTTTGATTGAGAATGTGTTGAAAATATTGCCGCAAGTGTACGGGTCGAACAAGTAGTAAAATGGATTTTGAGTCCAATATCGATTCCGCAAGGATTTGATTTAACTATCAAAATTATCAATTTTATACACGATTTGAAAAGACAATTCGAAAGTTGTTTTGTTTTTCAATGAAAATAAAGTCTTACAAATTAAATATAAAAACTAAATAATATCTAAATGACAAGAAGTAATATTTGCGAAATATAAATAAACAACGATGGGAATTATAAGACTTGGGACTTACAATTTCACCAACTTTGATCCCTCTAGTACACGCAATTAGATTCAATAGTGATCTTATTGTCATTAACGATCGAATTTACTAAATCAATTATTTACATCTCTCGATAATAAATGTATCTATTCTATTAGGCCAATTTATTTATCTCTAAATAAATTCGTTATCAACCCTCTAGAATGCATTCAAACAATAAATTCAAATGTGTTACGTCGAAACTTCACCTAAGATCGTACTAACCACAAGTTTATCTCTAAATCTTGTCTAAATTAGTGTTCTGTGTTGTTTATTCTAATTTGTGCTTTCATTTCTCAAATCCGACACAAACCAATTAATAATTTATCAATTGATCAAAAAGATAAATTTATGAATTCAACGACATAAAATTAACGACAATTAACTCATATAATATTAAAACCCAATAACGTAATACTAGAGTTCACAAAGAGGATCCATTGTTCGTCCCAAGTATAAAAACTTAGCTACACATGAATTTAAATACGAGAATTACAATAGGGAAAATATAGAGATGCATAACAGGATTTCAAAGAGTTGATGCAAATGTTTTGCCTTTGGTGTTTTCTTTCTTCCTTTGCTCTACAGAACTATCTACCTACTGTTCAATATCCGAACTCATGTATATTCCTCTACTGAATTCTTTCCGCTCTGTCATATCTTTTTTTTCCTTCCCCCTTTCATGCGCACACACTCCAGATTTAAATAGCAACTTCCCTTCAAACTTTAATACCTCAAGTCAAAAAGAAAAAGCTTTATAATGATAATGTCTCCATGATTTTGTATTTCCACTCAATTTGTTTCCACTAGCATATTGCTCCACTCCCAACAAAATGATTAAGCAAATGTTAATGCGCATTATCTCCACTCCCAAATGATTGCACTCTTAATCTCCACAATCAAAATGGGCACTTCAACAAAAAACTAATACAAGGAGAAAGTTTGCAGAATTGCAACAAGATCCTTCATCTTCAACAAGTGTGAAATTTCGTCATTTTCACCATTTTACCTCTTTGCAACTCCTAATACAAAAAATAAAAAAACTATTAAAAATATACGGAAATATAATAAAAACACACTAGAAATTAGAAAATTAAAACATAAAAAATACAATATATCAATTTGCCTTCATTTTTCCATCTCGATTAACGTGTTTGGCATCATTGGAATCCTCTCCCTTATCTTGTCCATCAATTGTAGTCAAAAGTGCATTTAATGCACTAGTTTCTTTATGTCCATCATGTCCCTTGCTTTTTTGAGCTTTTTCACCTCCACATTGGCCAATATTTAATGTTTGACTCTCTTTCCTCAAATTTTCTTATTGCTTCAACCGAGAATGCTCCCGCACATGCAAAATTGAGGATGAGTATTCAAACTTTCTTCCCACTTTGACGCAAATGCCCTTGTTCTTATCATCTTTTCCAATCTTATCCTTCCTAACTTTGTTTCTCTCACCTCCATTGATGTTCAACTTTGGTTTCTTCACTTCTTAATCTTCCTTTTCCTTTTCATCATTGATTTTTCCAATTGGGCCTTTACCATTTGATTCTTTTTCATTCCATTTGCATATACCTTGATTATGACCAACATGAAGACAATTCAAACAATAATGAGGGACATTTTCAAAGCACACCTCTTGCCAAAATCCTTCTTCACCCTTTTCGATTTCAAGTGCAATCCATATCCATTTGGTTTCTTTTTCAATTAAGTCAACTCCCACACAAATTCTAGCTTTTGATAGCCTTTAACCCGTGACGGTGGCATCATCAAGCCTCAATGGCTTTCCAATGGAGCTAGCAATATATGCCAAAGCCGATTTTTCAAAGAGGAAAAAAGGTAGGTTTGGGAAGCTCAACCAAATGGGAACCAAAGAGGATTCAACACCAACTCTAAAAGAAGGTGTCCATTTGAAGACTCTCATGGGGAAGTTATCAATAAAAAACACTCTCTTGAGCCAAAGCCTAATAAAGTCATCTTCTTTACAAAAATTAATGAGAATGTGTTTTGAGTAAAGATGACCAACCTTGGCTTCTCCACCAAAATCAAATGATGAGATGCTTTGGCAAATTTTTGCAAACTTTGGTCTTCCATGAGAGAACTTCCTAAAAATGGCATACTTGAATGGTTTTGCCAAGCATGAAACTTCTTCTTGACTAAGCAAGACCACCAAGTCCCATCGTCTTGAGTGGAGGTTTTAGGGCAACAATAGGTGTAGTTTTTTGGTTTAGAATGGATGCAAAAGATTTACTTTGTGCTCTAAGGATGTAGATTTACTTTGTGCTCTAAGGATTTACTTTGGTTTAGAATGGATGCAAAAGAATGGATGCAAAAGATTTACTTTGGTTGGGAGATTTAGCAAGTAAAACATTTTTGAAGGATGGTTTGTTGGGGTTTGTTTCATCGCCGGCCAGTGGCGGTGGTGGCGGCAGTGGTGGAGGTGCCGGCGGTGGTTGGGGTGGCTTAGAGGCCACATCCCCAAAAGGGGGAAAACAAGATGAGGAAAAAAATTTTAGAGAGAAGGGAGAGCAAATTTCTTAGAGCAAATTTCCTGTAATTCTTTATACATTTTTTCCTTTTAATTTTAAACATTGTTTTTTCAATTTTTTCTTATAGTCTTGAAGTCTGACCATTTAATTTAATTAAAAGTAATTAATGTGTACTACACATATTGTGATTTTTAATTTATTTTTTTAGGTTTTATATGATCCCGCATAGAATTTTTTATTTTAACTTTAATTTTTCTCTTATAGTTTTGTTACTTGGCCATGATCTTAATTAGTGTGCATTACATACTACATGTAACGAGTGTATAATGCATTAAGTGCCCATTCTCTAAGCCATTTTTACGCATTTTTACTTGCAAAACCGTGTAAAAATTCAAAAAAAAAAAGACACAAGGCGCCCACTGTCAGTACCAGTCCCATCATCATTGCTCCTAATAAACACTACCCAACCCCCAACTGACCTACCAATCCCATCATTAGTAAAAACCCCAACTTGATGTACCCGTTTCCAATTTACCATTCAATTTCAGCAAAGAAAACGAGAAACCCTCCAATTATCACCAAATCGGAAACCATCTCCGCCGACGATCTATAGCCATCAACCTCAGGAGAGCGCATTTTGCTCAGGGATACTGAATCCGACAACACAGGTGAGCTTCGATTTCGGTAGAGTAGTTTCCTCCCCAGATCCCCTTTTCCGATTTCGAGTTTCAATTTTTTCTTCCCAAACCCCCTTAAGCTCTTTTCTTCATGGTTATATCTCATAGGCAATGGAGTTTCCCTTCCAACCTCAACTCCGACAGTTCCCACGAGGGAAAGCCAAGCTACGTGTTAGAGCCGGCCGTCGCCGATCGTGCCCAATGGACCTGGCCTTTGAAGGAGGTGTTACTTCGCTGCTGCTACGAACAAGTGATTACCGTTGTGCTCGTCAAAGGTAATTTGAACGGGCGGTCGTGGAAGGCTATCAAGGTTTCTTTCCATAAGAAGACAGGATTGGTTCACGACGTTTCGCAACTGAAGAACGAATTGCGGAAGCTGAAAAAAGAATATGCCTTCATTGTCGAATTGCTGCGGCACCAAAGGGGAATTGGTCTCCACCAAATTAGCGGTGTGCTAGAGCAAGAACACGCTTGGTGGGTGGCAAAAGATGTGGTAAGGAACCTAACTTGTTCCCAACAGGTGACATGAATTCCCATTGCATTCTTGTTTTTGATTCATGATTAGCATTGTCTATGTTGTTCCTTGAATTTATTATACTCTACCATACATGCGAGCACCTTCATTTGAATTCTACATTCATTAAATTGGCCATTCACCGTGTTTTTTGTTACTTACAATTGTTATGTCCTTTACTAAACATTGATATGTATACATATTTGATTCAGAAGCATTGTTTGCATTTTCCACGTTGTGTCTGTCAACCATTGATTTGTGTGTTGTTACATTATCTATTGTTCAGTGTAATTGTTTCTATTGCATGTGATACTCTAACTGCTTGTGTTGATTATAGACCAGTAACTCCACTTCTTTTGGAGGTAGATATACGGGTACATTTAACGAATTTACAGAGATATTGTTAATATCATCGATCACAATTCATTCTCGGCAACAAATTAATGTTTTTTCCTTTGCTGGTTCTTGACTGAATGGATAACTTCAAGATGACTGTTCATTGCTTTGACATGTTATAGACTCGTATTTGCCTACCTAGCTCCTCTATAAAAAAAGAAACGCAGCCCTTTTCGGCATGTTCTTTTCAGTAGAGCTTTCGACCATGATACTTTATATATTGCTAGTCCATCGAAGGAAATTTCGTGGGAGTTACACAACAAAAACAGAGATGAATGGGATTCTATGAAGTATAAAGTGTGTACAAAATTTAAAATTTACTTTACCATATCTTCAGTGTTTTATTTATATTAGAGACAAGCACTTTAGCATGTCGTTATGGGCATTAGGCAAGCATGCGAAATAGTTTTCTCGTGAACCATATAAGAGATGCACAAAGTTAATAAGCTTAATGTACACAACGCTAACAAAACGAGGACACCTCATATTGGAAAAGCCATAGGAGCCTGGGAGTTACATTATCTGGTATGCATGATCTACAGTTGTAACAATCTGTTCTTGTCTTTGTTTGTGTACATGACCTGAATTTTGTTTTTCTCATACACAAACAACATAGTTTTGCTTACATTCCACTGTTTTGTGCATCGTGAACCATATGTCAATGTCTCAAGGTGATTTTAATGTTTGCTATGCTTTTCGACTGAGAAACAGGTTACAATGTTGGGTCTAGGATGGTCTGCTGTTTCGTTTCTCTTGGAAATATGATTTTGCAATTTCTACTTATCGTGTTTGGTCCATTTTCTTGTTAAAGAATTGCGTTACGCCATTACATGTCCATTGTACAACATGTGCTGCTGCTATGCGTTCGTATCTTTTCGTCGAAAAGGCTTCATTAACATTACATTTTCCATGAACATAAAGGGAAGGCAATGACATATCGGTTTGTGGATCTATGGCCCTATCGTGACATAGGACCTGCGATCTTTGATGGAAACATGGCAACAGAAGAGTAGTCAATTGCCCCAAGCAATTTCAAGCAACACATATCATGCCTCTGGGGAGGATCTCGACGATCTAAACAACTAGCCTTAAAGTCAACTTTTTGCTTGACATCAAATTTCTTCAAGACTTGTGCTATGATCTCTGTATTTGAAACTTTACAAACTTTCGCATTAACTGTTCCTCCTCCGGAACAACACACCTAGCTGACATGGCTGCACAAAAAAGGGGACAAAAGCAACACAAATCAGTAGCGGGCTACAAAGAACTTGAAGAGGCAACGTCATGTTTGATTCTTTTTTTTTTTTTTTTAAAGATTCAACCTGTATTCAACTGTCTTGAAATGGTATATAACGTTGATATTGCATTTAATCTAACTCATATAAGAACAATGCAAACTATAGTGTGCACCCACTCTTACATTATTATATAAGTAAGCACTATTTCGTAACAACAACAATAGCTTAAAGCTAAGTTCAATATTAAATCTTATAATCGCAATTCTTCCAACTAAAGTTGAAGTTGGACAACTTGCAATGGATGATCGCAATTTTTCAATGTCAAAAGTATTACCACACTTCTTCCAACTAAAGTTAAAAATAGACAGTTGCAATGAATCGTTGTCTAACAATTTAGTTAGGTTTTTAATATTACAAATGAAATGAGATTATAAACAAAATTCCAATTCAAGTTCATCATAAAAAAATCATTAGTAATCTAATCATTATTCACTAATAACCTTTTCCCTTAGGCCTTTAAAACACAAACAACACAAACACTAGGCATTTACTAAAGTTTCCAAAAGTTACAAACACCAAACACCGACCTTATGTTTGTTTTTCCTTTTCTATACTTGTAAATGAACTGCTAATATTCAATCAAAGTCAAAAGTAAAAACACAATAGAAATATTCAATCAAAGTCACAATCTTCTAATCTTATTTGTTATAATCTATGCGTCATTTGCGACCGTTGACTCTTCATCGTCAACGGTCATTGACTATTGACCATTAGTGACAATATTTAATTAAATAATTTTAAAAAATTATTAATATATATATAAATGTACCAAACACAAAGAAATAAAATCATATTAAAATATAATAATCCACTAAAACAAAAAATAATAATTAAAAAAATACTTAAAATAATTTCCATTTGAATTTGAGACTTGTTTGTGTTGCTAATACATGTTAAAATTTGTACTAAACTAGAAATAATGGTTGAATTAGATGTCGAATTAGAAAAACCACTAGATTGAGACTTTTATTTAGTTTCAAAAAGACATTACATATATATCCTCCAAATCAATTACATAACATACATAAAAACTTTTTCAAAAATTGAAATTTGAAAAAGAAAAATAAAATGGAGAAATCAGAAATTAACCAACAAATAAAGATAATTGTCCATTCAATTTTAATTCTCAAAACTAAACTAATTAAATTAACTAAACCTTTGAAAAAAAAAATAAAAGAGAGGGGAGGGGGGGGGGGGACCAACAAAAAACCCACAATTGTTTATCAATTTCAATACTATACTACACTAGACTAATAAATAATCCGATAAATCCTAAATAATAAAAAAATTAATTAACTATACCATATATATTTTCCTCTTATCACTCTCTCCTTTAAAAGTGGCTATAGCATGCCAAACATTTGCTCCAGAAATTACCCTTCCAAATCCCAAATATTTACAAGTGATACCTGAGATCCCTAATTACCAATTGCCCGGCTTGTAGCGTTTCTTCGTCCCAAACCATTACGCTTCGTACATAATCTTCTTCCCAACTACGAACTTTCGATGCAGGCTTCAGTTTAGAAGATGAGCGGATTGGTACAATTAATGTCTCTGCCATGCCTTCTCTAGTATTTATTCTCAACTTGGTAGCCACCTAATACCATTGCTGTGGGCCAATGCTGATTAAAAATGAGGTTGGATGAAAATCCTTTGTGTATTTGGGTGGAATTCGATTGAGAATTGGTAATTTCTTGATGTGATTGGTTGATTACGCGTTATTAGGAAGGAAAGACCATATGCGATCAAGGTGTAGAATTTCATGTTGAAAGTTGGGGATATTTTCTTTTGGCTATTATGCCTAATCCATAGTGTTGTTGGGTAAAAAACTTTTATCATATTGATGTTAGTCTCTAAGATCTTTGCAATGGGGATTTATCTAGATGCGGATAGAATTATGTTGAAACAAAGTGTACAATACGTGGGTTAAATAATTGTTTTCCATTTAAGTTCAGTTTACGTGGCTTTTTTGAAATAGAATAGAACAATATGAATGTTTTGGGAAGGACCTTATTCATTTTTATTTGTTTGTTTGGGGAAATAGTGGCTAAAGCAATTAATGCCTTCACAAGATTGGTTGTTTAATTATTTACATTGTTTTTGTTTCTTGATTTCTTGAATTTTTGTATGAGTTTGAGAGTTAATTAGAGTTATAGTGTTGTCAATTCAAAATTCATCTATTTATAATGGAGGCATTTGAAATGGATTGTCGTTCGTTTACCACACCTAATAACTTCAATATGATTTTCGGAGGATTGATTGGTTGTTTGTAGTTACCATGTCTGATGAGAGGAGGTCTCACATCCTCATTGAAGAGCTTGCCCCACGTAAAAAACCATGGACACTCAAAGTGAGAGTGATAAGAAGAGGAAGAAGTGAAACGTATGAAACACAGTATAGCTTGCTAGACATCATGAAGCTTATACTCATGGGCGAAGAGGTATGCCCATTTCCTCTTGTGTTTTAAAGCTAATTATAAGTTGGAACATGAGATCAATTTTAATGCTTTTTGAATGTCTATGTGTGTATATTGTTTGGATATCTTGAATCATACATTTAATGAAACGACCCTGGGATATGCAAATGCGATATACTTGCATATTTACAAAACCCTAATTTATCTAAATATTACAAAAACTAATTATTAATAATAAGGTTAATGCCATTTCTTGTGCAGATATTTTGACTATTAACTATCATTAGAGGTTGCAACTAGTTGGCGAACTAGATTATTAAGTGTTGTTTATGTCATTGTGTGTTTAATGGTAAAAGCTTGTCATGCGCTCGCTATTTAATTTGCTACTTCAGATTTCTAACTGCTATTTTCTAAATTGATTTAAGTGGTTAATGCAAATTATGTTCCCCCTATATGTGCATTTGTTACCGTATGTATTGCACTTATGTTACTTTTATGTCATGAAATGATTGTAAAAGTAGTGGTTGATTCAAAATTTTAAGTTCGTGGATTAGTTTCACATGTTTGGATTGTAGCGTTGAGTTTCACCATGCATCATATTTGGGTCATTTGATTAAAGTAGGTGTCATTATATTAGAATTAAGCTTGGACCTAATTATTGTGATTGAGGTATCAAGGCTGCCTACACATGGCCTTGCTTGTTTAAATTTTACTTTTCTCTTGAAGAAATAAAGTAGGCCACCTCGGAAAGATAGAAAATTACAAATTAAAAATAAAAAATTTAGAAACCAAATAGGGATCATGTATCCCCTTACAAAAGCACTTTGATTCTAGCAATGAGCCAAGTTCTAACATCTGAAATGCTAATGAATCAGCCACTACTTTTGAATCCACAAACTTTTAGTGGTTGATTCAACAAAATTATGGATCTATAATGAATCAACCACTACTTTTGCAATCATTTTATGACATAAAAGTAGTGGTGATTCAAAATTTTAAGTTTGTGGATAAGAAACCAAGTGTGTTTTATTGGTTATTAGTAGCTAATGAATGCAATTCATTCTTTTACTGGTAGGGTCCTAACATATAGGCAACTTTGAAGAACAAAGAAATCTCTCGCCTTGGATCTATAATGGAAAATGATAAGACGTATATTGAAAATGGGACTATCAATGAAGTCAATACTACATTCCTAAATGCACATGACAAATATGAAATAGGACTGTTAGCCTCCACAATTGTTTATGAGCCCAACAATGGTTTTGTGATGCTAAATTGGGTTTACAACTTCTTGGATTACGAAAAACTCGAAGAGGCAAAAGATGTTGTCAAGGGAAAAAACTTCGAAATAGTGTAAAATAATGAAACACTAATTGTATTTTTATGTGTACTAGTTTTGAATACATGCTTTGAACGTGGTATAGAATGATGATTTTTTTTAATCATAATTTTTTATCTTTTAACTTTTAAATATTTTTAAAAAACTATAAAATTAGATCAACATAGTATTATCAACTCATACGTGTAAGCTAAATAACATTTTGATCATTTTATACACTAAGTGATAAGTGCTAGAAAAACACTTAAATAACTCTTCTATTTTACGTGTTTGTGTGTTTTATTAATGTTATATGTTCTGTTTTATGTGTTTTTCCTTTATTGTGGTGTTTAGGGTCACAAAGAATCAAAAGGAGTCAAAAAGGATGAAAATCGAATGAAAACGGAAACTCGGGACCAAAATGCAAGCGAATCAAAGATGGAGGACCTCCGATGCAATTTTATGAAAAGTTGTTTTTACAATTTTTCTTGTGCCAAAGTCGAGGAACATCAAAAGAGGATTCCCAAAATTTTTCCGGATCTCAAATCGAAGTTTCCTAGTGAAAGTTATGGCCATTTGAAGAAAAAGGACTAAAAGCATCAAAGCCAAAACTGTTTGGGACCAAAGTGCAACTTTGCAAAAGTCTGGGGAGCAAAGTGAAACTTTTCAAAACATTGGAGGACCAAAATACAATTTTTCAAGGACCCAAATGAACAACATTCAAAAGTTTAGGGACTTGGTGTGCAATTTCTGGGTGACTCGGGTGACTCAAGTCAGCACCGCATGTGATCGAGTCAGCGCCGTAAGTGACTCGAGTCACGCCCGAGCATCCTCGATCAGCGCCGCAACCGTCCGAGTCATCCCTGAAACCGTCCCTGGCCTCCGTTCGGCAGCGGCGGTGACTAAGCGAATCGCTAGCGTGACTCGAGTCGAGCGCGGTGACTCGAGTCACGCTGACACCACCGCAGATTTTGACTAGCGGACTCCACCTACCATAAAGCGTGTTTTTGGTATTTTCTTGACTTCTTAGAGATAAAACAACTTGAGCACACCACAATAGACTCATGAAGGAAGACTTTTATGATTTTTAATATTTTTTGGTGTAATATTTTGCCTATAAATAGAGGCATTTCCAAGCTTGAATCACACAACTTGGAGAGAGAATTAGCTTGTGATTCTCTCCAATTTTCTCCTCAATAAAATTCTCTTCATCATTTGTTCTTAGTTCTAGCTTGAAAGCTCTTAGTTTTTCATATTCAGTGAGTAAAAACCTAAATTTAGGTTCGATTAATCAATCGACGATACTTCGACCGTGAATATGATTAGCGGAGCATTTCTTCACTAATTTCTTTTCTTATTTTATTTTTCATGTTTGAGAAAGATAATTTCTCATATATTGCGAAGGTGATACGGCGTTACTGCGTTATAAGTATTTAACCCAAGATATATGAGTAGTTAGACTTCTCTATTTAATTCTTAGCATTATTTACGTGATTTCTATAGTTTGTATATATTACTTGAGATAGTGAAGTATAATCTATCATATAGCAGTGGTGATACCCTCTACTATGAGTAGTTAGATTTCTCTATCTAGTTCGAGGGGGACGTTGTATTCAATTATCATGTTGTTATCTTTTCTAACGCTTTGCTAACGTTTTATCTATTCCTCTACTTCAATTTGTTGATTTGTTATGCTTTTAAACCCGTTTTGAATTTATGTGATTATTGCATTCACTTTGGCCAATTGAATCAATTAATCTTTAAGTTCAAGTTATGTGCTAGGATTGGAACTTTTGATCCGTAATTGTCATTAGATTCCAATCCACAGTAGCAAATGAATGTCGTGCATATTTGTTAATAAATCAACTTAGATGTATTAATTCAAGTTTGTGAAATTAATCATCTAATTCAACTCATTCTTCTTGTTCATTTCACACTAGCATTGCATTAAATCCTAAGAACTTGTTTAGGATTATCCAATAGCTAGATGTTAAGTTAAAGAACTCACTTTAATTTAATACACTTAAGGAAGAATTCGTTAATTAGAGCTTCTTGGTTAATTGAGAGTTGATAAATTGAAGAAGGAATAGTAACACGTTGCATGGGAAAGATAAACACAAGATGTTGACACAACCGAACCCGAGAACTAGATATATCTTCAATTGTTTCATTTTCATCTCTTTTATTTTATAATTTTATTTTCAAATTGCATTCAACTACACAAAACCCCCTTTTCTGTATTAATTGATAAAAACAACTAGATCAAACACCGTTCCTCTTGGGTTCGACCCTTACTTACCACTTCTACATTAATTTGTAGTTTTGAAACCGAGTAAGGAAATAAAATAAATTTTGGCGTACTGCGACAACACGCCCACTAAGTAAAAATAAATATTAATACCTCCATTTTCCACCAAGTTAGTCCAAATATCTAATCTACAAAAATTCTTTTCCAATAAGATTAGTCACATATATTAAAGTTGATTAAATATGATAGCAATCCAATTTTAAAAGTATAAAAACATGATATCCTAATTAGAAAATTATGAAAGATATTATAGAAAAAATGACTAATATATTTTTTTAAATTATACACATTGAATAAGAATGCATTATATATTGAAATATTTATAGTTTGATCAAATCAAAGTAATTTTAAAAATTGCTCAAAAATTAGTTATGCAATTATATTTTTTTTAATTATTGGACTGCAAAAATGTTTGTGATATATTTTTAAATC
Source organism: Jasminum sambac (assembly GCA_018223645.1). Classification (NCBI taxonomy): domain Eukaryota; kingdom Viridiplantae; phylum Streptophyta; class Magnoliopsida; order Lamiales; family Oleaceae; genus Jasminum; species Jasminum sambac. Next base: position 26,142,919 of record CP073640.1, on the reverse strand, counting down.
AAAAGATTATCATATAGCTACATAACTCTATAAAATATTTCTTGTTATTAATAATCATTTTTACATTGAATAAAAGAAAAATATATTTAAAATATGTGTAATTTAATTTATTTAATGTAATTTAAAGAGTCACTCATTAATTAGTTATATAATTAAATATATTTCTTTAATAAGAGTATTTTGGACTAAACAAAATATTAATGGGGATATTACTAGAAATCAAAAGATTTCCATACATCCCCATTTTGTAATATAGTATAGATTAGTTAATTCAGCACAACAAATTGTAGATATTATAGGTGTTGTACTTAAAATATGCCAACCTATACCGTTGAAGGTTGGAAAAAAGATAAAGTGTGATGCAAACAAGAGAGAGATAATACTTTTTGATGGGAGGTTAGTTTACTTTGAGGTTGTTATTACCTAAATTGATTAATTTGCCTTCCATGTTGGTTTACGAATTGTTTACCCATTTAATTTGTGGCTAGGTCCAACACAACAACAGTAGGTTCGTGCGGCGATCTAGCCGACAATGAAAGGGAGTTACTTGCAACTAATTTTCCCGAGAATCCTATAGTCATCATCTCAAACGTACAAAGCACTTGGTTCCAAGGTAATATTTGTAATTATGAATGGTACATTGAGCTTAGACATGACTATATTGTTGTTTCATAGGTGACCTCACCTTATCGACTACACGTATAAGTGCGATTGAAAGAAATCTTGAAATCATGGAAACTGAAGAGTTGATGAAAAGGTAACCATTTCTCATGTATTCACTTCATTTATTTTAAGATACATAATGCGTATTTAGGCTATGAGTTTCAAAAATTACCTTCCAGAGAAATGAGAATTATTATTATTATTAATCCTTAAAGCCATTAGTCCGTCTTTGTAGCTACAGGGAAAATTTCATTGGAAAGAATGTTCTACAATTGCTACAACCAACTAAGAGAATGAGAGACACAACAAAAGGTTCATTTCGAAGCATATTTTACTGGAAATGTTGATGCGCCATTCTGTACCTTAAAAGCGAAAATAGATAGAGTTCTCAATAGAGAACACCCATGGTATCAAAATTGCAAAATTTCCAATGCACATATTCGCCCAGGAACAACCGATGACACAGCTCTATGCACGCAATGTGACAATAAGAATGTTGCATTTGTAAGGAAGCCTATGCTAAGGCTTGTAGTGTCTAATGGGGCGGACGAAGCATATGTTACACTATTCGATGCTTTAGAAACTATCTTTGGATGCACTTTATTCCAATATGTTGCAGACATGAATAAGGTAGTTCGTTTCAAATTATTTGCACCAAACTAACAATGCTTAGATAGAAGAGGACACCCTTTCTTTATCTCCTTACATTGGTACTAATAAACGCTACTTCTCATTTGATAGTGCAAAACGAAGGAAGAATGCATGTATTGCAAAAACCTATTCACTTGCCTAGGCAAAGAATATAGCTTTTTGGTGAAGCTCGACCAAAAGAATGCTTTCGACCAATCAAGAAAGTATATAATTGCATAAGAAGTCAAGCATAATGAGCACTTTAGATCGCCAATCGTAAATGACACGCCCAATCCACACAAGGACAAGCAGAAAATGAAGATTGAAAAATGAATAGTTCAATTATTTAACTTAAAGAGACTCGAGATTCATGTCTACTTTGGATTTAAATGTTACTTTCACATTTGCAAACACGTTCACTGTTAATGGATTTGAATTGATATGTAAGCTTCGTATTTTTGTGTTCTTGAGATGAATGCAAAACTAATTTATGTGTGCGTATTTGTCATTATAGCGGACCCAGAAAAAATACCAAGCCAATGAAAATATTCATTGATGACTGAAGAGAGATTATTCTATTGACATTTCATTGCGAAACTACACATGCTATTGAGCCTTCTAGATGAAGCACAACTTATGCATATTGAACAAAACAATCAACAAACGCAAACAATTCCCTATACGTGTTTGGTTTGCAATGACAATCAACAAAGACCAGCGCCAAAGAATACCGCATGTGGGAATATATCTACCGGAACACGTCTTCTCCTAAAAAAACTATACGTTGCACTTTCAAGAGGGATTTCGATGTCAACCACGAAAGTCTTAGTCAAATCAGACAAAACAAAGAAAGGAAAAACAACCAAAAACATATTTTTTTCTCTAGTGCCAAACTAAATTGATCAAAATGAAAAATCCTTTCTTGGTAGAGCAAAGAAGAAACAAGCACAAATTCAGCCCTAAGCTGAATAGTGTTTTAAAAAATACAATCACCAGTCAAACCAATCTATGTTTTAGAAAGAAAATTACCTAACAGGTACCACCACAATTTACAAAAACAAGCACCTAATCCTAGAACCCCAAGACACGTTCAACATTATAGAGAAACATTGGTGTGATTGTTGCAGCACACCAAAATTTATTTTATTTTCTTACTCGGTTTCAAAACTAAAAATTAATGTAGAAGTCGCAGGTAAGGGTCGAACTCAAAAGGAACGGCGTTTAATCTAGTTGTTTTTATCAATTAATATAGAATGGAGGGTTTGTTAACTTTAAATGAAATTTGAAAACAAAATGATAAAATAAAAGAGATGAAATGAAACAATTGAAGATATATCTAGTTCTCGGGTTCGGTTGTGTCAAAAACTCGTGTTAATCTTTCCCATGCATTGTGTTACCATTCCTTCTTCAATTTATCAACTCCAATTAATCAAGACGATATGATTAACGAATTCTTCCTCAAGTGTATTAAATTAAAGTGAGTTCTTTAACTTAACATCTAGCTATTGGGTAACCCTAAATAAGTTCTTAGGATTTAATGCAATGCTAGTGTAAAATAAACGAGAAGAGTCAATTGAATTAGATGAATAATTTCACAAACTCGAATTAATGCATCTAAGTTGATTTTTAACAAAGATGCTCAATATTCATTTGCTATTTTTGATTAAAAGCTAATGATAATTATGGATCAAAAGTTCGAATCCTAGTATGTAACTTGAATTTAAAGATTAATTGATTAAATTGGCCAAAATGAATGCAATAATTATATAAACTCAAAAACGGGTTTAAAAGCATAACAAATCAACAAATTGAAGTAGGGGAATAGATAAAACGCCACCAAAGAGTTAGGAAAAATAACAACATGTTAATTAAAAATAACATTATCCTCGAACTAAATAGAAAAGTCTAACTATTCAGATTCGCTGGTTCCATACTTTTTAGCGAGCGTTAGCCGTCTAACACCACTGCAATATGATAGATTATACTTCATTATCACAAGTAATACACAAAAAAAATAGAAAACAAGTAAATTAATGTTAAAAAATAAATAGAGAAATTTAATTACTTATATATGCGGGTTAAATACTTTTTAGCGACGTAATCGCCTTGTATCACATCTGCAATATATGGGAAATTATCTTTCTCAAACATGAAAAATGAAAGAAAGAGAGAAACTAGTGAAGAAATGCTCCGCTAATCATATTCAGGGCGGAAGTATCGTTGATCGATTATTAGTTACCTCATTTAGGTTTTTACTTCCGCCGGAATATGAGAAATTAAGAGCTTTCAAACTAGAACTAAGAACAAATGAAGAACAGAATTTTATTGAAGAGAAAGTTAGAGAGAATCACTTGCTAATTCTCTCTACAAAGTTGTACATTTAAAGCTTGGAAATGCTTCTATTTATAGGCAAAATATTACAACAAAAAATATTTTAAAAATTATAAAAGTGACCTCCCATGAGTCAATTATGGTGTGCTCAAGTTTTTTTTTTTTTAATCTCAAGGAAGTCAAAAAATAGGTAAAAATCACGTTGGAATCAAGTTGGTGTAAGCTGGCCGCAATCTGCAGCAAGTGGCTCGGGTAGCTCAGGCGTGACTCGAGTCGCACGCAATTCTGCCGAGGAGGACTCAAGTCATCGAGGGATTCTGACTAGGCGATTGCGGCACGGAACGAGGACGGCTGGGGAGTGCTCGGGCATGACTCGAGCGATTTCCGGTGTGATCGGGCGTGACTCGAATCACTTGTGGTGCTTACTCGAGTCATGGCCAATGTAACTTGAGTCACCTAAGTCACCAGAGTAATTGCACCCCGAGTCCCTCAATTTTTGAATGTTGTTCATTTTGGTCCTTGAAAAACTACATTTTGGGCTTCCAATTTTCTGAAAAGTTTCACTTTGGTCCCCAAACTCCCCTAGTTTGGGAATTGACGATTTTGGTTATTTTCTTCAAACGGCCATAACTTTTACTAGGAAACTCCGATTTTTTATCTGAAAAAAGTCCGGGAATCCTCTTTTGATGTTGTTTCACATTAGAACAAGAAAAATTGCAAAAATATCCTTTCATAAAATTACATCAGAGGCCCTCCATTTTTGATTCGCTTGCATTTTGGTCCCGAGTTTCCTTTTTCGTTCTAATTTCATCTAATTTGGTTCGTTTTGATTCCTTGTGATTCTAAACGCACAATAAAGGAAGAACACATAAAAATGAACATATAACACTAATAAAATACGCAAATACATAAAATAGAAGAGTTATTAAAGTGTTTTTCGAGCACTTATCAAACATTCGACCTCAAGCCTATCCATAATAGTGTCTAATCCTGTCCAGTCAAGTTTGACCTTACCGACTATGCCAAGATACTTGAAAGCAATTTGCCAAACAATTAGTTAATTACGAGCGGACAATTGGTCACGGGGAAGTGATGACTCAACCACATTGTCTAACACATCCACTTTATTAATGGTTGCACTTGCTCTAGAGTCATCCGTGCTCAAGCAGGAACTATCTGTGTTGCTGTCAGATAGTGGAATGCTAAAATCATCATGGTCTGTAGAAGCACCTCCTGGACTTGTGTCTCTTTACAAAAAATTCCCTCAACCTGTTTCCGAAAGCCATTTTTTGCATTTTCATTGTCATCCAATTGCCTTAAGAAGGGTTGTTCTACCTCACTCAATGAGTCAACTTCATCTCCATCTTTTCCATCACTACCAGTGTTGTATTGTGGTTGGCCAACATCGTATACCAAAAACATCGTTTACAAAGAATTGCTATTACAACAAAGGTATGATATCATTACGGTTACAAGCTCAAACTCTAACAATTAAACCTAACTATTAGTATTTCCAATATATGCAGGACTGCAGATTTGCAACCATGATTAGCCTATTACACGGACTTTATTATTCCAAGCAATGTTTTCGTAGCTCCGTCGCCTATTACATTTACTTTTGCAATTTATTATGGTCACACTATACCTCAAGCAAAGTACTTCACTGAAGTAATGAGAATATCTACTTTGCCTTCTTCATGCTAATTTTCTTTTCATTACCCGATCTTTCACCCTACAACAATATCATTATAGTGCACTTAATATAATGTCACATATTAAACAACTTTGTCCTCTACTGTAGAGGCACAAGATCGAAGACAACAACAATTTAACAGAAAATTGAGGAAAATAAATAACAACACACGACAATTTTCGGCCGAGGCCCCGGAGGTTTGGATTTCTCCTACATCTTCCGTTAGGCTCCACACAACGTGGATGTTGCTCAAATCCACTAGAATGGCCAAAACCTGGCAACAAAAACTTAATTACAATCAGATCTCGAAGTTCTCTCTCACTCTATATCGATATTCGATATACATGCACAAAATTCTCCTATCTATACTAATCTTAGTGTGTGAATCTCATTCACACACTCCCGAAGAAACTCTCGCAAGACAATGGAGAAAAACTTAGACAAACGAGATACAGAGAGAGAATAGCAAACTCGCATAAGCCTCTGAACTCAAACTCTGCTTGACCTCTCTATTTAGCAAAAGAGGAGATTTGAAAGTGTATATAAACTCCCAAACCAATAAGTGAATTCGGGTAAAGAACGAGTTTCACACATCTTCAATCAGGCCCAAAAGACTTCAGCCCAACAAAAATGCAAAGCCCAAACAGATTGGTGGATCCAGCCCATAGATTTGGTAGCAACTCTCACATTTTCCACCTTGCTACCAATGCTTTGGCTCTTTTTCTAGCGGATAAGAACCTTCATCCAAAGTCATGTATCATCACTCTTGTACATGCAAAATTTTCACAAGTTAGTAAACTATTCTTGACTCCAATTAACTCAACTAAACTTGAAATTTAAATAGGATTTAAAACTTTGTAAATAGCCTGATATAGTAGGCTATTCACAATGCCTACCCTTGTCTGCTCACAACCATAGAAGCCGTACTCTTTCTCGCCTCCAAATCGACACTAACTATGTAAAGAAAATAGTAGCAGCCATGATTAAAAAACTGCAAGCACATAGGTTAAAATTCTCTAAAACATTTACTCTTTGAAAAACTCTTTTCAGAAGAAACCTAGTATAAGAGAGCACCAATAACCAAACAACCCAAACCAGTAGCACAGAAATTAGCCTCAATAAAACTCCGCCTACTAAAGTGAATGACAAAACACTTAAAGGTAATGTGCACAAACTCAACCTAGAAAAACTTTTAGGGGCTCCACCTTCATGCAAACCTTTAAACACTCACTTCTAAATACCCATTGGCTATCTTCTCATGATTACAAACCCCAATATAAACTCCATCTCCTTCCAAACACCACCCAAACTCTCTGTCACTCTCTTGCTCCACGAGCAAATATCAATCCAATCCCAACTCCCATCTCTCTTTCACAGAAAGATACACTCACGGAACGGATTAACTTACAGAGACTCAAGGGTAGAAGGAGAAAAGTAAGAGGTTGTCATGATAATACCAACTCTCTGGTCAAAGAAGCATTGAAGAAAAGAACTCTTGTATTTTGAAAAACTCTTTTCAAAGTAGGCTGTAAACTCTCCCTTAAAAGCGCAAGGTTAAAATAACTGGTTTTAAAGGTCTTTAGGCTCTCTCTCCTTCCAAAAACCATTCACAAATAATTCTAGACACTCAAATATCATAGTGAGAAGCTCTAACAGTCACTCAACCTTGATATCCAATGTCAATCTCAGACAAAGACAAGAAACTCTCAACCACTGTAATGCCAACAACTCAGTTTTGAGAAACTTTGAAAAAACCCTCAATTCGAAACACTCAAAAAAGGTAATCAATGCAATAACTCAACAATAGCAGATAAGAAGTTACAGACCCTCAGTATGCAATCAAACATTGTCAAACTCAGTTTTGAAAAACTCTTTCCAAACCAAATACTCAAAAAGACAATAAGCACAAAAACTCAATGTGCAAGAAATAATAACAGAAAGCTCATGTTAACTTCCCAGAGATTCTACATCAATATACAAAACGGATACCTAAACACTACTCAAATAGAGAGAAAAACTCAGGCTAAATATAATGCAAGGGAGAAAAGTCCACTGCAACTATCACATGTGATCTTGATCACTTCTTTTACTACATTTATCAAACTTGCTTTCATGCCAAAACAACCCAGTATGCAAAGAGTAAAAAACAGCCAGTTAACCCCTATGTGACAAGTCTCAAGCACTAATATCAACTATTAAACCACTAGCAGAATACAAGAACACAATAAAAGAACTAGTATTCTTCAAGAAACAATCAATAGTCAATTGTCAACTTAAAGAAACTCAGCAACAAGCTTTCCACCAAACACCCTAAATCATACCCTTTCTGGCTTTATCCCAGATTCCAAGAAGCCTCTAGCCCTCTAGGGCTTTGGACAAGGACTATTCACCAGGGGGATCTAGATTAGGGCAAGAACTCGATCAATACAATACTCAAACCGGTCAAACAAGAATCAATATCCTCTCAAGAATCAATACCAAAAATACCCCAAACACAGCAAGCTCAAGAGAGCTTAGAGTTTACCTCGATCACACTGACTGGAGAAGAAACTGCAGCATAATGCCGGAGAAACGCAGATTACCTCCGATCTCAAGAGACAACCACAAATACAGAGACTACCACCCACGGTTAAAACCACTGCCAATCTCAAAACTCCACCGAACACTGTGGTCCCATCATCGGTCAACAAAACTCTATCGGATTTCAAAAACTTCCAAAGAAAATACAGCCAACCACCGGCGAAGCCCCATCTCACCAGTGGTCATACTCACAGCCACCAAAAGAGTCAATCACCGGTGGGAGAAGTCGTTTCCCCAAATTTTCGAAACCTTAAATCTCCAATTTTCACAAACCATCATTCGCAGTCACCACAATGTGCTCTGATACCACTATAGAGGCACAAGATTGAAAACAACAACAATTTAACAAAAAATTATGAAAAATTAGTAACAAGACATGAGAATTTTCGGCCGAGACCCCAGAGGTTCGAATTTTTCATTCTGTTGAGCTCCACACAAAATGGATGTTGCTCAAATCCACTAGAATGGCCAAAACCTGATAATAAGAATTGCATTTCAATAAGATCTCCAATTTCTCTCTCATTCTATATCGATACACGCACAAAATTATCCCATCTATAATAATCTTCGTGTGTGAATCTCATTCACATACTATCAAAGAAACTCTCACCAGACAATGGAGAAAAACTCAGACAACCGATATACAGAGAGATAATAGCCAAACTCGCATAAACCCCTAAACTCAAACTCTGTGTGACCTCTCTATCTAGAAAAGAGGAGATCTGAAAGTGTATATAAACTCCCAAACCAATAAACGAATCCGGGTAAGAAAATGGGTTTCACACATCTTCAATCAGACCCAAAAAACTTCAGCCCTACAAGAATGCAAAGCTCAAATAGATTGGTGGATCTAGCCCATAAATTTGGTAGCAACTCTCACCTCTACGCTATAAAACATAAATGAAGAACTAACTAAGATTACAAATCCATGTGCAATGCACGTGTTCCAAACCAGTACTTAAATAAATGGCTAAATCAAAAATTAAAGCAACAAATAAATTCATAAGTTAAATTTACACTAAACCTCTAATTTAGACAATTCCATTGCAATAACATAAACAAATTCAATTCACACATAGAAACAAGCAAAGGGAAGCCATGGAGGATAATTAGTCATATAATTATGTAATTGGGTCGGTTTATTTTAATATTAGCAGGCCACAAGTTTAACAACATTCAATAGCAAGGTCTGAAATTGGAGAAACAACCCCAAATCTGCACTGAGTCATCTTCTTCCTCGAGGCTGTGCCTAATCTATTTAATCACTGCCATTTTTTTAACTATGGACGAGGAGAGAGATTATACAGCCAGGTGCAATTATTAGACAGAGAAAATGCAAAATGTATCACCAAAAATTATAAAATAAATAAATCCTAAATATATGGGCTATTAGGATCTGCATATAAACATACCTTTATTGGATCTTCAATGGATATGAATCTCGGTGAAGCAGATGACGTGAAGAAAGGGATCTCGGTGAAGGAGACTACTGAAGAAACGGATCTCAGTAAAGGAGAAATGGAGTTAAACACCTACTGCAAAATAGTGAAATATACACAAAACAAACACTATGCACACCAACTATTGATTATTGATATTGATGTAAGAGAAAATGGAAGAGAGAGAGAGAGTGTGTGTGTGTGTGTGTGCGCGCGTGTGTGTGAGTGAGAGTGGAGCGAAATTATCGTATGGTAGTGATTTCTGATGAACTCATGGGGGGAGATATGAAATTGGATGGAATTAAATTACTTTTTCATTTGTTAGGTAACCAAGGTTATCGGGTAAAATTGGTAACAAAGAAAAAATGGACAAGAATGAAAACGGGTTAATATCTCGCTACTTTTGAATATCCTATTAAAAAATTAGCCATTTTATACAATTTCTGCTAATAATAATTAGAATTACAATCCAATAAGTATTTAAATGAGATTAGTGTTAAATGACTTACAATGTAATACAACAAAATTATTAGTTTTCAAGTTCTAACAATGCTTTAATAATGTCAAATACGTACATATCAACAAATTAGCACAATGTATAGCTAAAAATTAAATAAATTAAAAATGAAGTCAATTATAAAAATAGAAGTGTGATTAGTAGTTTCAATTTCTAATTGATTTTAAAATAGTTGGAGTGTTGTAACTCTCATACTTTGCCACGTGTCCAGATAGTTTAAAATGTCCAAAAATTATTTCAATTAACCTCCTCTGCCACTTCAAATTTATTTGGTATCGGACCATTTAAACTGCTCAGATGTCGATTAACATTTCTATGCAGGCGCTCAACCTTCTCACATTCTCTCTCTTAATTTCTCCCACTCTCTTTCTCACTGTTCTCTTTCTCCACTTTCAAATGATTTTTTTAGTGGTTAGCAGGAAATTGCATGAATTGCGCAGTTCCAGCGATTCAATTTCATTGAAAACCCAAAGATATTGAAACTTTTCAATTAAACTGTAGAAAGAGATTTAATGGCAACAATTCAATCTCTCTTTTTGCATTTGATTTAATTTTAGCTATTCATTTTCAATTGGAAACCTAGAGAATTTCGATTTTGCTATGTGAGGGCATTGATTGCGCGAGGGGTTATTTGTTGATTGCATGAGTTACTTTTATTAGATTGTTTGATGCATATAACTATAGTTGATTAATTTCACGTTGGAGCCTTAATCTTTGATTTGATAATTTATTTTTCATTTTGGTGTGTTATTTGTCCTTACGAACTCTATTTTCAAATTTCAGCTGAATTTTCTTGGGGCACATGGAAACTTATTGTGAGCATTCTTTCTTCTTGAGTTTGTTTTGGTACAACAGTAGTTGGTTTCCATTTTTTTACTAGTTTTATTGTGTTTGAGATTCTAAGAATAAATAATTCTAGAAGATGAATATGGATGAGTGAATTCTTGCTTTAGGCACTACATTAAGCCTCTTGAAATTAAGGCATAGGAAAAAATTTATATTTGAAATATTTTCCTCTATAAGTTCAATCTTACCAGCTATATGTCGGGGTTTTATCCCATTACTTTTGTTTGATTTAAATGAAATGCACATAGTCTTTTGTGCGAATGTGAAAGACCCATTGCCTGAACAAGATGATATCTTGTGCAATGCAATTATTTTTATCGTACACAGTATAGGAATCTCAAGCAAACACTTAGTATATTTGTTAAAGCATACAATCAAGGTTTTTTTACTGAACTCAAATGATTTATTCTTTAGTGCTTAGTGAATGCAAGAACATTGGTGATTTGCAGTGGGGTGCTCGGTTACATGCTCGAATTCTATTGGAGGTGGCAATTTTTGATGTGTGTTGGTAGCGGTTTTTGTGATATATATACTAAATGTGGATGACTCGAATATGCAAACAAGATTTTAGTAACTTGAAAGAGTAGAACGAGGTCTAATGGACTTCTTTAATTGGGGGAGTTGCTCAAGTTGGTTCTGAGGAGAAAGCTCTGGAGATATTCAGAAAAAGAAAGAGGTTTTGGTAGCATCTAATGAATTTACCGTGCTGCTGTTATTGGAGTTTATTCAAGTTTAAGCCATAAATGCTTGGGGAATAGCTCCGTGCATGTGCATTGAAGATAGGACTTGATTCCTCTCCACCTGTGGGGAATGTTCTAATAATAATGTATGCAAAATATGGATACGGGTTGTGCGTTTCTTGAAATAATGGATAACCATTGAAGGGGCGTTCTCTTTGCTGTTTTCGGGGATGTTTTCTGTTTTCTGTGTTCGAAAATATTGAAAACGCGTTCTATTCATTATTTTAGAAAATGCATTTGCGAAATCAAGATTTGTATAGAAAACATGAAAACGCCTTTTTAATGTTCTGGGAGTTTTCTATGTTAAATATCAAAAACAAGAAAAACACATTTTCGGATTTTAAACTTTATAGTTATTACATTTGAGTTCCAAATTTTTTTTTGTATGTTTCAGTCCCCGACAACTGCCGACCACCGCCAACCACCACCGACTACCACCAACACTGCGGGAAAAGTCAAACCACAAGATCTAGTGGTCAAATCATCAAATCTGGTGGTTCTCCACCTAAGAAACACCTCGACGATAGTTCTCAGGTGGAGAATCACCGTTCGCAGGTGGTTCTCTACCTGCGAAGGTAGTTTTGCACCTTTGCAAGTTGAGAACCACCTTCAAAGGTGGTTCTCGAATCTGCACCAGTCGCCGGCGAACCTCGTCGGCAACTGCAAGTTGAAGACGAAGACCAAGGATGGGGTGGGAGAAGGGTGGGATGGGGGTAGGGTGGGTTGATGAAGATGATGGCTTGTTTGGATATTTTGAAAAGTTTAAGTCCTTTTTGCAATTTTTATTATACCAAAATTGTATTTTTCTAAAAGTATAAATCAAACACGTTTTCTATTTTCTCTTCTCAAAAATAATTTTTCAAAACAACAGACCGAACGCATTTTCAATTTTCTCAAAGAAAAAATTGAAAATAGAAAACGCCAAAATATTTTCGAAAATAAAAACAAAAAATACAAAACAAACAGAATGCCCCCTGAACTTTCTCACGTTCTCACAATTGAGTGTCATGTTTTTTGAATTTCATTTAATCCATCAGAGTTTATTTTTGAGATTGCTTCCTGAACATCAAAGGAAAAAGATTGAATGAAAAAGAGTAAGCATTAAGTTTTATCTTCGACCGTAAAAGGAGATTTCCTTTCCTTTCCTTTTCAAGTCATCTCACATGTCACAAGTTTTCAAGTATTTTCACATGTCCCAGAAATTTGCTTATGTAAGTTGATAAAACTCATTTATTTCATACAATCGTAATATTTTTCCACGCTTATATTATTTAAAAATTGCTTAAGTCCTTGATTTTAATTGTGTTTTATATTTTATGGACCAGGTGAAGGAGTCGAATTAAATTAAAGTTAATTTTACAAGTTCTGAAGAAATAGTGAAGATCAATGGAAAACAACTAGAAGAGCCTCAAGCTTGAAGCGTGATCGCGACTTATCAACATGGTTTTCCCATAAGAATGTAGAGATAAGACTCCTTAGAAGAGAAGAGTTGGTGGACCAATAGAAGACCCTATTTAATTATTCCTACTCCTAAAAAGAATAGGAATATTTTATAGGGACCTTTAATGCAATTAGTTTTTATTTTGTAGGAAAAAAATCATAGACTTCTATTAGAATTAGGAAACTAAAATCTTTCCTTTTATTTTCTCTCTTATTTTTTCCTAGGTAATTTTTAGGATTGGATCGGGCCCAAGACAACAAGAAACCCATATTATATCTTGGCCAAAAATACACGTTTTTTTCTCTCTTCATATCATAGACTAGAATTATCTTCTTCTTCTCCATGGGATTCTAAATTTCTATTCCAATTCAAGGTTGATTGAAGATTGATTCAAGAACAAATTGTGAGATCTAATATATTCTTTTATTGTTCTCCCTTTATTTTCTCTATTTGCATGTTCTTGTGTTTTTCTTGAAATTGTGGATTGATTGATTACACAAAGGGCCCGTTGTTTAATTGTCAATTCAACATATTGTTAGTTAGAAAACTAGATCCGTAATTGTCTAGTATTTCTAACGATTGTGGCAAACAACAAAATTGATTAGGTCAAAGTTCTCAATTTATGTTGTAAGAATATACAATCTAACTTAAACAATTCATCGTATGCTTTTGTTGGTTAGAATTGGTCATCTCTTAGATATTAATGCTGTCAATAAATTAAATCCTAACGGTCGTACCTAGGGTTGTTTATTGATTAGGGAAATAATCAACGGTCGTACCTTGGTTATCAAATAAGTAAGAGAGATAGGTTGTTAGATCGTATCAACAACCATAACCAGTTTAGGGAACTAATGAGGAGAATTATCTTTGCATCTATGATCAATTTTTATGAATCAATTGGAGATTAAACCTTGGATTGGATATTTACCTTAAGTGACTTCAGTTCAATTTATATTTTATTATTGCAATATTTTAATTTCAGTTTTTTTGGAGCTTCATTCTTTTAAACCCCCCAATTTTATTTTATTTAGTCTCATTTTTGAAAGAATAAATCTAACCAATCTTGAGGATACGACCTTGCTCAATGCTATTACAATTTATATTTTTGCGAGATATTTATTATTTGTTGGATTCGACACCCACCAAATTTTTGGCGCCGTTCGGGATTGGTGTCAATTAGATTTACTCTTTTCTTTTGTCTTTGATGCTTCGTTTTCTCGTGCGGTGAACTGTACGATCCCGAGATCGAGAAGACGGCTCAAGATTGAGGAAGGAAGCTAGATTAAGAAAACAAGCAACTTCATCCCAGGTGAATACAAAAATTGGCTTATCGATTCATCGTCTAGTGATTACGAACTAGAACAAGAAATGGATAGCAGAAAGAACTCTAAGAGGCAGCTCGCCAAATGTGGACCAACAACCTCTATGCATTCAATACCCAACTCTGGAGGCGGATTTTGAGTTGAAATCGGTTTAATTCACTTGCTTCCTAAATTTCATGGGCTAGAGAAGCGAAGATCCTCACAAGCATCTTAAAGAATTCCACGTTGTGTGCTCAACCATGAAACCACAAGGAGTAGCGGAAGAAACAGATCAAGCTACGTGCCTTTCCATTTGGCCGTGGGCAAAGGATTGGTTGTTCTACTTACCTTAGGCTCTATAACAACGTGGGCGGGGATGGTGCAATCATTTCTTGACAAATTTTTCCCGACTTCACGTCTTGGAAGCATTAGGAAGGAGATTTGTGGAGTCAAACAGAAGATACTGAGTCCCTTCATGAGTATTGGGAAAGATTCAAGCGACTTTGTACAAGTTGTCCTCAACATGGGATATCGACCAGCTTCTCATCCAATATTTTTATGAAGGATTGTTACCCATGGAGAGAAGGATGATGGATGCAGCTAGCGGAGGAGCTATAGTGAACAAAACCCCCACTGCCGCGAGAGAATTGATCACTATCATGGCAGCCAATTCCTCGACAATTTGGGTCCCGACATGATACCCGAAGGGTGAATGAGGTAAATATCTCTTCCCTTGAATCTCGAATAGATAATCTAACATCTGTTGTTCAACAATTGGTTGTAGGGAATGGACAACAAGTGAAGGCTTGCGGGATATGTGCGGCTATCAATCATCCGACCGTGCGTGTCCCACCCTTCAAGAAGATCCTTTTGAACAAGCCAATATGGTTGGGAGATTCCCGGGTCCACCACAAAGAAAATATGATCCCTATTCAAATACATACAACCCGGGTGGAGGGATCATCCTAACTTTAGCTATGGGCGAAACCACGTTCCAACAATCTCGGCCTCCACTGACCTTCCTCAAGTTACGGTATGTCTCTAGAAGAAATTGTTAAATCACTTGCAACTAACACACAACAATTTCAACAGAGCGAAAACCGACATCAAGAACTTGGAAACCCAAGTGAGTCACTCGCATCCAAAGATGAATAAACTAGAGTCTCAAGGTAAATTGCCTTCACAAACTATTATCAATCCAAAGCAAAACGCTAGTGCGATCACTTTGAGAAGTGGAAAGCAATTGAAGGAACCGAGCAAGGTTAAGCAAAGCAATTCAAAGGAAGAAGCGAAAGGAAGTTATCCCTCCGGTGACCAATCGGAAGAGCTCAATAGAAACCAACCCGGTATTGGTGACCCCTCCCCTTTTCCTACAAGATTGAATAAATCCAAGAAAGAGGAAGAGGAGAAGGAAATTTTAGAGACTTTTCGCAAAGTTGAGGTAAATATCCCTTTACTTGATGCAATTAAACAAGTACCTCGCTATGCTAAATTTCTTAAGGAGTTGTGCACCAATAAGAGGAAGTTAAAGGGCAATGAAAAGGTAAGTGTGGGGAAAATGTTTGTGATTCAAGAAAGAAAACTACCTCCCAAATGCAAGGACCCTGGTATGTTTACTATCCCTTGCAAAGTAGGTAATATTAGGATTGAGAAAGCCATGTTAGATCTTGAGCTTCAATAAATGTCATGCCTCTATCAGTTTATTCTTCTTTGAATGTTGGTCCATTAAAAGAAACGGCGTGATAATACAACTAGGCGATAGGTCTAATGTGTATCTGAAGGAGTTCTTGAAGATGTTTTAGTACAAGTTAGCGAATTGATTTTCCTCAGGACTTTTATGTGCTTAATATGGAAGAAGATGACTCATCTAATCGAGCACCAATCTTGTTAGGTAGGCCATTTTTAAAGACATCTAGGACTAAAATTGATGTTCATCTTTGGAACTCTTACTATGGAATTCGATGGTGATGTGATTAAATTTAATATCTCTGAAGCCATGAGATACCCTAGTAGCGTGTCCCCTGTTTATGTTTTAGATGTTGTTGACCCTTTGGCACAAGAATATTTTGATCGTCTTGATGATGATAAACTAAGAATTGCACTTTGCAGGAATTTCACTCTTGAGGAATTGAAGAATTTTGAATTTGATACTGACTTATGTGACGCCATCTTTGAATTGGGATCTCTTCAACCTATAAGGTACAATGTCTCTCAAGTTGATTTACCACACTCTCACACAAAACTTCTTCCTTCTACCATGCAGCAGAAGTTGGAGTTGAAACCCCTACCAGTGCCACCTAAAGTATGCGTTCTAGGGAAGGAGAAACCCTTCCGGTGATCATCTCCACAAAGCTCTGCAATGGAAGAAGAAAGGCTAATTCGGGTGCTTAGGGAGTATAAAGAAGCAGTGGGATGGACCATAGCCGACATCAAGGGATTGAGCCCCGCCACGTGCATGCATAGGATCCTACTGGAAGAAGATTGCAAGCCTTCTAGGCAGGCTCAACGAAGGTTGAACCCCCCGATGATGGAAGTAGTAAAGAATGAGATTTTGAAACTTCTCGATGCAGGTATGATCTATCCAATTTCGGATAGCAAGTGGGTAAGTCCTGTTCAAGTTGTCCCTAAACAGGTATAACAATAGTTAAAATTACGAAGGTGAGATGGTGCCCACTGTGTTCAAAATGGGTGGAGGGTGCAGTATCGATTATAGAAAATTAAATGCGGCAACTAGGAAAGATCACTTTCCCCTCCCCTTTATTGACCAAATGCTTGAACGTTTAGCAGGGCGCACTCACTACTGTTGTCTTGATGGTTATTCAGGTTTCCACCAGATTCCAGTTGCACCTGAGGACCAGGAGAAAACAACATTCACCTGTCCTTTTGGCACTTTCGCTTATCGACGAATGCCGTTTGGACTCTGCAATGCTCCCGCCACATTCCAAAGGTGTATGGTTAGTATATTTTCCGATTATGTAGAGAACATCATAGAAGTATTTATGGATGATTTTACGGTCTATGGTGATTCTTTTGATATATGTTTAACTAACCTCACAAAAATACTTAGAAGATGTATAGAGACAAACTTGGTGTTGAACTATGAAAAATGTCATTTTATGGTTGATCAAGGTATCATTCTAGGTCATATTGTATCCCCTAGGGGCATTGAAGTTGATAGGGCTAAGATAGATGTTATTAAAACATTGCCTTACCCCACAAATGGGAAGTTCGTTCTTTCCTTGGACATGCAGGGTTTTACAGGCGCTTTATCAAAGATTTTTCTAAGATAACTCAACCCCTGTGCAAATTATTGCAAAAGGATGTGGCATTTGAATTTGATGAGGCATGCAAGGATGCATTTGACAAATTGAAGGATATGCTCACTTCAGCACCAATTATCCAACCACCGGATTGGAATCTTCCATTCGAGATCATGTGTGATGCAAGCAATCACGCAGTTGGTGCTGTGCTAGGACAAAAAGTTGGAAGAGCCCATCACGCCATTTACTATGCATCTCGAACACTCGACAACGCACAAAGCAACTACTCTCTGACGGAAAAGAGCTTTTGGCTATTGTCTTTGCTTTAGAAAAATTCCGTTCATATTTGCTTGGCACTAAAGTGATTATTTATTCTGACCATGCAGCTCTTAGGTACCTATTCTCGAAGAAAGAAGCCAAGCCCAGACTCATTCGATGGATTCTCTTGTTACAAGAGTTCGATCTAGAGATACGTGATAAGAAGGGTGCCGAAAACTTAGTTGCTGATCATCTAAGCCGACTTGCCATGAGTGAAGAGCCATCACCATTGAAGGACAACTTTCCAGATGAGTATCTCTTTTCTATGCAAGAGTCGATCCTGATAGATATAGTTAACTATTTAGTTACTAGAACACTACCGAGTGATTTGACTAGAGCTCAAAAAGATAAAATAAAAAGTGATGCTAAATACTATGTGTGGGATGACCCCTATCTGTGGAAACATTGTTCTGATCAAATCATCCGTAGGTGTGTAACCCAATATGAAACTACTTCTATTTTAAAATTTTGTCACTCATATGCATGTGGAGGACATTTTGGTCCCTATGAACAGCCCGTAAGGTGCTAGAGTGTGGATTATTTTGGCCGACTTTGTTTCGGGATTCATATTTGTTCTGTAAGTCATGTGAGCGATGTCAGAGAACTGGAAATATAGGACATAGAGATCAAATGCCACTTGCCCCTATTCTTGTTTGTGAAATTTTTGATGTGTGGGGTATCGATTTTATGGGTCCTTTCCCTTCCTCTTATAGCAATGTTTATATTATTCTTGCTGTGGATTATGTTTCAAAATGGGTAGAAGCTAAAGCTACTCGAACTGACGATGCTAAAGTGGTTGTGGATTTTGTAAAGAGTCATATTTTTGTTAGGTTTGGAACACCAAGGGCAATTATCAGTGACCGTGGGACTCATTTTTGCAATAGAGTAGTGGGGCTTTACTGAAGAAATACAATGTGACCGCATTTCTCGCTTACCACCAGGAGCAGTGGACGGAGGTGTCCAATAGAGAAATAAAGCGGATACTCGAGAAAACGGTCAACCCTAACAGAAAGGATTGGAGCTTAAGGCTTGACGATGCACTCTGGGCTTATCGAACAGCCTACAAAACTCCTATAGGTATGTCCCCTTATCGTTTAGTATTTGGGAAGCCTTGTCACCTTCCGGTCGAGTTAGAACACAGGGCATATTGGGCTGTCAAGCATTTCAATATGAGCATGGATGAATCGGGTGAAGAGAGGAAGTTGCAATTACAATAGTTGGAAGAAATTCGCAATGATGCCTACGAGAACTCGCGGATTTACAAGGAGAAGACGAAGGCCTTCCATGATCAAGCGATTTCTAGGAAAAAATTCTCTATTGGTCAGAAAGTTTTACTATATCATTCTAAGTTGAAATTATTTCCTGGTAAATTGCGCTCTAGGTGGGTAGGGCCTTTTGTTATTACTAACGTGTTTACTCATGGCGCAGTCGAGATTCGAAGTTTGGACACTAGTAAAACGTTTAAAGTCAATGGGCATCGTTTGAAACCTTTTTATGATAGTTTTCAAACGAGTAACGTCGATTACATTAGCTTAACGTGTCCAATTTACACCGATTGAAAGATGGCAACGTCGGCCAAAGGCGTTAAAGAAAGGCGCTATTGGGAGGCAACCCAAGTTTTATTGTTTCTATCTTGTTTTTCAAATTCATTTTATTTTAATTCTTATGATTTTATTTTTATTTAGAAGTGCAATTAATTTGGTGTTATTTTTTTCTTGGGCAGGAGACAGTTTTCTTGATCGTAGGAACGATGGTTCCATTGAGTAAAAAAATCCACTGAGTATGGCGTGCCCACGTCTTCCCCCTAGAGCTTTTAGGTAAATTTTTCACAAAAACAATCTATTGAGTGTGGCGTGCCCACGTCTTCCCCCTAGACCTTTTAGGTAAATTTTTCACAAACAAATCTATTGAGTGTGGCGTGCCCACGTCTTCCCCCTAGACCTTTTAGGATTAAAAATCCAATTTTTCTTTAATTTTTCTTCCTTCGATCTTTTCTTTCTCTTGATTCAAAAAAAAAAAAAAAAAAAAAAAAAAAACCTAACTTGGGCATCAAGTTTTACAATTCTATTTTAGTCAAAATTCTATTCCTACCCAAATCACATAACATTCCTAATTCTTTAAAATTTCCAAAACTCATCCCTAAACAAAATCAATTTCCTAATCCCAAAATCCTTCTCAATTTTTTTTTTCCTTTTCTTTTCTTCTTTTTCTTTCTATAAATTGAAAAAAAAAAAACACAAAACAACAAAACCACAAAAACACACGAATTCAACAACAACACAGAACTTTTCTTCCATTCTTGGTCAAACCTACCTACCTCACCTACCCCACTCCCCACCCTAACATATATATATATCTATATACACATCACGTATATCTCTCTCTCTCCCTCAATTCGTAGCAATTTCCCACCATGAATGCCGACTAGCCATTGACGCCGGCCGCCACTATCTTTTCCAACCAATTGACTCCGACAAATTCAACCATCGGCAACCATTGATAATCTTCCTTGGCAGCAACGTGTTCTTCATCCACACCACACCCTACGCACCTTTCCCCTCTCGTTTCCCTCGTTCCCAACCGCTATCGACACCACGGCAATAACCTTCCACCACCGCACCTCTCTTTTTGATTGGCCCGGTCACACTCCAATATGGGACGGGCAACTACAACTTCAAATCATATCCCAAACAAGAAGAAAACAGCCCCGACCGCGTCAACCGTTCCACCTCGGCCAATTCCCGACGATGACGATTTTCCGACACGAAAGAGGGCTCGAATTGGCAAAGGATTGCATATATTACCTCCCTCCGACACTGACTTGAATGGGAATCTCAAATTTGCCAAGAAACGGGATCAAAACCGATATAAACTTGTTCGTACTCAAAGCATCGTTCCAGGTAAGTGTATTCACGAACCCACTTTGGCGACTTTGAATTTAGCAACTAAGGTACGTGAGTTAATTGAGCATATCGCATGGCAACCTTATTTTGCTATTACATGTCCTTATATTGAGCTTGTTCGAGAATTTTACACCACTTTTGAGTTTAAGAAACCGGATAATTTCACGTTAAGTAGCCCACGGGTGGTTCAATTTAGATTAATGGGAAAAGAATTCAAACTTTCGATCACTGGATTTAATCTTGCTTTTGGATTCATCACTAAAGAATATGCCAAAGCGGAAGAATATTTGAATAGTTCTTGTGATTCTGATGAGAATTTGAACCCTATCGTTTATATGGAGAATTGTCCACTAATCACATGTATAACCCAAGTAAGTCAAAAGACACATTTCTCACGTTGACCTGCTTTGATATATATTCATCGACTTCTTGCTTTCAATTTTTGAATTGAAAGGATTCTGCTGGGGTTTTGACTAAATGTGAGTTTTATTTCTTGTGGTGTATGCTCAACAACAAGAAAGTGAATCTTG
The DNA here is from genome assembly GCA_018223645.1 of Jasminum sambac. NCBI lineage: Eukaryota > Viridiplantae > Streptophyta > Magnoliopsida > Lamiales > Oleaceae > Jasminum > Jasminum sambac. The sequence goes on along the minus strand of CP073640.1, from coordinate 26,121,727 downwards.
GGTATTGGTTGGCATCTCAATTTGAAAATGTAGTGACTAAACGTCCATTGATTTTAGGTTCTTTGATTACACATTTAGCCCTACATGAGAAATTGATTGCTCTTCATGATAATAACCTTCATATTGCTTGTGAGATACAACCATTAGACTTACATTGCTTGGAGCACATGGGTTTGGTTTCTAAGTTCTGGTAAATACAATTTGAGACAAGGAGCTATTCATCGCGGTCCTAAACCTCGGCCAATCGAAAACGATGCAGGCGAACTTGGGCATCTACAAATCCCCTTCCTCGTCTCTAGCTATTGTACCGCATCGTGAGCACAGATGACTGTGAGAATCTTGATGATCGCATAGCACTAATTGAGATGCCTTTGCCACTAATTGAGAAGAACTTGAATGCATTTTTTGTGCATATGGGCTTCGTTCCACCTTCTCCCTGATTCTTCACCTTTCAGGGGAGTTTCTCTCCTTTTATTTTATTTTATTATTTTTATTTTTTTCGCTTCTAGGATTTTATTTTTTTATTTTTTATTTTTTTAGCTTTTCTTACATTGAGGACAATGTGTAGTTTAGGTGTGGGGAGAGTCAGATGTTCTTAAATGTTCATTTTAGCTGCACTTCATTTTTATTTTAATTCTAGTATCATATTAGTTGCATTTTAATGTCACTTTTGCATTTTGATTTTATATGCTTTGAAAAAAACAAAAAAAAATCAAAAAAAATGATGGAATTTTTTTGAAAAACATCTCTTTCAAATTTTGGATTCTATTAATGTTTTTCCCTATGCAATTTAGATTATTGTACTTCATTGAGATGAGTTAAGATGCAATAGGGATTAACATGAGTAGATGAGTCCTTATTGACTGCATTATAATTGATTGCTCTTAGCGGTGGATTGAATGAAGAATGTGTGGGATTTGATGCACAATATCCCTAATTTTGTGAGCTTTTGAGCCTACGAGCATTCACGATATTTTATATATCATGCTCCATTCTTTGATTGTGTGATTATCATGCATAGTCGATTTTCTTCTAGAACTTGCTTTGTTATGCATGTTGGTATGCCCGTTGATAATTGGATGCATATAAAGCGTAAGGGCACCTAGGTAAAGCCAAATTTAGCTTTAAGTAAAGAACCTACCCTTGAAATTACCCTTAGAGAGCCAACTTTGTGCCTTCTAGCCTTTATTGAAATTAACCGCATTACAAGCCTTGAGAATCCGTTTCTTTGTTAATTTCCCTATTTTGAACCTTAAATTGAAGGAATTCTTAACTTTTTACATGTAGCCGACTTATTTTGGAGATGTTGATATATGACGAAGAACAAAATGTTCATAGTGCAATTCTCACCCTTCTCTAGAAGTGAGAATATAGTGTTCAAGTGTGATCTACATGGCTCTTTGATTTGGCGAGGAAGTACGAAAGAGATGATGAGGAGAATGATTGAAAAAAAAATTAAAAAAAAAAAAAAAAAAAGAAGAAGAAAAAAAAAAAAAAGTCTGAGAAAAAGAGCGACAAAAAAGGGTAGAGTATGCAAGTGAAAGGAAGAAGCGTGAATTGTGATTGTTGAATAAGTGGTTCAAATCGTTAGATGAAGTTTGTAGAGTTTATTTTTGAGTTGAGTTCTTGTGGATAAGTTGTGCAATTCCTTCGATAAAATAGCCTAAATAAATCCTTCTTATCCCACCTTACCCAAGCCACGTTACAACCCTATTTAAGACCCTTACTTGCATTCAACTCATTGGTGGAACCGATGTGATATATTAGCAAGCTTATAGTAAGGATCTTCTATGTATTGATTTGAGAGTATATTCCTATAACCTAAACACTTTGAGCGTATTGAGTGAATCCTATGTGAGGGTGTTAAATCCCACTACATTTGGATTTGAGAAATTGTTAAAGTGATTGATTATTTGTGTTGGTTGGTGGGGATTTACTCTATTTCGTGTTGGTTCTTAATTGTGTTGAAATTTAAATCTTTGAGGCACAATGGTTTTGGTTGTTGAAGGATGGCTTTGAAATTTTAAGCAATTGATGACTTGATTTGCTGTATGCTTGAGGGCAAGCATTGTTTAAGTGTGGGGGAATTTGATAAAACTCATTTATTTCATACAATCGTAATATTTTTCCACGCTTATATTATTTAAAAATTGCTTAAGTCCTTGATTTTAATTGTGTTTTATATTTTATGGACCAGGTGAAGGAGTCGAATTAAATTAAAGTTAATTTTACAAGTTTTGAAGAAATAGTGAAGATCAATGGAAAACAACTAGAAGAGCCTCAAGCTTGAAGCGTGATCGCGACTTATCAACATGGTTTTCCCATAAGAATGTAGAGATAAGACTCCTTAGAAGAGAAGAGTTGGTGGACCAATAGAAGACCCTATTTAATTATTCCTACTCCTAAAAAGAATAGGAATATTTTATAGGGACCTTTAATGCAATTAGTTTTTATTTTGTAGGAAAAAAATCATAGACTTCTATTAGAATTAGGAAACTAAAATCTTTCCTTTTATTTTCTCTCTTATTTTTTCCTAGGTAATTTTTAGGATTGGATCGGGCCCAAGACAACAAGAAACCCATATTATATCTTGGCCAAAAATACACGTTTCTCTTCATATCATAGACTAGAATTATCTTCTTCTTCTCCATGGGATTCTAAATTTCTATTCCAATTCAAGGTTGATTGAAGATTGATTCAAGAACAAATTGTGAGATCTAATATATTCTTTTATTGTTCTCCCTTTATTTTCTCTATTTGCATGTTCTTATGTTTTTCTTGAAATTGTGGATTGATTGATTACACAAAGGGCCCGTTGTTTAATTGTCAATTCAACATATTGCTAGTTAGAAAACTAGATCCGTAATTGTCTAGTATTTCTAACGATTGTGGCAAACAACAAAATTGATTAGGTCAAAGTTCTCAATTTATGTTGTAGGAATATACAATCTAACTTAAACAATTCATCGTATGCTTTTGTTGGTTAGAATTGGTCATCTCTTAGATATTAATGTCAATAAATTAAATCCTAAGATTACCTAGGGTTGTTTATTGATTAGGGAAATAATCAACTGGTCGTACCTTGGTTATCAAATAAGTAAGAGAGATAGGTTGTTAGATCGTATCAACAACCATAACCAGTTTAGGGAACTAATGATGAGAATTATCTTTGCATCTATGATCAATTTTTATGAATCAATTGGAGATTAAACCTTGGATTGGATATTTACCTTAAGTGACTTCAGTTCAATTTATATTTTATTATTGCAATATTTTAATTTCAGTTTTTTTGGAGCTTCATTCTTTTAAACCCCCCAATTTTATTTTATTTAGTCTCATTTTTGAAAGAATAAATCTAACCAATCTCTGAGGATACGACCTTGCTCACTGCTATTACAATTTATATTTTTGAGCGAGATATTTATTATTTGTTGGATTCGACACCCACCATAAGTTTTGGTTATTCTTGGTTATAAGTTGCATTTGATACAATTAGTTTCTAAGATATAAAGCAACTTTCGACGAAAACCATGGCCAAGCATAAGCGACGCTGATGAAATTTTTTGCAGAAGTTGGTAAAAGACATGATGATTACAAGATTAATGGGACTAGCTTTACATCCTAGGCCGGCCCAGAGTCCAAAACCTAAATAGGTTGTCGTTGGGGGATGAACTCTCAAACGAAGTTTGGTTGTCTCCAATATCAGCTCGCTAAAAACTAATGCAAAATACTCCGCTAGATTGAAGATATGATGTAATGATTGTTCTTCATCACATTTTTGAGGATCAATTGTATTAAAAAAATAAAAAAAATTAAATTTTAGTAAAAAATTAAAATAATTGAAACATTAATTAACTTTTAAAAACAAAATTAAAACAAATGAAATTGAAACTTTAAATTTTGTTAAACTTAACGTTACAATATTATTTGTAAACATGAAATTTTTTAAATTTTATAATAGTAAACAAACTAAAAGGTTTGTCATAGAATTGAAAATTATGATTAGTGATGATAATGCTGTACGAACCAATTCCAACATAAATGTCGTTTTAAAGATTATTTTTTGACATTAGTTATTTTCTTGATTAGATTATTTTCAGACATTAGCGATTCTCGCAATTACCTACATTAGGCCAACTTATGAACACGTTATACACGTTTGACCTTTCGTGGAATTTTTTGCAAATGTATTATAAAATCGTAGACTATCAACACTAGTAATTCCCGTGCATCGCATGCACGAATACTAGTATTGAATTTAAACATAAACATAATTCAAAACAACCATAAAGTACACTAATAATAATGATAATCAAATAATTAACATAGAAGAAATAATTATTGTTTTGTCATTCGTTGGAATAATCAGGGTATAGCATACCTTCCATCCCAAGTCAAAGTAGAAACACAAGTAACATTAAAAATCTATTAAAATCAATGTCAATTTATAATTCTATTGCATCATCATCTACTACTAAGTGTGATGAACCTGCAAAAGATATAAGATATAATGTATTACAACAAACATTGGACACCATTTTTGTGCACCATTTGCAACAACCCAAAGCATGACATCTTATACCAAATTTCAATTTCATGATTTTATTGTTTGTTTTTCAATTAATTTAACTTGTAATTCATTATTTTTCATTATTTAAGGTGGTGCGCCGAAAGATAATTAACTCAAAATATTGTTTTCATTTAACTTAAAATATTGCTTTCATTTTTGGATATTATTTAAAGATATTTAGTATTTTTATGTAAAACTTATCAAGCTTCATGTATTATATAAATATTGATTAAGATTATAGTTATGTAAAATGCTATTTGACTTGTTCAAATCAAGACGTTAGAGCAAAAAATTAGGAGATCACTTAAAACTACCTAGACAAGTGGCATTCAACTATAGTGACATAATATAAAAAACTACTTTTGTCCTAAAACCACTATATCATATACCAAAGTAGAATCACATCTGCTTTATATATTATATAGATATTTTTTTTTACAAAAATGACCTTGCCGCCACATTGTGTCCAACCATGCATCGTCTGCATTAGTTGTTTGCTCACCTAGCAAAACTAATGTGGTGAGAAAAAACTAAATTTGGGTTTTTCCTTGTCGCCCACAAGGTCAAATGATGTGAATAATTTCTTAGTTGTTATCTTTCAATATTATATCCATCCAAAAAGTACTTAGCTATCGATGATAATTGGTTTTCGAGATATCATCTTATTTATTGTGCAAATATCTTATGATATCATATTCTATGTAGTATTGGACAACTTTTTTTTTTTTTTGAATACTTGTATTGGACAACTATTATGCACAATTTTAAGTGACAAATCTTGCAAATATTATATCATGCTACATTAATAAATAATGAATTCCATAGTAAAAATATATATATGACAAAATCGTGAAAGTATTTTGCACTTAAGAAATTAAAACAATTGAATTCAATCAGGTAAAGATAACCAATGAAATCAATCGTGACAAAATTCCTCTCGGCTAATGAGAGAACTATTGAATTCATTCAACTAATCATAACATCAAAGTAACACTATCTCACATGTCCAACTGACCTATAGATAAAGGAAAACACTTCAATTTTTACGCAACTATCTCATTCTCTACTATCTATGATATATATATGTATATAATCTAATTATTTTCAACCATGTCTCTTTGAAAGTGTTTGTGGCCGACACTGATGATTGCAACTTAGCATGTGCTATCACAGTACGATTTGTAAGGAAATGGTACATCACTTATCGCAAAGAGAGTGACAGAGTCAGAGTCTCCAGCATAGACTTGGTATTGGTGGACGAATAGGTATACATTGTTCAAACACAATAAATTTTACATTTCAAAACAATTATACAATGCATATTATATATTATTTCTCTTTGTCTGTTCAAGGTACAGGATGCAAGCAACTTCGAAGAAAGCTTGTGGAATTTGGACATATCATAGAAGAGAAGGTATTGCAAAATGCACTTTGGTGTTGAACCTATTACTTTACTATGGCCAGGATCAATGCATAAATATAGAAAATTTTTTATGCCAACCACGAAAGTACACGAAGCTTTTTTTTGATGATTTTCCACTCAGTACGTACAAGTTTACCCCATTTGATGTGATACAAAATAATGCTAGTGCTCCAAATGCTAATGGTGTTGAAGGCCTAATTCTCTACCATGTCCAGGATCGATGCATAAATACATAATATTTTTTTATGCCAACCACAGAACTACATGAAGCTTTTTTTTATGATTTTCCACTTAGTATGTACAAGTTTACGCGATTTGATGTGATACAAAATAATATGAGTGTTCGTGATGCTAATGATTGGGAATTATTGGTAAGTCACTTAACAATATTCTCTAATTAATTCTTTTAAGTGTTTCTGTTACTCTTATTAGCTTTGTTAACTTTTTAATTTTAATTTTTCAGACGCAATGGGAAGAGTTGTTGAGTAAAATCGACCTAGAGTTCATACCTATGGGAAGGCTTCCAAATCTATGGATATATACATTGAAATATGGAGTAAACATATGTTAAACATGTTTGGATTTATATATCTATTGTTGAAAATCTATTAATTTTTCTATTCTTCATAGGGAAAGGCGAATTAACTGGACATTGTGGAACACATTGACCTCGATCCTGCTTTTCTAGACATGAAAAATGCAGGTTGTGATGGTATTGGTAAAGTATAAGAGACACTCCATAGCATGAGAACCACCGATCCCATTGTAGGTCTATCAGTTGCATTATCTTGAACACACAACAAACCAATATGAATGCAACGCATAATGTCACGCATGGATCCAGAAGTAGTCCTCAAGGCAGGATCAATTATATTTTCAATTGTTCGTTGTTGCCAATTTTTCCAGACCTGTGAGAATTCCAATGATCAGTTGTATACAAAATGTCATCCTGAGTCGCATCAAATTGATAGATACCCAATGTTATCATTAATTGGCACTTACACAAGTCAGGAGGTCGTCCATACTCTCCTCTTGTCGAAAATTATTGGTTTTTTGACCGGTTATGATCTCCAGAACTAAGACGCCAAAACTGAAAACGTCTGATTTTGTGGAGCATTGCCCATGTATTACATACTCGGGTGCCATATATCCATTGCAATGATTAGTATGTGGGTTTATCATTAGCGTTGACTTTAACGTGCATGATAATATGTTCTTATTTCCTTTCCATGACAATCAAATTGTCAATCAAACTAATTAATTTTTTTTTGTTAAAAAGTCTTTAAAATGCATTTGTTTTAAAAAATGGAAGATAAAACATGTTCCAAAATATTTTGGACTAAACAACTTTATTTGAAACAGGATACTTTTAAAAGATGTAGTTGTGTAAATTGCTTACTAGGTTCCTACAATCCTGCTGGTGCTGTGCTGAGTTTCATTTGGGCCAAATAACCTTGCCATGCCAAAATCTGAGATTTTTGCATTCATCTCGCCATCTAACAAGATATTGCTCGCTTTTAGATCTCGGTGGATGATCCGAAGTCGAGAGTCTTCATGTAGATAAAGAAGCCCCTTTGCAATACCACCAATGATCATGTAGCGCGTTCGCCAATCAATTCGTGCACTATTTTGATCTACCAATGAAATAATTAGGCTAAAAATTGCAATATTCTAGTTTTGCTGCCTTTTTAGTTGTCACAACTAATCTAACCTCATTGTGGGCGTACAACATTTCGATTGGGTGAAACAACTAATAAGACAGCCAACAAAATATCAAATCTATGATTTAGTCTAACTATAAGAATATATATATATATATGTATATATATATATATATATATTATATATTATTACCAAATATGAAGCTATTGAGACGCCCCTTTTGTACCCATTCATATATTAAGTCTTTCATTTCCTTCAAATGAGAAACCCAATAGTCTAACTAGGTTTCTATGCTGAAGTCTCGCTAGTAACTCCACCTTGTTCTTAAATTCCAAATCACCTTGTTCCGAACTCTTAGCCAACCTTTTAACTGTGATTTCATTTCCATTTGGAAGTGTTCCCTTAAAAGAGATTAATTAAATCATGCTTGCGCTTTCAAATATAGTGATAATTATTCATTTTTGTCATCTAATAGTGTACTTAACGACTTCATTACCTTGTAAACTGCACCAAATCCACCTCTTCCCAGCATGTTAGCATCAGAAAAATTGTTTGTTGCAGCTTTAATCACAACAAAGTCATGTTGCAGGGATTCAACAGTGCTGATTCCGCTGTCGAGTACTTATGAAGAAACAAAGGTGAATTGTAATTAATTAAATAAAATATTTCTTCTTACCATTAAGTATTAACTACATTAAAAAAGAAAAAAAAACACTGTAATTAATTAAATAATATGATTCTCTATGTGTAAGTAGTTAATATTAACTCAACAAAGCACAGTAGAGAGTACATCGACCCAATATTAGCATTAGAAAACTAAGCTTACGTTCAAGTTCTTCCTGTAGTTTATGCCTTTTTTTCATTTTTAAGTAGATGCCTATGGAAAGAGCAAGTACTAGACAGGCAACAATTGGAACGATGATAATGACGATAGTTCGACTTGTGTTGTTATCATTTCTTGAAAAATCGAGAATAAATGGCATTAATTCCATTTTCATTCAATAAATTATTTAAATCAAATCAACTTAGCTAAGTTTGAGTTGAAAAATGAATCCTGAGATCAAGTCCTCACCTGGCGGCGACAATGGCAACCGTGGTGGTGGTAACGGCGGTGTTGGTGGCTGGTATACTGTTTCAACCATCGACGCATTGTAGAATGGATCAAGATCAGTTTCAAAACGTAGATAACAACTGGGCAAAAGTATTCTAACTCTTCTTGCCATATCACAACATTCTCTAATCTATTGGGTAGATCTAGTCAAACAATCTCTACATTCATCTGAAGTTATATCCGGTGTACACTGCTCAAAAGCATAAATAGTCCGATAATTTTCAACATTCCGACCAGATGCCGCAAACTTCTGTGGCGAGCTATTAAAGGCTGCATGATCGCGAAGACTATCTAACAGCACGTTCAACTCTGGATAAAAAATATCGGAATTTGAAACGGTTTGCCTGCTATGAGCCGTCCTATTGGGGAAATACGTAACATTTCCAAAAATTCCCTCATCGGAATATCGCACCATCAGAAATTCATGCCATAATATTGCTTGCCTTTGTCCTGGACACCTTTGCACAATGGTGGCAGTAGCATTTTCGGTGTAAGTACGACATTGATCGGGTTGAAGATCGGCTCGACAGAGCGCAATGACATTGACCCGATCGGGATTTTCTCAAATTGAAGCGTTGTAGAATCCGTTAGCATCGATATTACGGGAAACGGAGGAGAGAATGTTATCAAGGTTTCTTCCATAAATGCTATTACTTGTGTAGCCACCATTGTTTAGACATTGAAAATGAATGAAAATCTCAGTTGGGAATTGTGATTTGATAATAACAAGATGGTTTGTGAGACATATTAGGAAGATGAAATTAGGAAGCCATTTCAAAGAACTCATTCCTTTGTGCATGTTTGTACTTATGGAGAAAATACTCGGTGCTAGTATTCTATATTTTAGCATGTATGTTCTGTATATATAACATTCCAATAATGGAATTGAGAAGGGATGCTCTGCTTCCCACCCCACTGGGAGAATGAGGTATTCAATTCACGTGACACTATTATATTAATCAGGTTGTTGATGATGTGGTACTATCATATCATATTAATCTGTTCATTGTTCTAAGATTATTTTCTATTTGATATGAAAAATCAATTATATTTATAGGTACCTAGGTTGCATGGAAACGGAAACGGGAGATGAAACGGGGATGAAATGGGACCGGGAAAACGAAATTTTCAAAAATGCAGGAAACGTGGAAACGTTTTTTTTTCTTCTTCTTTTTCTTTTTTTTTGAAAAACTATATTCAGAACGTGGAAATGTTATATAGTAATTATTAATTTTACTATATAATTTCGATATCTAACCTCAAAAGAGTATTTAATATGAATTCGATAACAAAAATATCTAAATCCAATCTACATAAAATTTGAAATCATCGCCGCCAGACAATAATTATTAGAATGTAGTAATACTCAAAATCTTAGACTAGAATACTTAAAATTTTAACCTTTAAATTTTAATGGTAAATTATAAATTATAATTATTTATCCTTTTTAATCTTTAAAATTGTGATTTTTTGACATCAAGTTTCTTAAAAGTTGTAGAAATAGTCAAAATATTTCGGTATATAATTAGAACAAATCCCTGAAATCATATTGTAGACTTGTAGTAATTAGACAGATTTGTAGGGATTTTATTCTTTTTTTTCTTCTTTCCTTTTTTTCTGATTTTCTTTCCCTTTTCTTGTTCACCAGCAATTGTATATATTCTGGTCATTGTAAAGATGTATGATAATTAAGTATCAATAAAATCATTCTCCTATTCCATTTGGTATCAAAGCTAGGCTCTAATACTCAACTTCATCAATGACTGAGAGAGTCAACAACTCGGGGTCGAGAACCTCGGATAACAAGACAGAGGAAACCTCGAATGAAACAGAGGATATGTCAAATATGTACACTGGAGGACTCGATAGCTCATCCTTCCAGCTTACGGCTGAAAAACTCAACGGAAAAAACTTCCGTGAGTGGGCCCAATCAGTAAAACTCATAATAGATGGAAAAAGGAGGCTGGGTTACCTCACTGGAGAAATCAAACAACCCACCAATACCGCAGCCTTGCAGAAATGGCGATCTGAGAGCTCCATGGTGACGGCATGGTTGGTAAACTCCATGAAACCCTCCATTGGGAAAACTTATATGTTCTTACCAATAGCCAAAGATGTCTGGGACGCTGTTCACCAGACCTATTCCGACAAAGAGGATTTTTCTCAAATCTTGGAATTGAAAACTAGACTATGGCAGATGAAGCAAGGAGAGAGGGATGCTACTGATTATTACATGGAGATGGTGGCGTTATGGCAAGAGCTCGATCTCAGCAGTGAAGAAGAATGGGAATGCCCTAAGGACAGTGCTCAGTATTGAAAGAAACTCGAATCAAAGCGTGTCTTTGAGTTTCTCGCTGGCCTCAGCCACGAACTCGATGACGTACGAGGTCGTATTCTTGGCCGACGACCTCTCCCATCTACTAGTGAAGTTTTCGCAGAAGTGCGTTGTGAAGAGCAGAGGAGGAAAGTGATGATGAAAGAAGACGGGTCACGTGAGTTTAATGGGTCGCGTGGGCTTGATGGGTCTGCTTTAATGGGCCGTGAAAATAATACGTCCAACGAATCAAACGGCCAAAGTGGAGCAGCCTACACCTCACGTGGGCCTCAAACTAATATCGGCCTAAATCAACAGAAGAGGCGTCATTGGTGTGATCACTGTCGGAAAAATGGCCACACAAAAGATACATGTTGGGTACTTCATGGTAAACCGGCAGATTGGAAACAGAGACACAATAATAAGAATCATGGGTATCAAGCTGCTGTAGATAATTCTATTGAGATGCCAAAGGGAGACAGTCCTATTCCTCAAGGAGCATTCAATGCCGAACAAATGGAGCAACTCTATACAATGTTCGCGAATTTTAAAAATTCTGGCAAGTATTCTTCATACGTTTTATCCGGCTCTCTTGCTCACGGAGGTAATTATTTAATAGCCTTAAATACTACATCGAAAATAAAAATCCCTTGGATTATCGATTCAGGGGCCTCTGATCATATGACTGCCTCTCATCATCTCTTCTCATCATATTCACCGTGTAGTGGAAATATGAAAGTTAAAATTGCCGATGGTACCCTCTCACCTGTTGCAGGAAAAGGAAATATTAGACTGTCTGAATTCATAACTCTTGAATTTGTTCTTCACGTCCCAAAACTATCGTATAATTTGTTATCTGTGAGCCAATTAACAAAACATTCCAAATGCTCTGCTAATTTCTTGCCATCCTCTTGTGTCTTTCAGGACCTATCCTCGGGGAAGACGATTGGCAGTGCTAAAGAATGTGAGGGACTCTACTACTTTGAGGAAGCCGACGTGAGTACACAATATCAGGTTGTGAATTGTAGCTCAGCTTCTATTCCTAAAGATGGTGAAATTATGTTATGGCATTTTAGGATGGGACATCCAAACTTTCCATATCTGAAACAGTTGTTACCGTCTATTTTTTCAAATAAAGAAACATTTGATTTACAGTGTGAATTTTGTGAATTACAAAAACACCACCGTACTTCTTTCCCTAGAAGTCAATATAAACCCTCTAAACCATTTACTATTATTCACAGTGGCTTATGGGGACCCTCTCGTATCCCAAATCGTACTAGTACAAAATGGTTTGTAACATTCATTGATGATCACACTCGTGTTTGTTGGGTCTATCTCCTCAACGACAAATCAGATGTTCACAATATATTCATCAATTTCCACACACTGATTCAAACTCAATTCCAAACACAAATTCAAATTTTGAGGACCGATAATGGCACCGAGTATTTCAACAACGTCTTAGGCAAATATCTTGAGCGTCATGGAATCATTCATCAAAGCACTTGTGCCTATACTCCTCAACAAAATGGAGTGGCTGAACGCAAAAACAGACACCTCTTAGAGGTTGCTCGAGCCTTGATGTTCACCAAAAATATGCCCAAATCCTTTTGGAGGGATGCTATATTAAGCTCAGCATATCTTATCAATCGCATGCCAAGTCGGGTTCTCTCTTTTTCCACCCCTATTGAAAAACTCAAACAGTCTTTTCCAAACTCCCGTCTTTTCTCCGATCTCTCCCTTAAAGTATTTGGATGTACTACTTTTGTCCATATTCATTCAAACAACCGAGGTAAACTCGATGCTAGAGCTATCAAATGTGTCTTCATTGGTTATTCCCCTACTCAAAAGGGTTACAGATGCTATGATCCTTCCATACAAAAAATGTTTGTTAGCCTTGATGTCACATTCGTTGAAACACAACCTTACTTTAAAACATCCACTCTTCAGGGGGAGAACTTGAGTGAAGATCGGGATAGGACGTTTGATTATAATCTTTTCTTTCCACAAACTAATCCAATCACCACAACTATCCCCAATCCTACAACCATACCATCTCATCTTAATGTGCCAGTAATAGAAGAGAACTTGAACTCAGGGGGAGATACTGTGAAAGAAGGAAACAAGGAGATACGTGTATACTCACGGAGGCCGAAACCAAAGCACAGGGATCTCATATCTGAAGCACCAAATGAATCGAACCTGGTGATAGCTCCAATAAACCATGAGTCTCCATCTGACAGAGGTAATTCTCAGCCACCCAATGTTGATGATTTACCAATTGCACTGAGAAAACCAACCCGATCATGTACTCTCCATCCTATTTCCAAATTTGTATCCTATAAAAAACTATCACATACATTCCATACTTTCACTTCTAACCTTGATGAAACAGAAGTTCCAAGAGATATTCATGAGGCATTGAGTGATCATAAGTGGAGAACCACTGTAATGGAAGAAATGTGGGCCTTGGAAAAGAATGGAACATGGGATGTGATAGATTTTCCTAAAGGAAAGAGAGTTGTCGGTTGCAAATGGGTTTTTACAGTAAAGTACAAAGCTGATGGATTAGTTGAGCTATACAAGGCTCGCCTCGTTGCTAAAGGATTTGCTCAGACTTACGGCATTGACTATACTGAAACATTTGCACCAGTGGCAAAGCTCGATACTGTTCGAGTCCTCCTATCATTGGCAGCAAATTCAGATTGGCCACTATAGCAACTTGATATAAAGAATGCATTCCTCAATGGCAGATTAGAAGAAGAAGCGTTTATGAAATTTCCGCCTGGATTCATCGAAAAGGGAGAAGAGAATAAGGTTTGCAAACTTAAGAAATCCCTTTATGGCCTAAAACAATCACCACGAGCATGGTTTGTTCGATTTGCGAAGGTCATAAATGGTCAGGGATACAAACAAGGACAATCAGATCACACTATGTTCTTTCGACAAACTGACAATGGTCTAAAGACAATGCTGATCGTGTATGTCGATGACATAATACTCACTGGAGATAATCTCGATGAAATAGAAAGGTTAAAAAAGGTTCTAGCAACCGAGTTTGAGGTAAAAGACCTTGGCCAAATGCGCTACTTCCTAGGCATGGAAGTTGCTAGGTCGAGAAAAGTTATTAGCATTTCACAACGAAAGTATGTTCTTGACCTTCTAACTGAGACGGGGATGCTTGGATGTAAACCGAGTGACACTCCTATTGAAGTCGGGAAGAAAATGGAGAATTGTGGAAAATCAGTTGAGAAAGAAAGTTATCAAAGATTGGTCGGAAAATTGATATATCTTTCACATACTAGACCCGACATTCATTCGCAGTTAGTGTCGTCAGTCAACATATGCATGCACCTAAGGAAGTTCATCTTGAAGCAGTTCATAGAATTCTCAGATATCTTAAGGGTTCTCCTGGTAGAGGACTTCTTTTCAAAAAGGATGAAAGACGCGGAATAGAAGTGTTCACTGATGCAGACTGGGTTGGATCAATAGAGGATTGGAAGTCGACAACTGGATACTGTACATTTGTGTGGGGAAATTTAGTAACTTGGAAGAGTAAGAAACAGAATGTGGTGGCTCGAAATAGTACTGAAGCCGAATTTCGAGCAGTCGCCCATGGGATTTGTGACGGACTTTGGTTGAGGAAACTTTTAGAGGAGTTGCATGTGGAACTTGACCACCCAATCAAATTCTTTTGTGATAATAAAGCTGCCATTAGCATCTCTCTTAATCCAGTTCAACACGATAGGACCAAGCATGTAGAAGTGGATAGACACTTCATCAAGGAAAAAGTTGAAAGTGGACAAGTTTGCATAACTTACATGCCCACAGAAGAACATACGACATATATCTTCACCAAAGGACTTCCACAACAAAATTTTGACAATTTCATTGGCAAGTTGGATATGATTAACATTTATGATCCAACTTGAGGGGGAGTGTAGAAATAGTCAAAATATTTTGGTATATAATTAGAACAAATCCCTGAAATCATGTTGTAGACTTGTAGTAATTAGACAGATTTGTAGGGATTTTATTCTGTTTTTTCTTCTTTCCTTTTTTTCTGATTTTCTTGTTCACCAGCAATTGTATATATTCTGGTCATTGTAAAGATGTATGATAATTAAGTATCAATAAAATCATTCTCCTATTCTATAAAAGTTTCGTTAAAGATGTGAAGTATCCATCAAGCTTCCATGGAGTTTCCGAATTTTATTAAAAATAGGAAAACTTTCTTGGAGTTTCCAAGACGTTTCCACGGAATTTCCATCGAGTTTCGGTTTCTGAAACGTTTCCAATACGAAACGCAAGCTTTTTAGAAGTTTCGTACAACATAGATAGTTGCTTTCTCTAATTTTTCCAAGTGCTTTTCCACCATGATCCAGAATTTGAGAAGACTATTCAGTGGTCTAATTTTCATATCTTTATGTATATTTTTCTCGGAGCACGACCATTATTGTCTTTATGCTAATTTTCTCTTTTGGCCACCTTTTTTTCACTAATAATTTATGAGAGTCTCGAGTTCTCATAACTGTTCGAGAATTTCTAGGAAACTTGATATTGAAGACTTTTCTTTTGAGAATCTCATATTAAAGACTTTTCTTTTTCGGTAAATTTGATTTTCAAGAGTCTTTCATAAGCCTGATTGGGAATTAATTATTCCAAATTTTTCCACTTTTTACCACTTTTTTATATATTCTTTCTTTACTCTAAATTAATCACATCCACATCTCGTCACATCCACAAATCTCCACCATTAAATTTCACTCATTCTCTCTCCTCATTTACATTAAAAATCATTAAAAACTATTAAAAAAATACCCCCAATCACCCTTTATATTAAAAGGTTTCAAGTGATTGCCCAATTAGCCTTATTCTACGAGAGCTAAAATGCATTGTAGTCCATACTAATTAAACATTTCACAGTGAAGTAGTTTGTCGAGCATCTTAAATTTTTTCTGTTTTTTTTTCTTTTTTCATTTTTTTTTTTTTCGAGAACTATCAAAACAACAAATTGTACATATATTACTCCACATTTAGTACAATTAATATGCATAATGAATAAAGTTACATCTACTAAAAATCAAGAGAAAAAAAAATACAAATCAATATAATATTGGAAAAAATTGTAAAACTGTCCAAAAAGAAAAAAAAGAAACTCAATAAACTATTGTTTGATATGAGAACTTTAATAAAAAGTATCGATACCAAATCAACGAACCAATTAAGAATCATACATAGAGCAGTGAGGAAACAACGAATTATCTTTCCCATTCCATGTATGACAATATGCCTAGTGATCTAATGCCAACATGTGTGACGTGGCGCCCTGCAATTAAGAATCATACATAGAGCCGTGAGGAAACAACGAATTATCTTTCCCATTCCATGTATGACAATATGCCTAGTGATCTGTTGCCAACATGTGTGACGTGGCGCCCTCACAGGGCGCCACGTCACCGGCCCAATTTTTTTTTTTTTTGGAATCTACGTCAAGTGAGATGAATAATACATAACTGCCCCCTGATGGTGGGGGGTTTCACCCGGGCTCTATCTTTTTTTTCCTTCCAAAAATGGGGGTGTTGGCATTTTACGATGCCAACACGTTGGCAACGGAACGGGAGTAATGACAATATTCCCCAACATGCTCTAAAACCTAGGCCCACAGTTGGGTCTGCTTCATCGTTGACTTCAAAAGTTGACCATTAGAATTACCTAACTGAAGTAGACAAGTGCTGTTGAGAAAAATTCGGGTGTTCAATTATATCCCTTGCTAGTACTCCTTCCGTCCCGCAAAGAGACTCTCATTTTTTATTTTAATCCGTCCCAAAATATAGTTCCATTTTTCATATTTAACTTCTTAGTTTTCTTTTATGTCCCTATTTAATATTCATCGTTATCAACATACAAGAACTATTAAAGTGGAGTAATAAATAAATATAAGGGTATATTAGGAATTATATTTTAAAATATTACTTTTCTAAGATTATTAATTGAAATTTATTAATCTTTGTGAAAATGAAAATGAGACTATTTTTTTGGGACGGGGGGAGTATATATAATATTAATCACAAGTGATTAAGTATTCATATATATATGCACTTTAAGATGTTCATAAATGATAAGATAATCTACACGTATCCCCTAATGCCCAAGGAGTGGGGGATGTGCCCATCATCCGAATGGCACATGTGGACACCGGATCAAAAGCGTAATATTAATATAGTAAGCGCATGAAAAATTTGTTTAAATTATTTTTAAAATTTTTCCAAAGATAGAACAAAATCCTACCATAAAAATCAAAAGTCACAAAAGGAAAATTTTATTTGATATAAGAGACAAAGTGAGGTATGCATTAAAAAATTTTCTTAGAATATACGGCTTGCAAGACTAACCAATTATAATATGTGATGGTAGGATGGAAGTTTGCGCCTTAAGATATAATACTTTTTATAAAATACATTATTAATTTTTTCAGACGAAGAAAAATGATAATTGTATTCAACTCGAATATATCTGGACCTTGAGATACTTACAAGTGATTTGAAAATAAACTTTGCTTGAAAATAATTTATAACATAATGTAGGAAAATGGAGAATTTAGAATCTCACTAGGATCGACTTCGGATTGGAAAATATAAAATTAAGGTTCTCACTGTAAAGATCCTTAGTGTCACTCCAAATTAAATACATTAATTGCATAGATTTTTTTTCCTTTCTTTTTTTTTTTTTTTTTTTTTTAAGAACAAAGTACAATCTACATTATAGCACTACAAAGGACCATGAATACATGTCCTATTGAAGCATAGCACAAACAACTCTAGAAGACATAGAAACTAAAGGCGCCAACTCTACTAATAGGAAAATACCACGCAACAAACAGTTGGTACTTAATTAGTTGGTCATCCTAACCAATTGGGCTAGGGCTCATTCGCTATAAATTGCATAGATTTTTAATAACATAATAAATTGAATTATTTTGGAGTGACTAGTATTTATCACGTGCTAATTTGCACGTGTTTTACAGCATTTTCGGCAACAATTGAAAAATAAAAATAGTTGATCCATTGTCACACACAACATCATCATTTCATTTGTGGTGACTGTAATAAGAATTTACGATTATCATGAATTACTTATGCTAAAGTAGTTCTCAAAATAAAAAATATATTTTCATAAAACGTCCAACTTTAGTTGTACTTTAGATCTTAGGAATCCTAAATGCATTTTAATTTTTTGCAAAATTAAATGAACTAACACTTGAAAATATTGTTAACTAAAATTTATCTTCTATATTTTACAAAATGTGATTGTTGATTAGATTTATAACTTAAAAACTATATATAATTTAGAAAAATAAATTTAAATAAAAAAATTATTTTTAATTTCATGACGGACAAATTTGATCGAGATGGAACTTAGAAGCTTGAACATGAGTTCGAGGATGCTTAATTCTTTCTTCTTGACACTGTCCAGCTAGCATACAAACACCCATTAGAGTTTCTTGGTTTAGATTTTGTTTCTATTTCTTATGAAAGTTAACCTAAAACAGCCATCATGTCCGAAGTAAACTAAAGAAAAATGGAAACAGAGATGGTGAAAATTAAAATGAAGAGCAAAACTATAAGGAAATATAATTCCTCTCAAGTTAACAGGCAAAGGCTGCAAAGTAGTTTTATACTTCTTAATTATACATGATCGATACAATATATTAAATTGTCATAAAAAAAATATATTTTGTGACAGTAAATTTTTGTGACAACAAATTTAAAATTTATCATAAAAAGGACTTGTATATCTGACAGCTCTATAACCGTAGTAAAAATATTAGTAACCGCAGCAATAATACCGTCTCAAAAAATCGTGTCACAAATGGATTTTTTTCTTGTAGTGGACCTTGCATGCATGATCAATACAATATAATTACACAGCTTTCTCTTTGTTAAAGTTGTGGAACCATCTGATCTAAAAACTTAAACTGATAGATCGGTTCCAATTTAGATTATTTAATTACTATCTTCAACACGCCTCCTCACGTGTAGGCGGGATTTATTTTTCCCAAATACAGCCTAACACGTGCACAATTCATTTTTTAATGGATGATGGTGAGATTCGAAGTCAGGGTCTCTACTTGCTCTGATAACATATTCAAGTCGTGAAATCATCTAATCTAAAAGGTTAATCTAATAGATCGGTTCCAATTTAAATTATTTAATTACTATCTCTCTTATCTATGTATAGCAAAAGCTTTCTTCAGCACCAAAATTTATTTTAATTTTCGTTTCAATTTATTTCACTTTCAGCGGTCAAAATCGTAGATAGTTAGACGATTCCTCGTTTCCCAATTAACTGTGGGAAATATTTTCATACAAAAATATTTGCATTCAGCACATGTAGAAACAGAATTTCCTGTGGAGATGGCAGAATGATTTACAAATGCTTGGGTCTTAATTATGTATTTCTAACTGTAGAGTGCCTTTTTTTCATTTTTAAAATAGATGCCAATGCAAAGAGCGAGTACTAGACAGGCAACAACCGGAACGATGATAATGACGATAGTTCGAAATGTATATTTATCATTTCCTGCAAAATCGAGAGTAAACAGCATTAATCCCATTTTCATTCACAATAAATTAATTTTCATCAAATCAAGTCATCTAAGTTTGAGTTTAAAAACAAGTAAAATAATACCACCATTTAGATGATTTGAATAACTTAATTTCGACACAAATTGGAGCTGGCCAAGTTGGAAGTTTTTGGCAAAATACATGAGAACGGCTAGCAACCTTAATTTTATATCGGAAACACAAACGTTGCAAAAGAAAAATCAGTCCTCACCTGGCGACCGTGGCGGTGATAATGGCTGCGTTGGTGGCAGGGATACCATTTCAACCATCGACACGTTGTAGAATGGATCAGGACCAGTTTGAAACGACGACAATGTTAAATTTGTATTGAAAGAGTATTGGGAAAATGATCTTGTGTATATATTGAACTTGTGTGATATAGAATATATAGAATGATAAAGAGCCTATTCTAAGTAAGAAATCATATGCAATAATCTACTCTTCTAATACAAGGAAAACGTCTAATGTAAGGAAAAAATATATACAATTTCGCGTTTTACTCCAATGCTTTCCAACACTCCCCCTCAAGTTGGCGAGTGAATATCTTGAAGTCCCAACTTGTCACTTAAGAGACGAAATTGTTCACTTCCCAGAGATTTGGTGAAGATATCTGCAAGTTGTAACTTTGATGGGACATGCAATGTTGAAATCACGCCACCTTGTGGCTTTTCCCTCACAATGTGGCAATCAATTTCTATATGTTTAGTACGTTCATGGAAAACAGGATTTCTAGCAATATGAAGTGTTGCTTCATTATCACAAAACAAAGTTGTCGGATGCTCTTGTGTGGCTTTAAGATCTTGTAAAATATAACGTATCCATGTTATCTCCAAACACGTCGCAGCCATGGCTCGATATTCTGCTTCTGCGGATGACCGAGCAACATTCGTCTGCTTCTTTGATTTCCAAGAAATTAAAGAATCTCCCAAAAAAATACAATATCCAGAAATCGAGCGTCGAGTCATTGTGCATCCTGCCCAATCAGAGTCACAGTAAGCCTTTAATGAAAGATCGAAAGAACAAGGGAAAAATAATCATTGACCAGGACTCCCTTTAATAAATCTTAAGACCCTTAAAGCAGCTTCCCAATGAGGTATCCGTGGAGTTTGTATGAATTGACTTAGGATTTGTATAGAGTACACTATGTCAGGCCTCGTTACTGTGAGATAAATCAATTTTCCAACTAGTCTTCTATATTTTGTTGGATCATGTAGTAAGTCACCATCATCAGATTTCAACTTTAAATGTTCCTCCATCGGAAAGGAGTTGGGATGAGATCTCAATAGCCCTGCATCCTTCAAGATGTCAAGTGCGTATTTCATTTGAGAAATAAAAATTCCTTTTCGGGAATGAGACACTTCAATACCAAGAAAGTATTTTACATCACCGAGGTCCTTAATGCGAAATTGTTGCAAAAGAAACTCTTTGAGAGATTTAATTGACTGCTCATTATTACTTGCCACAATGATGTCATCAACATATATGAGTACCGCGGTGAATGATTTCCCATCACATCTAGTAAACAAGGAATAATCAACCTTTGATTGATTGAAACCAGCCTTTTGAATAGCATGTGAGAATTTTGCAAACCAATTACGAGAAGCTTGCTTCAAACCATATAGGGATTTATTGAGCCGACATACCATATTCTCCCACTGTCGGCGTAGACCAAAAGGAATTTCCATATATACTTCCTCATCCAAATCACCATGTAGGAAAGCATTTTGAACATCTAGTTGATGTAAGAACCAATGACGAGAAGCAGCGATGGTTAAAAGGCAACGGACAGTGGTGAGCTTGGCCGTAGGAGAGAATGTCTCCAAATAATCAACCCCTTCAATCTGTGTATAACCTTTAGCAACAAGGCGGGCTTTGTATCGTTCAAGTGAACCATCAGAATTGTACTTAACTTCATAGACCCATTTACAACCAATGGGGCGATGTCCACTTGGTAAAGGAACAAGCTGCCAGGTGTTGTTACGGATGAGTGCATCGAGCTCGATCTGCATAGGCTCTCTCCATTTTGGGTCAAGAATTGCCTGAGAATAGTTAGTGGGCTCACGGATACGGGAGATATTTGCAAGGAAAGAAAAACGAGAAGGAGAAAAATGTGAATAAGATAAAAAATGAGAGAGAGGATATCTTGTACTTTGAGAAAGACGAGACGACGGGTGGGGCGATTGGTGGGGCTAACTGTGAGCAAAGTGCATAGAGTAATCAGCATGCCACAACGGTTGTTTCTGGGGCCGGTTGGAGCGACAAGTGGGTGGATTGGGGGGATGATCAATAGAGGGATCGGGGCATGAAGAAGTGGATAATTGAGATGTTTCAGTCTCTTGTTGGATAGACGAAGATTGATGTGTTGGAGTGGTAGATGGCGAAGGTGTCGCAAGAGAAGGTTGGGCAGTTTCTATGTTTGTGATGCTGGGTTCGGTTGCTAGAGAATAGAGTTGGTCCGGACTAAGAGTGGGTAACGTCGGCATGTCAGAAAACGTGGCGGGCTGTTTAAATGGGAAAATGTGTTCTTGAAACTTGACGTCGCGACTCACCAAAAACTTCTTAGTATCAAGATTGTATAGTTTGTAGCCTTTTTGACCCGTAGGATAGCCTACAAACACACAACAGTAAGCACGTGGCTCAAACTTTGTTATAGGTTGGACTACAGTTGCGTGACATAAGCATCCAAAAACACGAAGATGATGATAAGAAGGCGGATGATGGTATAGACGTTCAAAAGGTGTGATGTTAGAGAGTAGTGGTGTAGGCAATCGGTTAATTAGATAAACAGCAGTTAAGATACATTCACCCCAAAAAATGATAAGAAGATTGGATTGGAACAAGAGAGAACGTGCCACTTGTAAAATATGGCGTTGCTTGTGTTCTACAACTCCATTTTGTTGTGGAGTGTAGATGCAAGAACGTTAAAATTCAACCCCTTTTGTGAGAAAAAAGGAATTGAGTGAGATAAATTCCGTACCATTATCACTTCGAACAATTTTAAATTGTGTGTTAAATTGAGTTTGAACAAATGTGAAACATGACATGAGTAAGGTAGATGCACTAGATTTATGTGTCATAAGAAAAGCCCATGTACAACGAGTAAAATCATCAACAATTGTTAGAAAGTAACGAGCACCTAAATGTGTAGGGTGTTTATGAGGACCCCAAATGTCACAATGAATTATTTGAAAAGGTAAAATAGAGGTAATCTTACTAGATGGAAAAGGAACATTGTAATGCCCGCTCTCAAAACATACGTTTATAACCATAACGATTAGCAGCAGAAGCTAAATAGCATTACAAAACCCTTACTCGGTCCAAGCTCATGAGTACTTATTTACACATTTACATCAAAACGTAAGCAAAATACATGATATCATGGCCATTGGACACATGCAAAAGCGGCCTATACAGGATCGGGAGCTTCCTTTGGTTTCCCCTCCACGTCACGTCCTCGAGGATTCCCCTCCATCCCCAAGTCCACGGTCGCGGCTCTGGTCACCTATCACATAACATAACACATCGTGAGCCACGAGGGCCCAATGGGGAGCACAATCATATGCAATGCATGACATATTCAGTAACCATGGGCCCGTTGCGAACCATATGTTTATATTGGCGCGGCACGTACATTCATACTTTAATTGGCGGACCTCACCCTTTGTGGGACCTCCATTTGGGCCAATTGTCTCGCACTTTGTGAGACGAACATTATATAAACATTTGGTTGGCAACCCTATTCCTCGTTTTTTTCATGCATGATCATGCTTCAATGTATACACATAAATAAACACATGTAATATCATATGCATATTAACATAAAATGGGTCCATAAACATCAAGGTCCTACAAACCCCCAAATTGAGTATTTATATGCTATACCAACCCTATAGTCATATCTACTCAACCAAAGCATCAACATCATTAATCCTAACTTACCACTTGCCTCTTTACCTATTTATTGCAAACCAACCAATATTAGGGCATGATCTTACCTTAAAACACTTTAAGTGCTCTACTACCCACCTTAGAAAGATAGTACCACCAAGGAAGAGCTAGGTAGAGGATGAACTTGCTTGCTTCTTCACCTTGCTCCTTAAGGACTTGATTGATCTTCTATACCAACACTTGATCCAAGTATGATATGTGGATGGATTTCTAGAGATGGAGGACCTTCAAAATGTCTTAGATGTATGCTTGGCTCGAAAATGGGGTTAACCATCAAGAAAAGTGACTTTTTGACCAAAAATCCATATCTGCCGACTTAAAATTACGGCCATAAATCTCCTCACATTACCAGAAATTCCAAAATTACGGCCAGAACTCAATAAATTACGTAGTAACTAGCACACGCGATCCGCCGGTCACGCGACCAGCAGAAAATCAGCCCTTTAACCATCATTCTTGACTTACGGCCGTAACCATAATACTTACGGCCGTAACTATCACATTTACGGCCGTAAATCCCAAAATTACGGCCGTAAATCCCAGTTTTCTGCATTTCTCTTCCGGCTCATTCTTGGCGACCGTACCTAATTCCAACATACATGGGGCAACCCAAAACACATCCTAAACATGTCATACCCATCAACACCATCTCACGACATATTCACATCATCACGACCCATACCCAAAAACACAAACGATAAACATACGAAATCATATAAAATCGTGACGAGATTTTAGCGGGGCGTTACAATATCCCCTCCTTAAAAGAATTTCGTCCTCGAAATTTACCTGAAAATAGTTCGGGGTAGTGTTGTCTCATCGCTTCCTCTCTCTCCCATGTCTCCTCTTCAATGGTCGCACTTCGCCACAAAACACGTACAAGAGGCACTTGTTTTCCTCGTAATTGCTTGACGCTTCGATCAACGATTTGCACGGGTTTCTCTTCATAAGACAGGTCCGGTTGAAGATCTAATGAAGGGTCTGGTAATACATGGGAGAGATCTGCAACATACTTCCTCAACTTGGAGACATGAAATACGTTGTGCATTCGATCCAAATGAGTTGGCAACTTCAACATATACGCTACTTCTCCAATTCGTTCAAGGATTTCATAGGGACCAATATACCTTGGGGTCAACTTGCCACGCTTTCCAAATCGAAAGAGTCTCTTAATTGGCGAGATACGAACGAACACTTTGTCGCCAATCTCGAACTCAAGTGGCCGACGTCGATTATCAGCATAACTTTTCTGCCGATCTTGAGCTATTCTCATCGTTGCTTAATCTTTTCAACTGCTGACAGCATGTCTTGTAGCATTTCCGTTCGCATCAACCTCATTTCTCCCACATCATCCCAATGAAGAGGGGATCTACACCTTCTACCGTAAAGAGCTTCGTAGGGAGGCATTCCAACCGAGGAACTATAGCTATTGTTATAGGCGAACTCAACTAACGGTAGGTAACGGTCCCAACTTTGGGGAAACTCTAAAACACAAGCTCTCAACATATCTTTGAGCGTTTGGATTGTTCGTTCCTTTTGTCCATCTGTTTGAGGATGAAACGTCGTACTGAATTGAAGTTTCGTTCCCAAGGCTATATGTAATTCCTTCCAGAAATGTGATAGATATCTCGGATCTCGATCGGAGGTGATTGTAACCGGGACCCCATGTAATCGAACAATCTCCTGAATATACAGTTGAGCCAATTGCTCCATTCGATATGTCGTCTTGATTGGGAGAAAATGGGTAGACTTGGTGAGTCGGTCGACTACCACCCAAATAGCATCGGACCCCTTACTCGTTCTCGGTAACCCGCTTACAAAATCCATAGTAACATCATCCCATTTCCACTCTGGAATCGGGAGTGGTTGTAATAGTCCAGCCGGCCTCTGGTGTTCTGCCTTGACTTGTTGACAGACCAAGCATCTCGCTATAAACTCCGCTACACTCCGTTTCATGCCTGGCCACCAATACAATACCTTAATGTCTCGATACATCTTAGTCGAGCCTGGATGGAGAGTATAGGGGGTCATATGAGCCTCGAGACAAATCTCTTGCCTCAACTCCTCTGTAGCTGGAACGTAGTATCTGTTCTTATACTTAAGAATCCCTTGTTGAACTTGAAAGTCCGGACTTGGCTTCTCCTGAAGTTTCTTCTTCGTCTTAGTAGCCCAGTCATCAGTTTCTTGCGCCTCCTTGATACGATCTATAAGCGTCGATCGGATTGACATGGCCATGAGTCGGGCTTCGTCCGGGTCTAACACCTCAAGACCCAACTTCTCCATTTCATGTTGCAACTTACGGGATCTTTGTTTCGGCGACTTCCTACTTAAAGCATCCGCTACTACGTTTGCTTTACTGGGGTGATAATGGATCGAACAATCATAATCCTTCACGAGCTCCAACCATCGTCTTTGTCTCATGTTGAGCTCCTTTTGAGTGAAGAAATACTTTAAACTTTTGTGATCCGTAAAAATTTCACATCGAACCCCGTAAAGATAGTGGCGCCAAATTTTCAAAGCAAACACTATCGTGGCTAGCTCCAAATCATGTGTTGGATACTTTTCCTCATAACTCTTCAGTTGGCGGGAGGCATAGGCTATCACTTTATCATTTTGCATCAAAACACACCCAAGTCCTTGTTGAGACGCATCACTATAAATGGCGAAAACACTTAAGTCGTCCGGGATTGCCAAAATAGGACCTGTGGTGAGGCGAGTCTTCAACTCTTGAAAACTCCGCTCACACTCGCCTGTCCATCGGAAAGGCACATTTTTTCTTGTCAACCGTGTCAATGGAGAAGCAAGCTTGGCAAAATCCTTGACAAAACGCCGATAATACCCACCAAACCTACAAAACAGATTTCCGTGGGCGTCGTCGGTTGAGACCACTTCAAGACGGCCTCCACTTTACTAGGATCAACGGAAATACCATCCTCCGTCACCACATGTCCTACAAACACCACTTGTTTCGTCCAAAACTCACATTTCGAGAACTTCGCATACAACTTCTCATCTCGAAGAGTTTGCAAGACAATGCGGAGATGATTCTCGTGTTCCTCCCGGGATTTAGAGTAGATAAGAATATCGTCGATAAAAACAATAACGAACTTGTCGAGATAGGGCTTGAAAACTCGATTCATCAAGTCCATGAAAGCGGCTGGAGCATTCGTAAGTCCGAAAGGCATAACCAAAAATTCGAAGTGGCCATACCGGGTGCTAAAGGCCGACTTCATCACATCTCCATCATTAATTCTTAACTGATGATATCCGGAACGAAGGTCAATCTTCGAATAAATTGCCGAGCCTCGGAGTTGATCTAGTAATTCATCAATGCGGGGTAATGGATACTTATTCTTCACCGTAGCTTTATTAAGTTCTCGATAATCAATACATAGCCTCATGGATCCATCTTTCTTCTTCACAAATAACACCGGCGCACCCCATGGCGAAGTACTTGGTCGAATGAAGCCCTTTTCCAACAACTCATTCAATTGGATTCTAAGCTCTTTAAGTTCCGAGGGAGCCATACGGTAGGGAGCTTTAGAAATGGGCGACGTACCCGGAACAACCTCAATAACAAATTCAATCTCCCGGGGCGGAGGCAAACCCGATAAATCTTCCGGAAATACATCTAAGAATTCACATACTACCGGGACTGAAGCTGGCGACACGGGTATCTCCGTCTTTGCACTATACAAGGTGACTACGTAAGCTTGGTATCCTTGACTAATCAATCTCTCGGCCCTCATAGCCGAAATCATAACTCGTTTGGAGCGCTCTAGCTTTGGAAACATAATTGGTTCACCATCCGGAAACATCAAAGTACGGTTAGGGCAATCTAACATAACCCTATGTTGAACTAATCAATCCATCCCGAGAATCACATCAAAATCTCGAAGTTCCAAAGCTAGTAAATCAATGGATGTCTCATTCTCCTGAACCCGTATAGGGACATTAGGGAAATAACTCACGACGCACTGGTTCCGTCCCGAGGGTAAACTAACATCAAAAGTACACCACAATGGCTTCGGGACCATATCCATTCGTAAGGCATAGGATAATGATATAAAAGAGTGTGTAGCTCCGGAGTCAAACAAGGCATAAGCGGGTAATGCATAAACATAAACAATACCTGCAATAACATCAACCTTCTCGGGCACCTCGGGTTGTACCAACGCAAACACGCGTCCGGATTGTCTCGGTGGAGGGAGTTGTTGAGGCGCTTGATTCCTCACCTCCGGACAAGTTCTACTCATGTGTCCCTCTTTACCGCAATTATAACATCGATTGGTGCCGTAGTAGCACGGTCCCCCATGAGGCTTTCCACATGTCTGGCACGTCGGCGCGGGAGAAGAACTTGTTCCCTTCTTAGCCGGTGGTCGGGAGGGGGGAGCGTTACCCGCCGGCCTCTTATTATTCCTCCCACGACCCCTATAATTAGAACCTCGTCCTCGACCGCTCGTAGATGAACCTTGGGAAGAAAAGGATTGTCCTTGAGCCGGTTGCGAAAATGGAACCGATTGACTAGCGGCTTGACGAGCTTGAGCAATCCTCGCTTCAGCTCGTTCCGCAACATATGCCCGCTCTATCACCTCAGTGTAGCTCGTAGTCGCCATACTGGCCAACTGTACATCTCGAGCTAACTCCGGCTTCAAGCCCATAATAGACCGAGCAACTTTGCGAGCCGGGGTATTCACCATATGCGTAGCAAATCGGGCGAGCTCATCAAACTTCTTACTATACTCACTCATCGACATAGCACCCTGCTGAATTTGGATGAACACATTCAACTTCTCATTTTGAGCCGCATCCGAGAAATACTTGGTCCGAAACCTAGTACAAAAATCCGTCCATGCCGTAACCGCAACTTCCTCTTCTTGTCTCACGGTATCCCACCAAAAACCCGCCGAGCCTCGGAGCATAAAGGTCGCACAATTCACCTGCTCCGACTCGGGAATGTGGGCATACTCAAACATCCGCTCTATTGTCTGAAGCCAATTCTCGGCATCAATTGGATCTTTCGCATCCTCAAAGATAGGCGGATTTAGACGACGGAACCGATCGGATGAAAACTCCTTATCCCTATCTTCTCGGGTCTTCTCAACACCCGAAGCACTCACGGAATTGCTTCCATTAGTATTATGATTCCCACTCGCGTTCGTCATCATCTGCTGCATCATTTGGGACTGTTGTTCTACCAACCGAGTCAACCTTTCAATAACTGGTGCCTGATCATCAGCCATATATCCATCACAACAAGGAAACATCTCAACTCACATCACCCTACTCATCTCTTTCATATAGTACACAGAGCATCATAACATAGCATATCATAACAATAAAGTATGCACACATAAAACACATTACCAACCATAACCTGGAGAGGCGAAGGGAGTCCTATAATGTGTGGGGAAACGAAAAGGAAGCCGACTCTGATACCATCCTATAACACCCGCCCTCAAAACATACGTTTATAACCATAACGATTAGCAACGGAAGCTAAATAGCGTTACAAAACCCTTACTCGGTCCAAGCTCATGAGTACTTATTTACACATTTACATCAAAACGTAAGCAAAATACATGATATCATGGCCATTGGACACATGCAAAAGTGGCCTATACAGATCGGAGCTTCCTTTGGTTTCTTCCACGCCATGTCCTCGAGGATTCCCCTCCATCCCCAAGTCCATGGTCTCGGCTCTGGTCACCTATCACATAACATAACACATCGTGAGCCACGAGGGCCCAGTGGGGAGCACAATCATATGCAATGCATGACATATTCGTAACCATGGGCTCGTTAAGTAACCATATGTTTATATTGGCGCCAAGCATTCGTACATTCATACTTTAATTGGCCAGACCCCAGTCCTTTGTGGGACCTCCATTTGGGCCAATTGTCTCAGACTTTTGTGAGACGAACATTATATAAACATTTGGTTGGCAACCCTATTCCTCGTTTTTTTCATGCATGATCATGCTTCAATGTATACACATAAATAAACACATGTAATATCATAGGCATATTAACATAAAATGGGTCCATAAACATCAAGGTCCTACAAACCCCCAAATTGAGTATCTATATGCTATACCAACCCTATAGTCATATCTACTCAACCAAAGCATCAACATCATTAATCCTAACTTACCACTTGCCTCTTTACCTATTTATTGCAAAACAACCAATATTAGGGCATGATCTTACCTTAAAACACTTTAAGTGCTCTACTACCCACCTTAGAAAGATAGTACCACCAAGGAAGAGCAAGGTAGAGGATGAACTTGCTTGCTTCTTCACCTTGCTCCTTAAGGACTTGATTGATCTTCTATACCAACACTTGATCCAAGTATGATATGTGGATGGATTTCTAGAGATGGAGGACCTTCAAAATGTCTTAGATGTATGCTTGGCTCGAAAATGGGGTTAACCATCAAGAAAAGTGACTTTTTGACCAAAAATCCATATCTGCCGACTTAAAATTACGGCCATAAATCTCCCTGTTACGGCCGTAAATTCCAAAATTACGGCCGTAACTCAATAAATTAAGGCCGTAACTAGGCACACGCGACCGCGCTTCCGGTCACGCGACCAGCAGAAAATCAGCCCTTTAACCATCATTCTTGACTTACGGCCGTAACCATAATACTTACGGCCGTAACTATCACATTTACGGCCGTAAATCCCAAAATTACGGCCGTAAATCCCAAAATTACGGCCGTAAATCCCGGTTTTCTGCATTTCTCTTCCGGCTCATTCTTGGCGACCGTACCTAATTCCAACATACATGGGGCAACCCAAAACACATCCTAAACATGTCATACCCATCAACACCATCTCACGACATATTCACATCATCAAGACCCATACCCAAAAACACAAATGATAAACATACGAAATCATATAAAATCGTGACGAAGATTTTAGCGGGCGTTACAAAAATGACTTTGCTTAGCTAATGGACAAATTAAGAATTTGATGGAGTCACGGTTTTAAACTGTGACCAAATTTCTCGCCGATTGTCACGGTTTTTAACCGTGACAACCTCTTTTCTTTTTTTTTTGAAAATTTTCGCCGATTGTCACGGTTTTAAACCGTGACAATCAGCGAGAAATGGGTCACGGTTTAAAACCGTGACCCTTTTGAATGATTGTCACGGTTTAAAACCGTGACAATCGGCGAGAACTAAAAAATAATATAAAAATTGATTCACCAAATCAGATCCCCAAATTCAGCCAGCAAAACTCACCCGGCGGCTAGTAGACGCGAGATCCCCAAATTGGTACCAAGAGTGCTACCCTAAATCCACCTGAAACCCAGCACGAGAGCACTCACAATTTGGACCGATTGCCCGATTGCCCAATTCCACTGCACAATTCCAGGTTCCATGGTTTTTGTTTTCTTTTTTTTGGGTCCTTGTATAGGTTTGAGGCATCTTGTGATAATTATATTGTAAGGAATGGACTTTGTATTGTTACCCACTGATTGCTTTTCTGCTGCTGACATGAATGGGTTCTAGCTGAATCGCATGTTCTGAATTGTTTGTTGCTTCGCATGTTCTTCATTGCTGGTTACTTTGCCTACCTTTCACACAGTTTTACACATCATATTTATTGGTTGCTTAGCCTTCTTTTATATCATTTTCACAACATCTTAAATATTGCTAGTTGCTTAGCTTACTTCCATAGTTCCATAGTGTTATTACAAACACAATAAAATTAAAAAAGCGTACCAATGGGGGAGAAAATATCTAGAAGGGGAATGGAACTCAAGCTCATACTTTGCTCAGTTTCTGCACTATTGTTGTTTACAAAGCTCTTCAAGTAATTAAAATAGGGTATTTATGTTTCGAGGAACCATCTGAGTAAATGAATCATGTACATGTGAGCCTTATTCTTCTTCAAAGATATCTAGAGTTGTAATGAATGTTTAATGGGTTCTAAAATTATAATGAGTTTTCAACTGGTTCAACACTTTCATTGAGTTTTATCAAAATTTTGGGTACTTTAGTTTCTTAAAGCATTGACAGAGGCTGGTGGCATGTGCCAATACTTGTAATGTATTTCTTATCCTATTTTGAAAATCAATTTCATAACCTTGACGATATAAATGCGGATCTGAAATTTCAGTTATGTGTTGTGTATATGGGTGAGCGATCTTACGGTTAAATTTCATTGCATTCCGTCGCTGTTTACCTACTCGAACAATTTTCCTTCATGTATTTGTCGAGTTGGCGGGGAATACTCAAAATCCTACTTTTAAAATCAATTTGACAACCTTAACGATATCATCGGGATGTGAAATTTTAGTATGTGTTGTGTATATGGGTGAACGATCTTCTGGTTAAATTTCATTGCATTCCGTCGTCGTTTACCTACTCGAACAATTTTCCTTCATGTGACTGTCCGAGTTGGCCAAGGAATACTCAAAATCCTACTTTTAAAATCAATTTGACAACCTTAACGATATCATCGGGATGTGAAATTTTAGTATGTGTTGTGTATATGGGTGAGAGATCTTCTGGTTAAATTTCATTGCATTCCGTCGTTATTTACCTACTCGAATAATTTTCCTTCATGTGACACATTTCCATATATTTATCATCCGTGGCACATTTCCACTTAGGAACAACGATCAGGCATGAGAAATTGAAACAGATTCTGGTGGTTGCATCCATGCTCCTCCTTTTTCCCTTCCCCCTTTTTACCCATGACTTCTACTTGACATATTTCTTATTGGTTATACCAACTGCTGTCTTATGAAGCTTTTGTTTGTTTAATGTTAGTGTGAGACACTGAATGAAGAACTTTTCCAGGTTCAAGACATGCGTTCCAAGTTTACTTGCCATTTTTTTACTTGCTATAATTACTACTGATTTGGTTTGTCATTTGGTGCTTAAATTTCTACTTGTTATTCAATTTCCAGGTCCTTGAACAACTCATTGGTCAATCTCCTATTTTCTCCAAAGGTATTTTTCCCGTGACAAAGTATATTGTTGCTGCTATGCATTTTATTTATATGGTACTTTAAATTGGTTTCCCAGAAGAATTGAAGTTAGCTATCAAAATTTACTCTACTGGAATTGATGTAAATGAAAATCATAAAGCTAATGGCATAGAAGTATTTATTTTATTCAGTTTAGCTTTGTCTATCTATGTAAATACACTGGGCAATGCCTTGCTTTGTCGGTCAATTTTTCAATTTTTCTGCTTATTTCTTTTATGAACAACTTATTGTATGCAGGTACCCTGTTCTCCTCTTCAATGTTTCCAGAGCGTGTGCGAAATGATGTATATCTTTATACTACTTTTGTTGGAGGAAGTCGAAATAGAGTTGGATTGTCCAGAATATCACTTTCGTTTCCTCGAAACCAACAAGAGAAAAGGATAAGAAAAAGAAAAGTTAAAGGGAAAAAAATACCCCTATTTTACATTCCGCTAAAACATACGAAGTCTAGTATGTTGTAGAGGCATTTGTTTGGTATTTCCATTTTGTAATTTGTGTTTTTGAGACAGACTTTAAGAAGAAAATAGAAATATGATGAAATATTTGGTATTTACATGTTGTAATTTATGTTGTTGAGAAGAGAAATATTATGAATTATTCTGCTAAAATCCATGCTACTATTATTTACAATTTTTTTTTTTTTACAATTTTTTTTTATTTTTTTCCCCGATTATTGGTCACGGTTTATAACCGTGACAACCCATTGGTTACGGTGTTTTTTGTCACGGTTTTAAACCGTGACAAATTCAAATTGTCACGGTTTTAAACCGTGACGAACCGCGTGAAATGGTGTAGTGGCCGCAATTATTCATAGAAGGTTCAGTAAAAGAAGAAATAGATTTAAACACTTGTCGTAACCACGAGGAAGATGGGTGACCAAGTCGTTGGTGCCATGTAGTAGCTGCAATGGTGGTTGTGTGGTGTGCGGTTGCCAATTGAGAATTGGGTGACATGAAGTAGAGACCTCCACTTTGTTTACCCCAACCAATCGTCTTCCCCGTAGCCAAGTCCTGTAAAACACAAAAGTCAGGAAAGAGAATTACACAACAATTCGAAGACTTCGTAAGCTTACTGGCAGATAAGAGATTTAATTTGAAAGAAGGTACATAGAGAACATCCTTTAAAGTAATGTCCTTATTAAATGAGATCATGCCTGTAGCGAATGGGTACAGTAGACCTAGTGGGTAAGTTAACAGAAGTTGTGTGGGGTGGTTGTGAATGAACAAATAATGTAGAATCAGAAGTAGTGTGGTCCGTGGCCCCACTATCTAAAATCCAACAATTTGACGCAATGGAATTAATAGAGGGAATGTTATACAGACCTGCAGCGTTTGCATAAACATCAGTATTACCCGTAGATAGATGTGCCATGTTAGCCATTGCAGTGGTTAATTGCTGAATTTGCTCAGGGGAAAGACTTGGACAAATAGCCTGCAAGTTGGTGTTGCAAGAAGAAGCAACGTTGGTCACCCCGTGGATATTTTCACATGTATCGTTTACTGTTGCCGGCACGGTAGCTGTTAAATGTGCAGTATGGTAATTCTGTCCCGATTGTGTTTGATGGCTAGCTAGTGGTTTATTACCTTTGGATCTGTGATTGGGATTGTACTTTGGTTTGAAGTTCGGATCATATTTCGGGTGCCCATGAGGAAAGCCATGAAGCTTATGACATATATCAAAGAAATGTCCTTCTTTTTTGCAATAATGACAGAATGAAACTTCATTATTAGAAAAGGAAGAGTTACCAGAAAACCTTTGACTCGAATTGGAGCCTCGAGACGGTCGTACAACTGTTGCAATTGAAAAATTTTCATTGTTTGAGCCATTACTGACTTCTCGTTCTTTTTCTTCTTGAGTCACCATGTTATATGCTTCTCGAATCTCGGGCACTGGTTTGATGAGCAATATTTGTCCTCAAACTACTTTGTACGAGTCATTAAGCCCCATAAGGAATTGTATGAGTCGATCTTCGTCATGGTATTTATTTATTTTCTTTCCTTCATCACACTTGCAACAATCACATGGGTAAAGGGGACAGTAT
The DNA here is from genome assembly GCA_018223645.1 of Jasminum sambac. Classification (NCBI taxonomy): domain Eukaryota; kingdom Viridiplantae; phylum Streptophyta; class Magnoliopsida; order Lamiales; family Oleaceae; genus Jasminum; species Jasminum sambac. The sequence goes on along the minus strand of CP073640.1, from coordinate 26,087,019 downwards.
GAATCAAGTTCATCCCAATAGCCTCGTAATTTCGTAAAGTAATTTGCAACTGTCATGGTTCCTTGGACATGGGATGCAATAGATTGCTTGATTTCAAATATACGAGAGAGATTACCTTGAGAGAAGCGGGCTCGGAAATCTTCCCAGATATGTTGGGCTGAAGGTGCGAAGAGAACATTTGGAACAAGATCTGGTGCAATGGAATGGGAGAACCATGAGATGAGCATATGGTTAGCCCTTTCCCATAAGTTGTATTCATCTGGATTGGAAGCTTTGGAAGGTTTCGAAAATCTGCCATCGATGAAACCCAACTTGTTTCTCACAAAAAGAGCGATCTCGTCGGATTTGCTCCATGTTGCCCAATTTTCGCCGTTCAACAATTGAGAGGAAAGTTACATGGAAGAGTTATCTGAATGATGAAAATAATAGTGGCTTGATGGGTCAAGGCCATCTGTTTGTTTGTTTTTGTCATTGGTTGAATTAGAATCAGTTGGAGCCGCCATTGTTGCTTGATGAAGCTTTAAGTTTGAGTGGTGGTAGAATAATTTAATGGGTAAAGAAGTCTTATGGAAACAGTGGGATATTGGAAGAACTAATATAGAGGAAATTGCCAGTGGATGAATTGAAATTAGATCGAGGAAATTGACAGTGGACAAATAGAAATTATGTTAAAGAATTGAAGCCAATGGGATAAACTTGATGAGAGATAACCGATGAACAAGAGGATCGGAATGCTCTGATACCATGTTAAATTTGTATTGAAAGAGTATTGGGAAAATTATCTTGTGTATATATTGAACTTGTGTGATACAGAATATATAGAATGATATAAGAGCCTATTCTAGGTAAGAAATCATATGCAATAATTTACTCTTCTAATACAAGGAAAACGTCTAATGTAGGGAAAAAATATATACAATTTCGCGTTTTACTCCAATGCTTTCCAACAGACAACAACTTGGCAAAAGTATTCTAACTCCTCTTGCCATGTTACAACATTCTCTAATCCGCTGAGCCGATCTATTCAAGAAATCCCTACATTCCTCTAAAGTTATATCAGGTGTGTACATTGCTCAAAAGATAAAGTGGCAGAGAATTCGACTAGCTCCAAGCAAACTTCTTTGGCGAGCTATTAAAGGCTACCTAGTCGTGAAGACTATCCAATAGTACGTTCAACTCTGGGTAAAAAAGTCATGATTTGGAACTTTTTCCCCGCTTTGAGCCTTCTTTATGGGGAAGTACACAACACTTCCAAAGATAGGCTCATTGGAATATAACACCATACAAAATTCGTGCCATAGTATTGCTTTCTTTTGTCTTGGACCCTTCTGCAAGATGGTACTAGTAGCACTCTTGGTGTAATTACGACATTGATCAGGTTGAAGATCAGCTCGACGGAGCGCAATGACATTGACCTTTGTTAAGATAGGATCCAAAAACACAACCACATATCTCATGATGTAAATCAATAAAAATGCAAAACAAATAAAATAACACCGGCATTTTGTTTTGGCCGAAGCCCCGGAGGTTCGACTCTTGTCTACGCCCTTCGTTGAGTGCCACTCGACGTGGATATTGCTCAAATCCACTAGAATGGCCAAATCATGGCAACGAGTTCATCAAATTACACGCGCCATCACAAAGTCCAATCGAAAACCCCTAATCTCTCTATATACTCTCTACATGCCACTATTCCTCGAATAGTACAAGTTTCCTCAAGTTTTCTCACTGCAAACTCTCTAGAATCACACAACTACAAAACTATAATTAGATCTAGAAGTAAAGAAGAAGAAATCAAGAAGGCTCGAGAATACACAGAGAGAAATAGCCAAACTCGCGTAGTATCTAAAGGTATATATATATAGTACCCAAGCCCAAAACTCTTGGATCATGGGTCAGCCCACATGGAGAGTGAAGATATACCAGCCCATTAAGTGAATCCGCTGGTAAGGTGGCACCTCAAGACTTCAATCATGCCCAACCGTGTAGCCACCATTGTTTAGGCATTCATGATGAATGAAATTCTCAGTTGGGAATTGTGATTTGACAATAGTATCAAGGCTTGTGAGACATATTAGCTTGAAGATGAAATTAGGAAGTCATTTCAAAGAACCCATTCCTTTATGTATGTTTGTGGGGTTTATAGTAATAATACTTATGGTGAAAAATATACGTGATGCTATAGTATGAGGGATTCTACGTTTTGGCATGTATGTGTATATATAATATTCCAATAATAAATAATTGAAACCTAGTTGACCAATAATTGGGAGAACAAGTACCTTTCTTTCGGTGGTAGAATTGTTCTGATTAAAGCTATGCTTTTTTCATTACCTCTTTAGTACATGGCTTTTTTACGTGCACCCCAAAAAAAATATTAGAGAATTGGAATGCATTCAAATGAATTTCCTTTGTGGAGGGAGAGAGGGGAAAACATTGCTTCGGTTCGGTGGGAAAGGGCATGTAGACCAAAAGATGAGGCAGCGGTGGGGGTGGTTGGGGATTAGAAAAATCGATTTCTTTAATAGGGCATTATATGGAAAGTAGGGGTGGAGATTAGTGGAAGAAAGAGAATATGTGGGTGAGGATTATTGGGTCGAAACATAACCCAAGGGATGGAGAAGAGAGGGGGTTTTTAGGCTTTAGAAATGGAAGCGTCGGGTCACTTTGGGGGAAGGATTTGAATTCTTAGGTTCCTGGGTATGAGTGGTTTACAAAAAATATACTGACAAAGTTGGAAAATGAAAATGATTGCAAATTTTGGGAAGATTGGTGGTTTTGGGAATGTGAGTTAAAAAATTCTATTTTTAGATTGTTTAGTATTGCTAAAGATAAAGAAGCTATAGCGAGGAGTAACGTCTTTGTGGTTGGTGGTGGGGGGAAGGGGGGCGCAATGGAAATGGAAATGGAGGAGAAATCTTTTGGTGTGGGAAGAATCATTTTTATCTTCTATTTTGTTAACGTTGAACAAGTACCATCCTTCACAAAACAGCAAGGATAGTTGGAAATGGACCAAGGAAAGCAAAGGATATTCACAACCAAATCTGCTTACTCAATCATCTTATCAACGGAATCAGACAAGGAAAATACAAGGAGCGACCTTCGCATTGGAAAAAAAATATTCCATCCAAAGTCTTGGCGTTTGCGTGGAAATTGCTGCTAAATCGCATCCAAGTGAAAACCAACCTCCAAAAGAGAGGAATTTCGTTTGATCAGTCATCAATTTTATGTGCACTATGTCAGGAAGTTCCCGAAACAACTTCTCATATATTTTGGTCATGTAGAATTACCAAAGCGTTTAGCTAAAGGCACCCCCTAAATCCACTTCTACACCCCTATTTAAAAAAAACGGAAATCACCTTTCTACGCTTCCTTCTTCCTTCTCTTTTCTTCTTTTTTTTCCCCTCTTTCCTACCCTTTTGCACCCCCACAACCCCCCAAAAAAAAAAAAAAAAAAAGAGGAAAGAGAACCAGAACGAAACGATCAAACAAACCAGGAAAAGGAAGAGGATGAACACAAAAAAAAAGAGAAAAAAATTCGCCTACCATTGATGGCAGTCAAAAGCTTGGCTGCCATTAAGGAAGAAGAAGAAGCAAGAAAAAAAAATTCTGTGTATTTTGTGAAGTTTCGACCCGAACGGGTCGCAATTCAAGCATGAATTTCTATCCCTTCGGGTCGAAATTCAACCTTGAATTTCAACCCAAATGTGTCAAAATTCAAGCATGAATTTCGATGCATTTTTTGACCCAAAGGGGTCGAAATTCATGCTTCGAACACCCTCTTTTTTTTTGTCTTTTCATTCGTCCATCTTCTTCTTTTTGTTTCTTTCTGTTGTTCTTCCCTTTGCTGTTCTTCTGTTGTTCAGTCCCAATTAGCTTCAATAAAAAAGAGATAAGTTCTGTTGTGCTTGAATTCCTTCGTCTACTGTTTGATCTTAAAGGTGTCTAATATATGAAAGAGGAAAGAGAGAAGGTGGGGTTCTGGGGTGTCGGAAGTAGGCCAGGAAAAAGAAGAAGGTATGGTCTCTTTTTTCTTCATTTTTTAAAAAGGGTATATTGGGGAATTAGGGGTTTGGGGTGTGAAGAATAGCCGATCCCATTACGAAAATATATATGGAGCAGATGTTTCAAATGGTGGGGATTTCCTCAAGTTAACCAGTTGGACCAAATTCGTCACTTGTGTGATCATCTTGGTTTGCTAAGGATGGAGAGTTTCACAAAATATAGAGAACAGTATGGATGTGCATTGTTTGGAATATTGGAGTACAAGAAATAATGTGACTTTCAATAGCGATACCCTATCAATGCCGAAAACTGTTGATCTAATAAAAAAAATACATTGTGGAAATGGTTTTCGGCACGGGGGACGTTGTCGGAGAGAGCATATTTGGGTGTTTGGAACATTGATCCATTTTCATTATTAGTTTGGTTTGTGGTTTGGAACCTTTGTGAGAATGTAAAGCTTGTATAAAGATTGTACTTATTGTACCTATGGGAGAACAACCCTTGTACTCCTATTAATATATTTTTGTTTTATAAAAAAAAAAAAAAGATCCCCTTCCCACCCTACGCACCTACTATATTTATCAAGTGGTCGATCATGTGGGATTATCATATTAGCATATTTGTTAAAAATGATGTTGGCAGCCTGATGACGTGGCACGATCCCAGCCTGGGTCTTCCTTGCTGACGTGTCTAGGGCCTGAGGTCGGATTGACGTTGGAAGTCACCTTACTGGAGGATAGGGGATGAGCCCAGTTCAGCTCGGAAGGACTTACCTGACTCGACCGAAGTGCCCAAGTCGGCAAAACAATGGGAGTTGTTCCCACGTCACAGTTTCTAACGAGTGGTCTGAGGTCAACTCGGCTAGAGTGTACGGCTAGCCCCGACCGCTACAGTGACTGACAACAAGAACAATCCACCTATCATCTGACACTCTGACACCACGTGCAACTGACAGGACATCACTCCCATAAATGTACAGGCGGCTGCACGCAAGTTCCGAGGTCATTGCCATTAATACTGACAGCTGCGCAAGTGCCACAGAAGCAATCACCACACCTATTCTGAAGCTGGTACAGCCGCTTCAATGATGACCTACCACCCCCTACTACATTTTACACTATAAATAGAACACTTGGTAACCATTTAGACACAAAAAATCCTCTGTAATCAAGGACTAGCTCGAGTTCGGCTATAAATACTTATTTACATTCTTTACTGCTCCAATTACTACTAACCAGCCCCTAACATTCACTATAGTTGATACTTAAGTAGTCCTAACTATTTTCGGCATCAACAAATGATAACATAGTAAAGCATTTCAATGCAACAGGCCCCCAGACATAACTCAGTGACCAATCCCAGGTTAAGGTTAACATGCTGCTTTGCTAGCAGCCGTCGTGTGCATGTTCAAATCCTACCGAAGGTAAGCGGCATGGATTTGTCCCATTGTGGGCATTAGTGTACAAGCCCTTTGGCAAACTTGTAGTCGCTGAGGCACATCCTGCAATTTATCTCCTCCACCAAAGCTCTAGGGCAAGGGCGTTTGGGGGCCCTCAAGTTTGGGGTGCAAACCTTTTTTCCAATGCTAAAGTAGGTTTCCAAAATGATGTGGATGAGATAGATAAAGAGAAGATAATTATTTTAATATAAATTGAGTGGAAATGAAGATAGAAAAAAATAAGAGGGAAGAGTGAAAATGAGGAGAGAGATAGAAATAATTTTAAAAATAATAGAAAAATAATAATAGAAAGTGTGTAAATGAATGTGTGATTTTTGAAAGGGCACATATAGTGATGAAGAAAAAGTAAGGAAAAGTAGGATAACCGAGAGAAAAGCAATTTAAAAAAATTAAAACTAAAAAAAACTATGGAACCCATAAGAAAATGTGTCTTTCTCTCATAGAGGCAAATTAAACATTAAAAGCGCCTCAAATAATATGGGTGCCACGTGGCCAAGCATTCTTATTAGGGACACTTAATCAAATGCCCCAAGTAAGTTTGAAATAATAGGGACACTTAAATGTGCCTCATCTTTATATTATAAAAAGAAAAGTGCCATGTTGGCAGTAGTGCCAACATGGCACTCATTAATATTTTTAAAAATCATAAAAGTCAATTTTGTAGCTAAAAAAAGAAAATTCTATTTTTGGAAATAAACTAACATTAATTAGTAGTTTTAAATAGGAAAATTCTTTAAATATAATTATTTTTTAATGAAACATAAATTTTTCATTAAATGTGATAAATAAAATTTAATAAGAAAAAATAGTTTTGGAAAAACTTTAAATGTAATTTCATTTTTCAAACTTCTAATCGAAAACATTAAATAATAAGTATTTTATTTATTTATTTTCACCGTGTTAAAAAAATTAGAGTTTTAGATAGTTTTGATTTGTAATGTGCATTGGATTATATAAATAGTAGATTATTCTTAAATCAAATAGTGCGTGCTAAAATTATAATTGAATTTGCACTGAATAATTTATTTATTTTTAAATAAAGAGTAATTTATGAGTCTTTATCTTTATATTTTGAATTGTTATATTATCATATCATTAATCTTTATATTACAGTTTGTAAAGTGTCATGTAGGCAAAGATGCCAACGAGGTACACATTAAATGTTTTTTAAAAAATTATAAAATTAGTTATGAAAATAAACCAACATTCATTAGTAGTAATTAAAAATATAATTGAAAATAAACCAATATTTAAAACAAACATTTAATGCGAAAAATTTATTTTGGAAAGACTTTAAATATAAGTTCATTTTTTAAAGGTCTAATTCAAAATATTAAATAATAAATATTTTTTATTGTTATTTAATTTTATCGTGATAAAATTATAGGTTTTGATAGTTTTGTTTAGTTACGTGAACTGGCCTGTTAAAAAAATAGTGGATATTTTTTTTTTTTTTCCTTTTTTAAATTAAATTGTGAGTGGTTAAAATTATAGCTGCATTTATATTGAATAATTTATTTATTTTTAAGTAAAATAGTAATATATTAATCCTTAAATTATTATAATTGAAGTGCCACTTTTGGTGAACGCCTTATTGGCAGTGCCAACATGACACATAGTTTCTAATTAAAAAAATTAATTGATATTTTTCCTTTTTAATACAGTTGATGCGATATGCTCACTAATTGAATTTTGCATTGTATGTACGTTTTTTGCCTTTTCTAAGTATATAAAATTAAAAATAAAAAGTTTTTTGTTTTGACAATTAACATACACTTTACGTAAATGGAAATAAATCAAATGAATTATGTAAATACGGAAAATTATCGGTATTATTACAAATTTAAGTTACTTAAAATTAACTATAATACTTCTTATACAATAGAGTTAAAATTAAAAATTAATTACAACTAATCACTAAAAGAACGCATAAAATCATAAAATTTAGAGTGCATAATGTTCATTTCAGAAAGAAGAAAGGTGTTCAATATAAATTTGATATGTAAAAACCAGAAAGACACGTTTTGATAATCAAAGAATTTTTATATATTCATTCCCCATGGTTCGTTGACAATTAATTAATCTCCACGACCATTGTTGTGCATGCTATACAAGGCAATTAGAATTAAGGTTATACGTTTTGATAAATTTCTTAATTATGTGATACACGTGAATTTTTATAATTTACAATTGTAAATTTACTCCATATTTTTTGCATTGATTATAATGTACAATATTATAGATTTTAATAATTATTTACAATTATGCAATCTCCTATGCATAAATTACATTAATTCTGTAATTCAACATTTATATTTATAATTTTATATCAATTATTTATCGTACATAAATTTAATTATTCTCATGCATCGCACGGGCGTGATACTAGTTAAATTTAAAAGAATAGTGACACTTTAAAATGCCCCCATTAAATTTAAAATAATAGGGGCACTTAACAATGCATCCCTATTAAATTTAAATTATCAATCGGTTCTATAATTATTGAGGCAATTATATGGGTTACTAATCCATTTGATTTTAATTAAATAAATAATTAAATCCGCACCTAATTTATGTGTATAGAAATAAAAATATTTAATGAACGTAAATACAAAATAAATTAATAAAAAATTAACCAATAATATAATCTAAAATAAAATTTTATTACATTACGATTAACCCTAAAAAGAACATAACAAAACATTTCATCAAATCCAATCGATAATCGTCCCTAGAGTAAATAACAATTGTTAGTGGAATCAATGATTAGACACTTAAAATCTCCAAAAAATTGTATAGCAAGATAATATATGATAATCTAATCATTTTGACTATTCCTTGGGTGCGGAGGCATGAACCGTTGCAAAAAGTCTGAGTCATTGAGCATTGATGTAAACTCTCCATGGCCATAATGCATTTGTGGATACAAGGGCGGTTGGAATGACTGAGGATAGTAAACTTGAGATGATAGAGGATAACGATAAGTCGGCGGCTGGGAATAATGAGCCTGATGCGAAGATGGCATTTGTTGAGAAGGCGAACGCTGATGAGAGTGTGATTGATGCCGAGACGGTGATTGTTGTTGGGTGGATAACTGGTGTTGGGGTGGAGACTGGTGTATTTGTGAATGCAAAGAGAGCTCTTGTGAAGATGATCGATTTTCGGATCTGAGAATTTTGAGTCAAATTTGAAGATTGATTTTGTGAAGATAAAATCATATGCCGCAGCTCCTCCATATCCTTCTGTTGTTTCTCATGCTTAGCTTGTAAATCCAAGTAGTTAGACTCCAAAGCAGCATAATCTTGTCCCCTACGTGATCGACGGATTGAAGATATTGGTTGAGTTTGATGTACCCATTGCACCATGTTTGGTGTCACAACATCTCCATAACCACGAACCCTACCACCAGTCTCAAAGCCCCTCACTGCCACATATGCTTGCAACCTCAATTCGGGGGTCTCCTCGCCATGAGTAGCAACTAATTTTGTTAATTCTTGCGATATAGTAGCCTACAAAAATACATTTTATCTATGAGAGTGTGCACTAGTTTGAGATAAATTCCATGTGTTGCCCAAAAATGTAAAACTTACCCCTATTTGCTCAGATCCATCATCAACCCAAGTTTTCTGTTTATTATTCCTCTTATGAAGCATATCAAAACCCTCAATAGGATCAACTGGATGGCCATTCTTTTGCTCCTACTCAAATGAAAAATATACAATAAACCAAAAGAAAAAGGCATTCCATAGGCTACAACTCGAGTAAATAATAAAGACTAAGAACTTTTGATGTAAGTGTAGTTCATGAATATTTGTTCTCATGTACTAACTAGAGTCCATGTAGTATTAAATAAATAAATAAATAAATAAAATCTTCCTCCATTACCAGCAATAACGTATACCACATTCCCAAAACAAAAAAAAAAAGAGAATAATGCTAAAAATAATAAATAGAAAAGTTGTTCCCATGAGATAAAGCACTTGTAATGGAGCATTCTGTAAGTAAAAGAAGCGCTACATACCTAATCTCATTTGGTAAATATAGTTAATGTAGTAAAGAATCACATGGGAATGCTACATGAACTCTATACTTTCTTGGGAAACTACATGAAGCCTATACTGAAAAAAAAAAAAAAGCATTCTATAAGCTACAAGTTTTATCCTCTCTGTCAGAAACAATGTACACAAACTCTATACTTTGCTGTAATTGTAGTAACATAAACTAAAAGTTATTTGCTCATTGCCCCTTCTTGTTCATTATCTTTTTTAGATAAGAACTTTTGCAAATTTTGTATCTAGATTCCTACTATATCACCAATAATAATGCCTAAACTGATAATCTTGCAAATTCTTACTACTACTTTTGTTTTCAAACTTCAGTGGTTAAGTCAACTCCACATCACTAAGCAATGTATATCTTTTAAATGACACACCAAAAGTATCACTTAGCAATGAAAACATGTAAAACAGACTATAACACTTATGAAGAAAGTGAAAAGTAATCTTAAAAAAAAAAAAAAGACCTTATGCTTTACTTACAAATTCGGCTAGGTGTCGTATAAAGCTCTTTGTCCCACCAGTGTGACTCATTGTGAGCTTCTTACGACTCTCAATATTCTTCTCAACCTTATTCTGTTATTCAAAAATGAAAAACAATACTTAATCGCATTAATCTTATTTGTAAGTATTAAATTTATATCATATGAAAAATCGTACATATAAAAAATGAGAAATGAGGATTACTTTATTCTTTGGATCATTGTCCCAATAACTGACCATTGCTTGCCATTGTTCACTATCTACGCGATCATTTCCACATATGAAACGCAGCGGGGAACCAACATATGGAGTGTAGTATAGTTCTTTCAACTTTGCTCGATGGTTCCTAACTCTTTTAGATAATCTCTTGAGCAGTACATATCGAATTTTGGGAATGTTGGGAATGTCTTCTTCAAGCCACTCAATAGTATCCTTGAAACATAGAAGCTATGTGATATACTTATAAATTTATTCACAAAATAAGCAAAGTTCAAGACTCGACATACCGATATTATTTTCCACATTTTCTCCCTCTGAGAATGAGAATACTTTCGCCAATCTCTAGGAGAAAGAGGGAAAATGTTATAGTTTCTTGCCAAACTACCTAAGTATCTTGATAACTTTGCATCCTTAGGAACAATGCACAGTCCATCTTTTGTGAACTCAATTTTCTCCTTGCCTGATTTGCCCCATCTCGGTTTGTTGGGGCCACGCCCTTGTCTTTTTGCTTGGTCTATAAAGTAATGCAAAATAAAAAGAAAAAGAGAAAAGGAAAAAAAGTACAAAAGAAAGAACAAAGAAAATAGCATTAATAGAATGCATTTATGAGAAACGTATCACAATGAACTTATAAAATGCATACCATTGTTGTTAGAGCCGCTATCTCCATCTGAGTCACTATCCGAATGAGTATCATTTTCGGATTCAAAATGCTCAAAAATACTCATCTAAACAAGCGTTTTAGTAAAAGAAAAAAAAAGAAAACAAAAACCAGTTAACTTGTAATAATAATAAGAGAATATTAATTTGACACTTAATGCATGAAATTTTATTAAATAGTGAGACATAATCCACCACATAAAAATCCAATCACAGATTAAAAGAATACTATCTTAAATTTACTATGATCTCTACTACTCTATCTCATTGTTGCTCTCATCGCCATTCTGATCATTGCTATCATCCAGATCACCCTCTTCATGTATGGAATTAGTCGTAGTCAACGGCAAATTTTTATTAACATAGACACCACGAACATCAGTTCTAATCTGTATTTCTTCATTGTCGAGATTGGGATCATCGAGGTCTGGTATGGCATAGTAATCATCAATATGACCTCCATCATCATTTTCCATTACATCATAGAAATCTCTAGGCTTTGTTTTAACTACAACACTCCAACTTGGTTCTTTTGGGTCTGGAATATAAAACACCTGAATAGCTTGTGATGCCAATATAAACTTATCATTATTTTGTGCCACCCGGTCGAAATTTAACAAGTTGAAACCATATCGATCTTTTTTCTTCCTAGAATTGTTTACCCAATCACACTCAAATAGGACAACTTTACAGGCTTGATCATCACTTTCTCCAGGAAAAATATAACTAAGCTCATAAATATTTATCAAAACACCATAGTATTCGACATTACCAAAAATTGGATTGCAGTCTGTAACACTCGAGTAACTTGAGGTTTCAGTGTAGCGACCAAGAAATTTTTGAAATTTTAAAAGTTAGTTTAACGAACTTTAGTCGCTATGACTTCTCCAAATTTACGATCAATTATTTATTTACGCGCGCTCGTCTAGCCAATTTAAATAAGTTACCCGAGTTCAATTATATTTGAGCCAAGTTCTTATGTGGCCCAAGTTAGAGATTTTTATTAAATTTAATCTTAACCCAATATGGTTTATCAATACCAATTAAATTCATGTCGGCCCAATTTAAATCAACCCGCTTTCAAACCAATCAATCTTCCCATCTCTAGTAATTGCTTGGTAGGCAAAATCACATTCTCGCCCAATTAATCTCAAGAATCTTGCCACTTTCACTTGATTCCAATTAATCTACTAGTCAGCTCTCAATTTCCGCAATATCATTCCTCTAATTTTTCACGACGTTTCCTTTTCCGTGTGAATCAATCTCTCAAAAATCAAACAAACAAATTCCCTAAATCATCCCATTCAATCATACCAATTTTCACACTTTAATCAAGCCAAATAATTTCCATGGCATAAGAAGTTCTCACAAACTCACGCACAATTTTGGAAAATCTCTTTCTCTCAAAACTCACGATTACAAAGAATACAAAACTCTTGCCTCAAATCTTCTACATTCACAAAGAATACAAATTTCCTCTCTCAAAACTATCATCTTCTTCACCAAAACTAAACCCACAAGGCAAAATTCTCAATATATTCAACCAGTGGTTTCTCTCCAAAATCGAAAAATTGAATTTGATCGCTTTTGTAAGTTTTTCTTCAAATCATCATTTTCTTCTCCACACATCCACGCAAATCACGGCATGCCCATCTGCACATATATACATACATATACGCACACATAGATACACGACCCATCACACCGTAACATACACATATCCAACATGAATTCCATATCCAGCCAATAAACCAAGAAAATAGAGAGAGTAGAAGTAGATAGGGAGATGGAGAGTGGTGAAAACCACCACGTCGCCGGGAACTTCTATTCGCCGGCAAGACAATCAATTTCACCCATATTGAGCCTCGTTGACTGAAATTAAGTCCGATTATCGATCTCCATCGCTTGGATATCCTTCAATTTCGAAATATCTGATCAATTTCGTCACCTTCAACTCAATTTTACCTTCATCGTGTTTTTTCTCCTTCGTGAACTTCTCTGTAAATGCCAAGGCTGAAAATGGAGGCCCAAATCTGATTTTTATTGATAAAATTAATCCTTGAGTCCCAAAGTTTCAACACTATAATTAAGTTAGTCTAAACGTTTGGCCTTTTTCCTAAATCAGCCCCTGGATGCCTTCTGTTGCACGAAAACAGTCCCAAATTGTACATTTTAATATTTTAAGATATCAAGTGGTATAAGTGCTAATTTATTTTATTATACATATTTTAGGGCTAGACGAGGCGAGAAAAGTAAAGGATTTATTATTTTCGCTCAACCCAAGAACTAATCGAGTAGGCTCCAATTTCAAGTTTAAGATTTTATTTAAAATTGCGCTTGGTTATTAATTACATGTTATGATACATGCGAGTACAATTATTCTATGAGAAATTATTTGCTTTGCACGAGACAAGTAAGTGCTTTGCACCGGCATGTAGTATTATGTGCTTTGCACAAGACAGAAAATCATGTGCTTTACCAGCTTGTTTTTATTGTGCTTATTGCACTAGACATGATTAATGTGCGCTACACGCACTGCATGTATTATTTGAATGAGGCTAGCCTAATTGACGATTCACCAGATTATTTTACATGAGCATGTGTATATCAATGATATGTGATTTAATTAATCGTGAGCCTATTGAGTATTTTAAATACTCACGCTTTTTATATTCCATGATTTAATGCAAGATTTTTGAGTCGATGATTGAAAGGCGCAAAGCGGTGGCATTAAAAATAAATAAAAGAATTAAATTCATTTCCAAATTCTAGTACTTCTAATTATTATTATTTTGTTATTTATTCAGAATAATTATGGTGTAGCGATAAATACGCTTGAAAACTTTACTGTTGTTTATTTGGAATAATATTCTTAATTTATGAAGAAATTTATGTTGCTAGTTATAAAATTTTAAATGTTAGTTAGAAAATGATTACGTGGCCCAGTATTTAGAACTCTGGCGCATAGCTGACAATTGGTATCGTGAGCGTTTACGTTTACGTAGACCCGCTAAAAAAAAAAAAAAATGGGTTTAACAACTATTTTTGAGAAACTAAAGAGATGCCACCCGCCATTGCCGTCATTAACTCGTAAAGAAAGAACTTTAGATTTTAAATAATGCCATTTTCGGATACTAGTTTGAGACTATTTGAATAAATTTGAAAGAAATGTATGTGTATCCGAATGAAGAAATAAGAACTAAAGTGAGTTTGAGCATAACATGTTAAAAAAAAAAGGGATTTTATTATTACGCCCTCGAAATTTAACTAGAAAAAGAAGTATAAAATAGACGAACCCCACTTAGATGGACTTGACATAATCGACTTTTTATTAGGACATGGCACTCCAACGAAGAGAACTTAGCAACAAAGCTAAAGCCTTCAGGATTTTCAAAATTTCACACCTGTACCCGGTCGTATTGGACATCTTATGCATTATAATGCCGCCTCTGAGTGGGCCGTGGCACATGGTTATGAGATAGATGATATACGCTGATTAACCACCCGATATCTACTTTCCTGACTTGGAAACGTGAAGTGGCTAAGACCATATTCAGATATGGTTATATCCATAAACTCCTAGACGCGTCGATTATGGCACATTTAATCAAAGGCTAGCGGCATAATCTTGGAATATGTACCAGTGCACCATTTTATTTTGCGAAGAGCTCTATGTGGCACCAGCGCCCGAACCTGGTCCAGAGAACGAGATGGTGCCAGAAGACGATCCGGAAGAAGAAGATCATGAGGAGGAACCTGAAGGAAATGGACTAGAAGAAGAAGAAGAGGATCCCGAGGAGGATGTCGAGGAAGGTGTTGAGGGCACCAGAGGAGGACTGATGCCGAGTCGTGTGTTACCGATTAAGGGACACCCTTCCTATTGACGAAATTTAAACACTATGTAGTGGAATAAAGTACTAGTAGGAGGATTATTTATGTTGAATCGTTGGCGTGTTACGCCCCTTTTATTTGTGTGCCTCACTAAAAGGATTCAAATTATTATCAATAAAGGATTGCTACATTTTCCGATCAAGATTGTCTCTATGTATTATGTCGATGAAATATTCAAACATTACAACTCCTCTTTATTTTGTTAAGGTCATGGCACGATCAAACCGTAACGAACTTCGTTAAGACCCTAGTGGAAGCTCTTCGTGAGTTAAGGCAAGCACCCGCACTAGGCCAACGCTACCATGTCAATCATTGAACAATTCCCGAAGGTACCGCCACCTACCTTCGAGGCGGTGATGGTCCGTTGGCTTGAGGGATGGCTCCAACAAATTGAGAAGATTTTTCAAGCACATTTCGCGTGCCCAGAGACAAGAAAGTTGCATGTCTTGAGTTCATGTTGATTGGTCGAGCCACTATTGGTGGGATTCCACGTTGAGTACTAAAACCGAGGCCGAGAAAGCGACTTACACATGGGAAAGGTTCAAAGAAGAGATTCGAGACAAGTATTTTCCCTGGGTCTTGGATGCCAGAAAGGGAATTCCTTGACCTCGTGCAAGGGAATCTTGACATCACCGAATACGAAAGAAAGTTTGAGGAGCTCTCGCTATGCCCCACGCTTTGGTGGATACCGAAGACAAGAAGGCTCGCGTTTGAGCGAGGTTTGCGCCGATATTCGCAAGATTATCACATCACACGAAGCCGCCTACCTATAGAGAGGTAGTGAAGAAAGCTCAAGCTTGGCAATACCTATGCCGATGACACATACGGAATCAAAGTTTTCAAAATGATAAGGAAAAAGAAAGTGGCACCAGCAGGTCGAGCTACAACAAGGGCAACATGCCAAACAAGAAGCCGAACACAGACCTACTAGAGGCCGTGACATCGCAGTAACTCCACAAAGGCTGCCTAAGTGCAAGAGGTTCCATAAGGGGGAATGTCTCATGGGTAAGGGAGTTTGCTACAAGTGTGGTAAACCTGGTCACTATGCATCGATTGCCGATCCGCCTCTAACTAGGAACTCACCAAGTCAAGGTGCGAGGAGGTTAAGAAAGGAAAGGCCGTAGTTTTCGCAATGACGTGAGGATGCTAACGAGAACCCGGCGATGTTATCGCGGGTATTTTATCCGTCTTTGGTACTCTGCTACGCTTTGATCGATTCGTGCTACGCATTCTTTCATATCTCGTTACATGCCTAGCTAGATTGAAACTAATAGGAGAGGAACGGTAGTGTGCTTGAGGTTAGTATGCCAACAGAGGAACACTTGATACACCGAAAGTGATAGCTGAGCAGGATAGATTTTGATGGAATAATCTTAGGGGCAGACCTACATGTGATCGAAATGAAGGACTTTGATATCATTCTAGGCATGGATTGGTTAGGTAATAATAAAGCCAACATTCTATGCCATGAGAAAGAAGTGAGATTCGAAGGAATGGAGAAGAGGAATTTAAATTTTACTGATCGAAAATTAGAAGCGCCTCGCTTTATCTGACATTAAAGGCTAAAAAGTTATTATCAAAAGAGGGTTGCCAAGGGTTCTTGGTCAATCTCCAAGGGAAATCATCCAGGAACGACTTTGGATCGCGTGTCTGGTGGTACAAGAATACCAGATGTATTTCCAGGATGATTTGCCAGGTGATTCCACCCGAGAGGCAAGTGGAATTTGTAATCGATCTTGTACCGTGCAACCCTGCTTCAAAAGCCCCATATCGGATGGCACCTAAGGAATTGCAAGAACTAAAGGTACAGCTTGGAGGAACTTCTTGAGAAAGGATTCATTCGACCGAGTGTCTCTCCATGGGGAGCGCCTGGGTGCTATTTGTGAAGAAAAAGGATGGAAGTATGCGTTGTGCATCGACGAGAACTTAACAAGTTAACCATAAAGAACAAGTATCCGCTCCCAAGGATTGAGGACTTGTTTGACCGGTTGAGAGGGGCTGGTGTTCTCCAAAATTGACTTACGATCCGGATACCACCAGTTGAAGATTAAGCCCAATGATATACCAAAGACAAAGATTTCTGGACACGCCACTGGCATTATGAATTAATCGTGAATGCCCTTCGGACAACCAATGCCTCAAATGGGTGTTTATGGACTTAATGAATAGAGTCTTCCACGAATACTTGGATAAATTCGTCATCGCTTTCATTGATGACATATTAATATACTCGAAGGACACTCGACAACACGAGGAGGATCTCGAGAACTTTGAGTATTTTTGCGAGGAGAAGCTTTCGCCAAATTCAAGAAATGTGAATTTTGCTTGAACGTGTTGGCTTTCGGGTCATATTAGACAAAGGGCATTGAAGTGGACCCTTCCAAGGTGGAGACGATAACCAATTGGACCAAACTCGCTAATGTTGGTGAAGTAAGAAGTTTCCTTGGATTGGCCGGATACTATCGGCCATTTATAGAGGGCTTCCTCCAAAATAGCAGTGACCTCTAACGCAGCTCACTTTAAAGGTGTAAAGTTTGACCGGACCTAAAAGTGTGAGAAGAGCTTTCAAGAGTTGAGGGATAGATTGGTCTCAGCGCCGTGTTAACGATACCGATGGTTGAGATGGGTTTGTAATCTATAGTGATGCATCCAGCATGGACTCGGGATGCGTACTCATGCAGAAAGGAAAGGTTGTTGCCTCATCCCGACAACTTAAGCAATATGAGCACTATCCAACCCATGACTTGGAACTTGCAAATGAGTGCATGCTCTAAAAATTTGGCGTCACTACCTATATGGGAGTAAGTGTGAGATTTTTACCGATCATAAAAGTCTCAAATACTTCTTTACTCGTATGAGCTAAACATGAGACAAGCACGATGGTTAGAGTTGGTGAAGGACTATGATTGCACAATTCTTTACCACCCGGGTAAAGCAAATGTGGTCGGTGATGCATTGAGTAGGGAAGAACACAATGAAAGCTAGCGTGATTGGGAACGACGCAAAGATCGGGCTTGATTCGAGATTTTAAGAACCTACGAATTGAGGTAATTAGTCATCCATCCGACCACCGGTGAGGTTACCGAGTTTGACAATCAAGCTTCTAACCTAAGGGATCGATATAGTTGCAGACAAAGGAGGATCCATTCTAGAAAAGATTAGAGTAGAAGTTGGTACAGAAAGAAGGTTGGGTTTGAAATCTCGATGATCAAAGCTTATCGTCAGAGGTCGCCTTTGTGTACCTAAGAACGAGCAGATTAGGAATGAGATTTGACTCA
This sequence comes from Jasminum sambac, assembly GCA_018223645.1. Taxonomy (NCBI): domain Eukaryota; kingdom Viridiplantae; phylum Streptophyta; class Magnoliopsida; order Lamiales; family Oleaceae; genus Jasminum; species Jasminum sambac. The sequence goes on along the minus strand of CP073640.1, from coordinate 26,068,969 downwards.
GGCTCATTCCACTCTTACGCAAAGACATCCTGGTGGGACTTCAAATGTATAGGGATTTGCGTAATACCTTTGGTGGAGAAATATGAAGGGAAGCATTGCTAAGTTCGTAAGCTAAGTGCATGGTATGTCGAAGTTAAAGCGGAACATCGTGAGACCGTCGGGCTTGTTAAATCCGTTAGATATACCAGTAATGGAAATGGAGAAAATTTCTATGGATTTTAGTGGTCTCCCGAGGATCGGTGAAGGGTCACGATGCCATCCGGGTTGTCGCCGACCGCCACCAAGTCAAGACATTTCTTGCCCGCTTCGGATGACGCCTTCACTATGGACCGATTGCACAATTGTATGTCAAAGAAATTGTCGACTTCATGGGGGTACCAAGCATCTATTGTATCCGATGTGATTCGAGGTTTACCTCAAGATTTCGAAGAGCCTACAGATCGCTATGGGCACTACACTAAAGTTTAGCACAAGATATCACCTCAAACCGATGGGCAATCGAACTAACTATCCAAACTCCTGGAGGATATGTTGAGAGCATGCGTTTTGGATTTGGGGGTAATCGGGAGACACATCTACCATTGGTGGAATTTGCTACAATGTAGCTTCCAAGCTACAATCGGTATGGCCCTTATGAAGCACTTTGTAATGTCGTCGATGTCGCTCACCAAAGATTATCTTGGGATGAAGTTGGTGAGAGAAAAATATTGGGACCGTAATCAAGTTGAGAAGACTGTGGCGCTTATAGATAAGATCGGATCAAGAATAAAGATTGCTCAGAAGATAGACAGTAAGTTATGCGACCAAAAGAGAAAGCATATAAAATTTGAGGTTGAGAGAAAGTTTTCTCAAAGTTGCACCTATGAAGGGTGTTTTACTGTTCGGAAAGAAGGGAAAGTTGAGGCCAAGATTTATTGGTCCATTTGAAGTACTAGAGCAGATTGGGAACGTAGCTTACGCTTGGCGTTACCGAACTCTCATCGACATAACGTGTTCCATGTGTCCTTATTGAGAAAGTACATCCATGACCCGAACCATGTGGTGAATGCTCGTAACGTTGATATTCACTGCATCTAACGTATGAGAGGCACCTATATGCATCTTAGATAGAAAGTCAATGTTCTTAGCAGACGGGAGGTTCCTTTGTCAAAGTCCAGGTGGGTAGGCACGGAAGAGATGAGTAGCCACCGGGAGAGAGAAGAAGATATTCTTGCCAGATACCCAGACCTCTTTAATCAAGTAAGTTAAATTTCGAGGACGAAATTATTTTAAGTGGGGAAGGTTGTAGCGACCAAGAAATTTTTGAAATTTTAAAAGTTAGTTTAACGAACTTTAGTCGCTATGACTTCTCCAAATTTACGATCAATTATTTATTTACGCGCGCTCGTCTAGCCAATTTAAATAAGTTACCCGAGTTCAATTATATTTGAGCCAAGTTCTTATGTGGCCCAAGTTAGAGATTTTTATTAAATTTAATCTTAACCCAATATGGTTTATCAATACCAATTAAATTCATGTCGGCCCAATTTAACTAAACCCGCAGTACCTCTAATCAATCTTCCCATCTCTAGTAATTGCTTGGTAGGCAAAATCACATTCTCGCCCAATTAATCTCAAGAATCTTGCCACTTTCACTTGATTCCAATTAATCTACTAGTCAGCTCTCAATTTCCGCAATATCATTCCCTCTAATTTTTCACGCACGCTTCTTTTACGTGTGAATCAATCTCTCAAAATCAAACAAACAAATTCCCTAAATCATCCCATTCAATCATACCAATTTTCACACTTTAATCAAGCCAAATAATTTCCATGGCAGCAAGAAGTTCTCACAAACTCACGCACACAATTTTGGAAAATCTCTTTCTCTCAAAACTCACGCATTACAGCAATACAAAACTCTTGCCTCAAATCTTCTACATTCACAGCAATACAAATTTCCTCTCTCAAAACTATCATCTTCTTCACCAAAACCAAACCCCACAAGGCAAAATTCTCGAATATATTCAACCGAAAGTGGTTTCTCTCCCAAAATCGGAAAAATTCGAATTTGACTGCTTGTAAGTTTTTCTTCAAATCATCATTTTCTTCTCCACACATCCACGCAATCACGGCATGCCCATATCTGCATATATACATACATATACGCACACATAGATACACTACTCCATCACACCGTGAATACACACATATCCAACATGAATTCCATATCCACCAATAAACCAAGAAAATAGAGAGAGTAGAAGTAGATAGGAGATGGAGAGTGGTGAAAACCACCACGTCGCCGGGAACTTCTATTCGCGTCGGCAATCAATTTCACCCATATTGAGCCTCTGTTGACTGAAATTAACCGTCGATTATCGATCTCCATCGCTTGGATATCCTTCAATTTGAAATATCCGATCAATTTCACACCTTCAACTCAATTTACCTTCATCGTGTTTTTCTCCTTCGTGAACTTCTCTCAGAATGCCAAGGCTGAAAATGGAGGCCCAAATCTGATTTTTTATTGATAAAATTAATCCTTGAGTCCCAAAGTTTCAACACTATAATTAAGTTAGTCTAAACGTTTGGCCTTTTTCCTAATCACCTGGATGCCTCTCTCTGTACCTAAAACAAAGTCTCCAAATTGTACATTTTAATATTTTAAGATATCAAGTGGTATAAGTGCTAATTTATTTTATTATACATATTTTAGGCCAGATTTCAGGCGCGAGAAAAGTAAAGGATTTATTATTTTCGGCCAACCCAAGAACTAATCGAGGTAGAGCTCCAATTTCAAGTTTAAGATTTTATTTAAAATTGCGCTTGGTTATTAATTACATGTTATGATACATGCAGTACAATTATTCTATGAGAAATTATTTGCTTTGCACGAGACAAGTAAGTGCTTTGCACCAGACAGAGTATTATGTGCTTGCACAAGACAGAAAAATCATGTGCTTTGCACGCTTGTTTTTATTGTGCTTATTGCACTAGACATGATTAATGTGCGCCACGCACTGCATGATTATTTGAATGAGGCTAGCCTAATTGGATAGCTCACCGCATTATTTTACATGAGCATGTGTATATCAATGATATGTGATTTAATTAACCAAATACAGGAGCCTATTGAGTATTTTAAATACTGCTTATATTCCATGATTTAATGCAGATTTGAGTTGACTGAGCAAAGGCGGTGGCTACGAAAAATAAATAAAAAGAATTAAATTCATTTCCAAATTCTAGTACTTCTAATTATTATTATTTTGTTATTTATTCAGAATAATTATGGTGTGACAACTGATCCAAAACTTTACCGTTGTTTATTTGGAATAATATTCTTAATTTATGAAGAAATTTATGTTGCTTCCGTTATAAAATTTTAAATGTTAGTTAGAAAATGATTACGTATGGCGTTAGGTATTTAGAACTCCTGCATGCTATATTCAAAGATTCACAAAAATACCACAATTCTGATTTTTGTATCTCTCATCCATTGATTTAATTTGAAACCTATAACCATTGATAACATACTTTTTATATTGCTTCATGGTCCTATTCGGACCGTTTGCTATCCGGAATAAATCTTCTGATACTGATGAATCACCAGTTGCATGGAGATCGTTTACCTAAAGGCATTGCAAAATTTATTAATATATTTAATGAATTAGTAAAATCAACGATCATTTCCATAATTACATATTAAAAAATGAGGTACTTACATGCTTTCTGAACCAAGTAGGAAATTCTTTATTTCGTAAAACCTCTATTTCTCGAATTGTTTTTCGACGATGAATTTGTCTTAGCTCTCGAAATCTTTTACTATGAAGACACAAGTCAAAACACGATAAAATAATTCTCAACTTGAAGCATCTAGAGTTTAAAAATATATATATATATACTTGACATGGTATAGAATGGTCTTACTTTAAGAAGGGAGCCACTTCAGGACAGTTGAATAAGACGTAAGAGTGACACTGTTCCCATACTTTTTCTAGATCAATCTCCACACATTTTCCCAAGTGATGACCAGAGTTTGCAAATATCAACAGCCCTCCAACGACGTCACAAGGTAAAGAGATGTCGGCATTACGACTACGTCGAGTGTGACGAGTCTCAACTCCCTTTAAGTACATTGAGCAAAATGATACACACTCTTCTGCAAGATACCCTACCGCAATACTTCCTTCAGGATGACTCTTATTGCGCACATATCTTTTTAATGTTTGCAAATACCTTTATAGCAAATGGTAATAAAATGATTTAAAAACTAAAAATATAAAAATAGCAAACAATGTGCCGAAAATACTTGTACCTTTCAATAGGATACATCCAACGATATTGAACCGGTCCAACAATGGTAGCCTCATCGGCTAAATGAATGATTAAGTGAACAGATATTGTGAAGAAGGATGGTGGAAACATTTTCTCCATTTGACATAAGGCTAAAACCACCCTCGATTTCAGTTGGTTAATTGATGCAACGGATTGCTTTTTACTACATAGTTGTCTAAAGATTGCACACAACTCAAGTAATACGAGGGTGATAGGTCTAGGCAAAGGTCTTCGGACTGCAAGTGGGAGCAGGTGCTGCATTATTATATGATGGTTATGACTTTTTAAACCTTGTATCTTTTTTTCCTTTACATCCACACACCGAGCAATATTAGCTGAGTATCCATCCGGAACACGTACTGTTGAAAGCACCTTACAAAACAACGTCTTTTTTTCATTAGTCATGAAGAATATTGATGGTGGTATGTAGGTTCGATTTCCTTCATGAATAAGATGAAATGCTTTTCTTATTTTTAAAATTTCCAAATCAGCTTGAGCATCAAGTCCATCTTTACCCTTTTTTGAGGTATCAAGTAGTGTTCCTAAAATATTTTCACTTACATTTTTTTCCAAATGCATCACATCAATATTATGACGTATCAAAAGATGTTGCCAATAAGGCAAAGTGAAAAATATGCTTTTCTTCTTCCATGGTCCATTAGCCCTTTCTCTTGTGGCATTGGAATTCTTTCGTTTTCTCTGTCCAATAACTTTCTCTGTAGTTGGAGTCTTACCAAATGTGAATCTCAACTTAGATAGTTGTCTCAAACACTCAATTCCAGTCAAAGTCTTGGGTGCTAGATCATTCTCACACTTGCCATTGAATGAGTTTGCATCATTTCGAAACCTTGTGTGTGATAGGTAAAAATTTTCGATGACCTAAATACCCTTGTTTTTTACAATTGGGTAGTCGCACTGAACATGTATTGTGATTACAATATGGACATGCAAGTTTACCCGACGTACTCCACCCAGATAAGTTAGCATACGCAGGTAAGTCATTAATGGTCCACAAGATTGCTGCACTCATATTGAATGTTTGATTAGAGAACACATCATATGTATTCATGCCAACCTCCCACAACTCTTTTAACTCACCTATCAATGGTTGTAAATATACGTCAATGTCATTTCCAGGTTCACGAGGCCCAGGAATTAACAAAGACATTAGCAAATAAGGCTGCTTCATACACATCCATGGAAGCAAATTATAAACTGAGATTATGACGGGCCAAGTACTATGCTTACTGCTCATATTTGAAAAAGGATTGAATCCATCACATGCAAGTCCTAAACGCACATCGCGAATTTCAGATGCAAAATTAGGGTAAAGAGAATCTAAATGTTTGCAAGCTTGAGAATCAACTGGATGCTTCATAAATCCACCACTAGAAGATCCTACCGAATGCCATCTCATATGTTCAGCTGTATACTTTGACATATAGAACCTTTTTAATCTCGAAATTAGTGGAAAATAGCGGAGGACCTTAGCCGATACTTGCTTGCTAACTATGTCACTTTTATTGACTTTATATCTTGAAGCACCACAACGACAACATTTATCCATGTGCGATGTATCTTTCCAAAATAACATGCAATCATTTGGGCAAGCATCGATCTTTTCATAACTAAGGGCCAATTCATCGATAAATTTTTTAGCTTGTGAAGATGAATTTGGCATGCAATCTCCTTCAGGCAACATGTCTTTAAACGCCTCCAAAACAAAGAGAAAGTCATATTGCTCACATTTCCCAAACACTTGATATGGTAAAGTTTCATAATTGCATCTAATTTTTTATATTTACTCCCAGGATACAACTCCTTATTAGCATCATCAAGCAACTTGTAAAAACGTTCCGACTCAGGAGTCTGGCCTTCAAAAATAGGAGGTTGACTTGATGAACAAACAGTTTGTCCAATCAAGGGTTGCACAAATGTTTCATTGAGAAATTCATGCATTTCACCACTCGTTCCTTCATTACCATTATTTATTTGCATATTATCATGACCCAAATTGGTATGAGGCTCACCTTCAGTAGCATGATCAATATAAGATTCACCGTGATCTGTCCAACGGGCCATCATATAAAGGGGATCCATTCCATGCCAAAGAAGATGACCTCCAACAGTAATTCTATCATAGAAATAACGATTGCAACATTTCTTACAAGGACATATGATCTTGTCGTTTTGGACAGATTTAGCAAAAGCTTCATTCAAGAATAATTCCAACTTATTTCTGTATTCATCAGATCTACGGTCTAAATTTACCCAACTTTTATCCATTCTTATGTCTATTGACGAAACAATGGGGAAAAACAAAAAAAAATGAAATTTAAATCAGTTCAATAGAAATAATCTAAAAAGAAAAAGGAGAAAAGGAGATATGTACATCAAATTAATGTTTGAAAAGGCGAAATTAGGCACTCAGGCATTTTCCACTTACAAGATGAGGCATAGCCTCAATGCGCATTGAGGCGTAAGCTTAAAAAAAAATCAAAATATTGCAAAAGAATGCATTTTAGCATATTTTACTCAAATACTCAATAGAAGTCTACTTAAAAGAAGATAGCTCATACAAATTTGAACTCAAGAAACAAATAAATATCTGATTGTCGCATCGCGTCTGCCAAGTTTTGACACGGTCATAGATATAGATTAATTTATAACACTTGTAGCATGCAAAACTTGTTTGATATCTGGTATTAAAGTCTCAGAACATATAATCATTTGTAATAAAATTCATATCTATCAAAATTCCATTAACGTTTTGAATTCTATCAATCTAACATTTATTATTTAATGACAAGTTCACAACATAGATAAATCTATTAAGTACATATTTAAAGACAATTGCAGCATCTCATTCTTTTATTAATTCATCTACACAAATTGTAGAAGTTGCAACCAAGATGAGAACCAGGTAAGAGTCCCAACTGTGCATTTCCTAATTCCTATTTCGGTAATCCTAATTAAGTTAGAATAAAAAAACCACTAAATCTCGATCAAGTGATTCTGAATATTGTTCATTCGTTCATCAAGTGTGTCGGTTTTGTGGGCTAAAACACATCTCAATTGTGAGATTGAAAACGATATTGTGTACAAAACATTTTTGTCATAGAAACAAAACATCGAACATGTAATCTACATCAAGAAATTCATCCTCAAAACACACATAGTGTAACCAACATCTTTATATAGTGTAGAACTCGAAATAATGCATCAACGCTCAAAAGCTATCTCAGTTTGGAACTCAAAAACTGTCATCTTATTAAAAAAACCTAAAATCAAATAAGTAAATAGATGATGAGCCTTACCGTATTCGATGAGAATTGCGAAAGATCTTGAATACAGATGAAGGGCGCAATGTAAATCTCCCGCTTATGTTCCAGGTTGACAAAGAATGAAGGGAGATATTAGCCGATTTGATGAATTTTGAGGGAAATATTTTCTTCCTGGAATGTAAATCCCGCGGCTGTGGTAAAGTCATTTTTCAATTTGGAGCCAAAGATTGTTTTGGGCTTTTAGGCTTTTTACCATCTGTACTCGGCTATTAAAAAAAAAAAGGTTTGCAATTGTACCATATGTATCATGAGTTGTACACATAAATTAATTAAGAGGGAACAATATTTTACTTTTGGTGCCTTTTTATTGTTTATATTTTATATTGCACTTACTGCTATATAAGATTTTTTTTTTATTAAAAAGGGTCAACTAATAATTCTCAAAACATTGGAACGTTATTAACAAAGTGTAGGAAAACTTTGTTGATCAATAATTAACATTGATTTTGCTTTTATACTTAGAAAGTTTTTTAGAAACATTATTAGGGGCAAATTTTTTAACCCCTAATTATAAGAGTTGACAAGTAAGCAGTGCCACGTGTGAAACAAAAATTAGGGGCATCTTTGTTTGCCCTAATTAGTGTTAATAGAGGCATTACATACTTTTGCCCTGATTTATTATTATTCACTACACCAAAATATGAGAATTGTCACGCAAAGAATTTTGATGTAGTCACGATTATAAACCGTAACTAATTTTTTCGCTGATTGTCACACTATTTTGTTGAGGAGTCACGGTTTTAAACCGTGACCACTCTATTCGCGGATGGTCACGGTTTAAAACCGTGACTCCCATATAATTATTAAAAAAAGGGAAAATTTTAAGCAGCAAAATCACAAAATCAGAACGGATGAGAAGTCACGATAGCTTTCACACAATTTAGCCCCAAATTGGTGAGGAGAGAACCGAGAATGATTCAACAATAACGATTAGCTCAAAGCTCTTCTTCTCCCGCGAAATCTGTTGCTAGGTCGGACGGAAAGGATGGCTAGGTCAATTGCACAAAGAAATGAGAGAAGGATCGATAAGGAGATCTGCTGCTCGTCTTCTCATCACCGTTCGGCGATCGGTGCTATGGTCACGCTCGACCACCATATCTTCAAGGTCGGTTTCTATTTCTTTATTTTAATGACCGATTGTAGGTCGGTTCCACTGCCAGTGTGCCAAATCAACATTTAGTTTTGTCCTCTCCCAAACCAAAGTCACGGCTTCTACCCTAAAATAGCTCCAAAATTTTTCAGAAACTCACATTTTTTGGCAGAATTCTCATCTTCCTTCAATAATCTCGACGGCCGTGTCTCTCCTACCTTCCTGCTGGATAAACCTTCGAATTTTTCATATCCAAACAACCTACGACCACCCTCCCGCCATCTGAATTTTCCGATGACATGCAATAAGGTAGTAGTGGACGCAATAGTGGAGCTAAAGCGAGTGGAGGTAGAGGGCAAAAATGTGTGGGCCAAAAATCGAGCCTACGCCATTAATGGCAGCTAAAAGGTGGGATTTTGAATCTAAAATCTTTGTCTCTTTCTGTTCAATTTTGATTACCAATTGCATCGGAATAATTAGGCTTAATTTGAACGAAACTTTTACATGCCCAATTTAACTATTCAAGGATATGAGTTTATTCCCAATTGACACTAACGGCAATCGTTTGCTTCAATTCTGACCAAGTACATTTCAATGTGATATGTTTAGTTTGAGCCTATGATGATTTGGCATCTCCAAATCTTATTATGAAATTTGATACGATTAATTTTGAAGCCCTGGTTCGGCATATATGAAATTATATATGCAACTACCATCCAGAAAAAAACAACACAAAAGGCATGGGAAACATTCCTTTAATCATCTCAACTCCAATGCCCAACATGAATTTTCCACCTACCACAAAAATCTGAAGAAAATGCTTTTAAGTTATAGATTCTCCCTAAATAAACCTTACAATTTAATCTTTTTCTTTATGATTTATTTCCCATGTTTATAATAATAAGCAATAACACTTATTATACCTAAAATGGAAAGGAAATCGGCAAGCTTCCATTATGATTTATTCTACACAGTCTATTGCTAGATAGAATTAGTTTACGTAACGTTTGATAAATTATCATTAAGAATGATCAATGTATTTGTTCAATGCAATACTTCCCAAGTGCTATATGGAGTTCAACTAAATTGTAAGTGAGCTCTTAGATTTTCTAATGTCAAGAGTGGGTATATATCCTTATCCTTTAGTCCTAGTTCTATGGTTGATTTCGAGGGAGAACCCGTCAAATTCGAGGAGGTACTACAAGCATATGAATGTGAACAAATATCCTTATTAGGGCCATATGGTTTGTACTACAAGCATCATAAGTCAATTAATGTTCCTTTTTGTCCCTACTTTAATTTGAGCTTTTGTTTTCTTACGACATCATCATCATATTAATAGGACCTTTAATTTTGCATTTCAGAGCAAAAGAACCATTTTTGCCTCAGATATCAAAGAGCTACTTGAGAATCAAGTAATATCTACTTTCTTTGCTTCTCTTGCTTGCTTTTCGTTCTTCTTTTTGGTTTAGTTCTTGGGCAGAAATTCTTTAGTGGCGAACGGATGACGATCCGACTGGTAAAAAAAAATCTTGTTAATAAGTTTAGTTTGGAAGACGATTTAGAGGTATACATTGCATTCCATCCTAGATTTTCTTTTGGCCCCCCTTTTTTCCCTTTTTATCGAATTTGTGTATCATTGGGTACATCTATGTTAAGAAACATAGGTTTGATAGAAACAGGAGAACGATAAGGGCTTCCATCACTGATCTTTGAATACATGTTATGTTTGGTAGAATGTATATTTATAGGTAGCCTTCTTCTCTTTCTCTATCATTGTAGCATAAGTAAGATGGTGGGGTGTTCTAGTTAAGACAATTTTATTGTGAATGTCATTTTAGGGTTGTATTATATATTTGAGAAACAAGCTAGAGTCATTAATGGCTATAGTGTTTGCACTTCTCTATTTGGTTTAGAGAAAGTGATGGTTCCTTAGGAATTTGGAGTAATTAACCCATTGGAAAGAAACTTTTTCCTTTTCTTGTGATCAAGTAAATAAGTAGCTTTTTATTAAGTACAATAAGGTTACTTAGTGCTTACACAAGATCACATCAAAATTATACTGTTGCAAATTTTCATTTTAGAGAGGATTAATGGAGATTCACAAGAATTTCTAGATAGAGCTATGATTTTACTGAGAATTAATATTCTTGAGTTTGTTACTTAGTACAAGTAAAATTTACTTTTCACTGACTTGAGCGATATTGTCTATAGTGAATTTGTTCTAGTTAGGTTTCACCAAAATGGAAAAAAGTGTTGTTCATAATTATTTTCCAGTTATAGTTTACTTCTATACATTTTGTATTAAGAATTGATAAAACTAATTATACAATTAGGTCCTCATCTCGTTATTCTATTTCCTCGTTGAGTTTTATCATGGTTCTTTCTTTTTTTTCTTTTTTTTTAAATGATATTTTGATTTTATCAAGTTTTCCTGAATTTTACTATGTACATGGACATACTAATAGTTCTTCATTAGTTTTGAGTTTCTACATGAAATTCACAACTTGTTTTTGAGCTGCAGAAGTGCTGTATGAAGAGGCTAAGGATGTTGTTGCTAATATCGGGCATCGTTTACAACTAGGTTCCAAGCTCTCCAATATTGTTAGAAGCAGAGAAAATGTTGTTGCACTGTTCAAGTTATGGAGATAGGATTGTAGGATTTGTTTGATCTCAAAGTCTGAGAGTTTAGATCTTGTTTTGGACATGGCTATGCTGATTTTCTTGAATTTTGTTAGTAAGGATTTTTTGTGTTAAAAACAAACTTGTTAGGTTGAATATTGGTGGGGACAACGCAATAGGTAAATTTTGTGAGTAAAATTGTTCTTTGGAGCATTGTAGAGTGATGACATTAGCTTTTGATCCAATTGATGTATGTAAACGAAGCCTGAATTGATGAAGATTTTGTGAAGTTGTGTTGCATATGAAATCCTTTGGTCTTTGGAGCATTTGATTTTTGGGTAATGCAAAATTTCAGGCACCCTTTTCATTTATTTTCTTTCTTTTATTATTTTTAAAAGAAATTCTACTGCCCATTGGGGTCACGGTAAAATACCGTGACCCACAATTTTTTTTTTTGTTTTTAAATTGGTCACGGTTTAAAACCGTGACCAATGAAAATTGATCACGGTTTAAAACCGTGACAAATTGGTCACGGTTCAAAATCGTGACCAAATTGTCACGGTTAATAACCGTGACCAATTTGTCACGGTTTTAAACCGTGACAAAATGGTTGTGACGGTGTCTTTTGTCACGGTTGTAAACCGTGACAAATTCGAATTGTCACGGTTTTAAACCGTGACAATTCGCGTGTTATGGTGTAGTGATTAGGGACATATAATTTATTTTGCCTCTAATCTAGTGCCCCTATTACCCATTTTTTTAGTAGTGAACTAAGATATCTTGTACTACTGTTAATCAGAAATTTCTTCAATAATTGTCTTTTTTTTTTTACAAGGTTCTCATGTCCCTTCTTTAATTTTGTGTACGTACAATTAATTTTTTGATGTACACTAACAGATAGAAGTTTAGAAGTTTATTGCAAACTTTATTCAACAAAAAAAAAAGTTTATTGCAAATTTGAAATTTAATTTCAAGCTGAGAGCATGAGACACAAGACTTCGTAAAAAATGTGAATTCAACCGAAAATGTTGTAAGTTAAAGTACTAGACTATTTCAAAAAAAGGGGTGGTCAAAGTACTAGACAATGTCTTCCTTCTTCTTCTCCTCCTTCTTCCCTTTTTTTTTTTTTTTAAACGCCAAACGTCGATCACGTCTTGTATTTGATTGATGTGCTAAGGCCATTTTCAATGCTCCCCATGAATTGCACCATCCGACAATAAAGAGAGAGAGGAGAGAGATAGGAAGGGAAAAAAATGAGAGAGATCCACTTTTCTTAATTTCTTAATGTTTTAATCTCTTTTATCTCCATTATTATTCTACTTTTTCTTCATAGATATCGGTACCAAGTCCAAATATAAACACCCGTCCAGAATTCTTCTACCGCTATTCTATTATTATTTTTGAATTTATCTCTATCCCTCTTCTTTTTTACTGTTCCTCTTTTTTTTCTCTACACTTCCTTCAATTCACTTTAATATAAAATAACTTTTTCTTCCTTTCTCTCTCCTCTCTCTACTGCACATCCAATGCAATTCACATTGCATTGGAGATGAACTCAATATACACATTAGCAAGAAGACACCAAGATTTACAGAATTACCATATTGCAATGTTTCTTTCGTACTCTCCTTGTCTTTATTTTGTTTTATTTCTAGTTTGTTATTACCGTTTTCTACTAAATATGCATTACATAGAATAATTGGAAATGATTTTTGGACTTATCGTTTATTTTCTAAATTTAAGGTGACGAAAATTGTAAATTTGTCTATTTAATTGTGACATCGACTGCAATAACATTAACTATTGCAAATGGAAGGATAGGTAAGTCAATATACATGGTTTTTTTTTTTTGGTTCATTTGTAAACACTGTTTAAAATCATTGAACAAAATGAGATTGTGAACATTATCTAAAGTATACATACTACACTTAATCAAATAAATATATTTTATTTGTCACTTTTCTTTCTCAGTGTAATTCTTGAAGCTAAATATTAACAATCAAAACACATGCATAACTTACTTACAACTTACAACATATACAATTTTTTAATCACTCTCTAATTTATAAGAACGAAAATGTTAAATAATGACTCGATGCAAATAAGCCATCTGGATAAAAACTTCTAATATATATTATCAGAAAACAAGAAATTCCTTTTATTTTCCAATCCTAAAATTTGAGAAAATTTTCAAACCAACTTCCATGGCTTATATAATAATAATTAATTAAACATGTCGCATCTTCTTCTCACCTCGCCCTTGTCCCCTGTCTTGACTCCAAAACCACCAACCTTCTCCATTGCCTTACCAAGATCATCAAAGAAAGCCTTCGAATCCTTAGCATATTTTTCAATGAATGGCTTCGTTCTTGGGTCTGTAACAAGTGCATTGTCTGAAGCTAGAATTCCCAGTCCCTTTTGCAAATTCTGGAAATATTTATTATCGAAAACTCCGGGAGACATCACGTCGAGAAATGCAGACACGGCCGGATTTTCGGTGTAATATAATTAGCGCAGAGGATTTTCAACGCCGCGGCGAGTTTAGGGTTCATCGACAGATCGACTTTCTTGCCAAATAGTCTGTTACTGAATTCATTGCAGTGACTGAATCCAATGGTGTGGCCACCGCCTGTTAACACCACCATTTCTTGGACGGAGAGGTTCTTGGCCTCAAAAATGGATATTATTTGGTCCAAGCTTTGGTTAGACCTGGCTAGGTTGCCTTCAACACGTGAAGCTTGTGAAACAAGCCCACCTTTACGACCCAATGGCACTTTATAATACCCGTCATTGTTATGAGGTTGCGGGTGGCCATGGCGAGGATGTCGGCGCAAGAGACGACCCCAGGACAGGAGAGCTCGACCGCGGTCTTGATTCGGGAGACTACGTCGAACTCATCACCCGCCAAAGAATGGTAAATCTCGGCGTCCCTCTCGGCCGTGTTGTTGTTGGATGATCTAACAAGAACCGAGGCATCACAACCGTCGACCACACAATCGTGGAAGAAGACCCGGAGGGTGGCGGCCGCAGTGGTCGGAGATTGCGATTCCTTGTCGTGGACAATTGTGGTTACAATGTCTTGAAAATGTGGGCATGTTTTTGCATAATAATCTAATGAGAGGGTTGATTTTGAGAAGGCAATGGGAGAGACGACAAAAAGGATGAGGAAGAGCAATTGTAATGGTAATTGTAATTGTAATTGTAATGGTAATGCCATGGTTGGAGAGGGTGTAACAGATCAACAAGACAAAGGACCTGTAATTCCTCTCTTAGAAGGAGAAGAAATTGATTGATGAATTATTAGAAGGGAGATGATGAATAACGAATTAAGGAAGAAGAAAGTGGAAGAAGAGGATGGGGGAGAAAATTGAAAGGATAAATGAAGAGATTTCATAGGAGAATGATAGGATAAAATTGAGAGGTAGGTTTTTGTAGGTTTTGGTATGTGGTGATACAAGCTTTATGCATGTGGAAAATTGAGAGAGGAGCGTTAAATGTGAATGATTAATGGAGTATACGAAATGTATCATGCAAAATGGATGGTTGTCGGATTTATGATCAAACATATATATTCAATCAAAGATATACCATCAAATTAACATTGAATTGATTGACGGATGGTGCTGGTCTAGTCTAATTACTTGAGTAATGCTATAGACATTTACTTCATGGTTCACCATGTAATTCATATTGGAACGATTATGTGTCAAAATCTTATAAAATAATATATCATTATCATTGTACATTATTTTATAAGATTGTGACATGCATATGACTTCAATGTCAACTATGGGGTGGATCATAAATGTATACGGTATTATTCCTAATTACTTTACATTCTACTTTTTGTTATATTTTATTTATTTATTTATTTATTTTTATTTTTTTGGGAGAAGGTTGTTAAGACTTATTTGTAATTAAGCATTTCAACATAATTCATCAGAGTTTTCTTTAACATTCTTTGAAAACATCAATTTCGTCTAGCATGTATGAGAAAACCACGTATGTTATTTTGTGTTTAACAACTTATATTATATATAAAAAAAAAATTTCTTTTAATTCCATCAATTTGAAATATACTTGCATTTTATTCTTTGAATAAATACTTGGGGCTTGGTTTTCAAGGTTTTTATAAAAAGAGACTACTTTGTGTTAAAGGTGTAGAATGATTATCGAAGAACAAAAAAATTAATATTTTTTATAAAATATGAATATGAGTGTAGAAAATTTGATTTTAGTTTAATTGTCGAACAAGCACTCGCTTAATTGTTCTCAAGCTAAAAGTATTGCAGGAAGAATAATAATAATAATAATAATAATAATAATAATAATAATAATAATAATAATAATTAACAACATGAAAACAGAAGAAAAGTATTTGATATGTTGTTTCAGGGACGTACATTTTATATAATCAACTTTTAAATTTTGAACATTAACGATTGTTTTACATTGACCAAAGAAAGAATTAAAACTTATACAATACTTAAACAAAGAAAAAAAAACAGAAGAAGAATTCATAAATTTAGTACATTTATTGTTGGAAGTGACCGACTAAATGCGAACGTTTACAAGCCTAACTCTCTGACTTGCAAAACTACAAGTTCTATTAATTAATCCGGCCGGTCTAGGTTTTTGAGCTGGCTCGATTGCCTTTTTTAAGCTCTGTTTGGCTCGTATCCCCCTTAAGTGAGCCACAAGCAAAGTCAAGTACGAGCATTTTCCGAGCCGAACTTAATTAAACTTATCGAATCGGCTCGATTCATTAATGTCCCTGTACTCAATCCCTATACTATCAATGGAATCACCGGTTCAATTGTTGCCACAAGAATTCATCTACATAAAACAAACAATTACATAAATCATAGGAAATACAACTTCCCGAAACAAAATGTTTGTACCCCACTCTCTCTCCATTTTCCCCCTTAATATCTAATCTAAGTGAAATTCTTATGCCATTGGTCATTCCGATTAGTTCTACGTAGGACTTTGCTAATCACGTGTCACATTTCATTAATAGATTTAGATATCGATCAACAAAAGTTGGATGGTTGACACTAAATAAAGTTTGTGGAAATTGTACAAAATGGCTAATTTTTTAATGGATTGTTCAAAAGAAGCTAAATATTAGCATGTTTTCATTCTTATCCATTTCCTTTTTTTTGTTCCCACTTTGCCCCTATGGCCTAGGTAATAGATCAAGAATCAAAATTGTACCAACTCTCAATTTTCTTCACGTGAAATCATATTATTCCCCAAGATTGAAAGAGAAACTCCATCACTTTCTCTAGCCATTTAAGACCTTGAATTTTAGATCCATCTCTCGAAATCTCAGATGCCATTTGAGACCCCCAAGTTTCAGACGCCATTCCTTTCTATTGCCCTAATTTCTGATTCCATTTTTCCATTCTCCTAGAATCCATTCAAGATCCATTGTTTCTTCTTCTCGTTGTCTAGAAGCCATTCGAGATCCATCATCCATATCAATTCCAAATCCAATAAAGGTATGTTTATATGCAGATACTAATAGCACATGTATTTATGATTTATTTATTTTAATTTTTTTGATAAATTTTTCATTTTCTCGCTCTAAAAATTGCGCTTGGCTGTGTCATCTCTCTCTCCCTATCCATAGTTAAAATTTTGTGGTGACGAAATGAAATTTTGTTTTCTATAAGTTAATACGGTGCTTGATTTGAGAAGTATTCTTTGTCACAAGTTCAATCTGGCAATGGGTTTGGTGGATAAGAAGTTTCACCTTTGTCGAAATATTGATTCGATATCGAGTTTCTTTTCTTTCTTTCTTGTTTTTTGGAGTTTCTTTTCTATAACTTCAAAAGTAAAATTTACTTTTCAAATTAATATATTCTCTGAAATTGGAGCAAACTGACAACTTCAAGAATTTAGTCTGATGTTGAGCACCACATTTTGTTTTTGTGTTTAAAAATGTGCCTAATCATGGAAAATTTTACCTAATTAGCTCTACATAATCAATTAATATCAATTTTTGCATAATTTGCTCTTGAATATGATATATTTGCTTCCCTTCCCCCCTCCCCCCTCATTGTGTAACTCTTCTTTTTTTTCCCCTATTGTTGATTATATGGAATTCGTATTAAATGTCATGAGAATGATTCTATATTGTTTTAAAAATTTAGAAACTCTATAATTGTTAATTTTCAAATTTACCTAATTCATCTTACCTTTTAATATCAATAACAATTAATCGGTAATTTAATATTGACTCTAGTCTCTTCAAAATGTGTAAGGAAGATAGAATTTGGATGGACAATAGGTAAAGTTGAAGATAGAGAACCACTGGTAAGGACTTGATGATCAAATGCCTAGCAGTGCAGCAACAATAACAAGATAAGCTTAACTTCAATCGTCATAAATTTTGCCTTCACTATTAATATATACAAATATTTTCAATGTGAATATATGATACATTGTAATTCATGGAGGAATTAATTAGATGTCCACATAATTAATTACATTCTTGATCATATGTTAAAGCCAATAAATTAACCTAATCATGGAGTTCATTGCTATCAGGTTTCAGGATCACGAGTCCTAATTTTTAAAGGAAATTAATTACCACTTCAATGTACATACAAAAATCTACTTGAAACATATATACAAGAATGTCAATATATAATTAGCATATAGAATCAATTTTTCATAAATTATATATTCTATGAGAGCAATGTGATTATTGGTGTTGTCTCGTGATTATTGCATGTAAATAGAACAACAATCTGATTTTTTTGTTTTTGTAAATGATTAGGCTTGGGTGTACGAGGCAATTCGGGAGCTTGGATCTAAGTTTGCCAATTGATGATAGTCTGTCTCAAATTATGCGGTGGGAAGGTTCAAAGACAATTGGCCATGTACGATGACTACATTGAAAGTAGCACCGTAAGTATTCTGTTTTCACTTAAAGGGGGCTATTTTATTTTATTTTATTTTTCATTTTTTGTAATGGTAATTAATGAATTTTTTCTCTTGCAAGTTCATATCTGGGTTACACTTCGTCCAACTAAAGAAGAACAACAGAAGCAGTATTGGACAAGCATAAAGCCTCTATTCGACGTTGCAGACGATGTAGTTAATGAGGCTTGGTGTATGCGTTGAATTGCTACGTTTCTTTTAATATGGTTGTGCCGCTGCCTTCTCTTTTGCTCAACTTATTTTGGTCATTTCACGAGGACATGCATTTTGTGAATGTAATGTCACGATTTAGGGATGTGTGGCATTGGCATATGTAATGATTGCTGCAACGCATTTATAAATTAGACAATGACTTTGACATAAGTCATTATTTTGTTTGTAATTTGTGGCTCGCTCATGTAACGTGCAAGTTTAACTCTTTGTTGTAGTTATTTATTTGATTCATCAGAATTACTCACCAATTGTTGAGAACTTCGTCATTCTCGATAATTGCTTAGTAAATTGTCTAGATTTGTACGTACAAAATGGCCTTCTGGACATTTAAAATGTTAAAACATGACAGTCGAATTGTCCAGAACTTCATTCAGGATAATTGATTAGTAAAGTGTCTAGATTTACAGGTACAAAATGACCTTCTGGATATTTAAAGAGTCAAAAAATGTCAGATTGTCATATATCTTTTAGGACACTTACTTTCTGAAAATATCTAGATATCTCTTAATGTCCTTCTTGACAATTGAACTGTCAAAAAATGTCAAACGGTCATGTATCTTTCAAGACATTTACTTAGTAAAGTGTCTAGATTTATAGGCACAAAATGACTTTCTAGACATTTAAAGTGTCAAAAAATGTCGCATAGTCATATGTCTTTCAAGGCAGTTACTTACTAAAATGTCGTGGTGTCGTCAGATAAATGTCTTCTTTGAAACTTTATGAACAACATATCTAAAAGGGATTTTAACAAACATATTTGTGAACCATTTGGCCAAAAAGACATTTTGTGATTACAATTGGTTGTCACACATTTATTATCTTCAACAACCATCATATTTACAACCTTAAAATTCACCATCAATAATATTAATAAATCACAACAACCACACCATCTATCTCTTACAAAGGATTTCAATGATTATCTAGTACATTTCATACTATAGCATAGTTGGAAAATCAAATATAAATTAGCAGTGTCAATGTAACATCCAATTAATTCTATCTATAATTACATTAAGTCTTAACTCAACAAGTTTATTTTCACAAGATCATCTATAACTTTTTTAAATACATTATGTGTGAATAAAGAAGATGTAAGATAATTACCTTCAACCTTCAATTTTGTTTAAATTTTTGAACCACTGAAGCATGGTTTCTACACAACAATGAAGGAAACTTTTTTCTTTTTTTATTTTTTAAAACTTAAATCATCCCAAATCGTATGAACAAGTAAGAAAATGCATCTTTTATTTTTCATTTCCCTTTTCCCAAGTAAATGTCTTTTCAAATGTGTTTTTTATCCAAAATAAAGTACAATTACTTTTACACATTGGTCAATAATCATTTCTTGGGCCACTAAACAACTTAATTATAACTTTACATATTTCAAGGGCATATTAGATATTTTCTCATTAAATTTGACCACTTTTGCATTAATATTTAAAATTAGCCTTATTTGACTTGGTAAGACATTTTTTGGCCATTCATGCAATTATCCCATAAAGTTTAATGACTATTAGTTATATTTCAAAATAAAGTAAGTATTTACAACTTCATCATTTGGTGACTGTTCATTAAATTTAACCGAATATAATTATGCATTAACTTAGATATGTATCAAAAAGCCAAGCCGAGTCGACTTGCGAGCCAAAATTTCATGCTTAAGCTCGACTGGGTGTTAAGCGAGCCTTTTGCAAGTCAAGTTGCATGGCTCGAATAGTGTAATTAATATATTTTTTTCAAAAATCTAAAAATGAATAAAAATTAATTCAGCTACAATTTATAACTAAACGGACTATTGCAGTTTACTTTTTAAAATTTGAACAAGAATAATAATTAAATTAAAACAAAAGAAAGTAATGAAACTAATTTATACAATTGTTAAGCATTAAAATAGAACAAAATTCGACAAATTTAGTACAGCATCCTTATTATAGCAAGGAGGAAAATCACTTTTTCTCAATCCAAAGGAATACAAGTTGATTGATAAAATTATAAATCCTTGTATTTAGAATGGGTATTTTGCATTTAGAGTTTATATGACAAGGCTTATGATTTGGTGTCTATATGTGGTGGGTAAAGTATCCCCTCCACTGCTAGGGAACACGTGTTGATCATCCAATCACATGTGAATACTTTAAAGTATTCACATGTGGGAACTGAATCGCAGTCACATGTGGGCATATCGTTTACGTATATGACAAAGGTTTAAAAATAAATAGTTTCCAATCTATGCATTCTTAGTTACATTCTTTCAAAAAATGTGATTAATTAAAAAATTATGTTTCTCTTTCATTATTTTCAATTTCTCATTACATTAATTTGATAATTTTTTAAAAAATATTTTTTTATACATTTTCTATACATCTCAACTAGACACATCTAAAAATAATTTTTTTAAAAAATCTCCTTTAGCCTATATGTTTCTGTCAATTTCTAAATTCAGTTCTACCAAGAAAAAATGAATAACGATTCAAAAAAAAAAAGAAAAGAAAAGAAAAGAAAAAGAGAAAGTGTAATACCAAGGCTGAAATTGTTACAAACTTCAATGACTTCTAATGCAAAATTTGAAGTTCGGTACCGTTTTGAAATTTTAACTTCCTCCCCATTCAAACTGTAGCAATTCCTCCTTCAATCTCACTCCCCCAGTTCCTGTTCCCCGTCACTCACAACTCACAGGCTGAACCCGCTTAACACTTTTCTCTGGATCGAAATAAATTCAGCAAACCTCTTTCTTGCATCCACTCTGTAAGTCGTTAAAATTTTGTTAAATTCATGACTTACTTTCAATTTTCGGAAAAAAAAGTCACTTTTTGCCAATATTATTGATCAGTAAAATTACTTATTCTAAAACGCACATAGTTACTTACCATCACTTTTTCATCTTAGTCGAATGTGTATAAGCCTTACTCCTCAATAGTCGATTTAACAGCAAAAGTTGAAAGCCTTAACGTCTAGTGCATATTTTGAAGTCCCAAGACTGATGCTAAAATTAAAAGGATTGATAGAAAAGTTTTGCACGCTGGGGAGGAACTATTGAAAGAAACTTTACCGTTACAAATGGGATCACGTCTCTACAAATTGGAAGGGCTTAAATCAAATACTTGGTACGAAGTAAGGACATCCTATCCAGCTTCTGTATGTATGTTGAATATCTATTTTTCTTCGTTGTATTCTAAAATGTTATGGCGGTGAAACTCAAGCAAACTTGGTAAAATGAAATTACAGATACCTTCTCGTTTCTCTCTACAACTAAAGAAAGAGAGTTAAGATGTGCGGTTTCCTACGGGAAGGAAATTACTCAATACAGAAAAGTTGATTTTCAAGACTGATGGAATAGATTCACTCAGTGACCATGTTTCATTGTGCATCATTGGCTTATCAATAATCAATCCTTTCTCTCACGAGATTTTGAAATCAAGAGTCTGCTTTCTTTGTTCTGCAGGGATTGCTGTAATTTTGCAAGAAAGAAAAGAAATGAACAAATTTTATCAGTGCAGTCTGCCGTACCGACTCTCAATTCCTCAGCCTGTCCGCCTCTCCTTACCGCCAGCACCGGCACCACAGTTCCCTACCTCTCCATTTCCCCACCTTCTTCTTCCGCCCGATCCGTTTTCCTCCTCTTCATAATTTATCAGATTTTCTTTCTTCACTAAATTTCAGCAACTATTCGAAGTTTCGAAAATGCTCGATTCGAGGTGGCTGTACTATTGCTCGCTGATCTTTATCATATCGCTCACGTATTCGGTATTCACTCATGGGAATGTGTAAGTATATTATTCAGCAATTGTTGTATAGATTTTAGTTTTATTGTAGATTTAGGTAAAACTTTGATACTTTGCTCTTGCATCTTTGGATGGATTAAGCATCAATTTTTTTTATTTCGTGCTGAATTATATTATTAGTTAATAACGTTTAGGCCTTGAGTTTAATTTTGTTACCGAGGATGCGCATAGTCGAGTAATTACTTCTTCTTCCTCTGTATCAGCGAAACCAATACCATCTTTGGCTTGGCTTCTACATAAGTAATGAAGAAATTTTACGTACCTCTTTCTTGCATCCACTCTGTAAGTCGTTAAAATTTTGTTAAATTCATGACTTACTTTCAATTTTCGGAAAAAAAGTTACTTTTTGTCAATATTATTGATCAGTAAAATTACTCATTCTAAAATGCACGTAGTTACTTGCCGGCACTTTTTCATCTTAGTCGAATGTGTATAAGCGTTACTCCTCAATAGTCGATTTAACAGCAAAAGTTGAAAGCCTTAACGTCTAGTGCATATTTGGAAGTCCCAAGACTGATGCTAAAATTAACAGGATTGATAGAAAAGTTTTGCATGTTGGGGAGGAACTATTGAAAGAAACTTTACATTTACAGATGGGATCACGTCTCTACAAATTGGAAGGGCTTAAATCAAATACTTGGTATGAAGTGAAGATGTCCTATCCAGCTTCTGTATGTATGTTGAATATCTATTTTTCTTCGTTGTATTCTAAAATGTTATGGCGGTGAAACTCAAGCCAATTTGGTAAAACGAAATTACAAATACCTTTCCGTTTCTCTCCACAACTAAAGAAAGAGAGTTCAGATGTGCGGCTTCATACGGGAAGGAAATTGCTCAATACAGAAAAGTTGATTTTCAAGACTGATGGAATAGATTCACTCAGTGACCTGGTTTCATTGTGCGTCATTTGCTCATCTATAATCAATCCTTTCTCTCACGAGATTTTGAAATCACAAGTTTGCTTTCTTTGTTCTGCAGGGATTGCTGTAATTTTGCAAGAAAGAAAATAAATGAACAAATTTTATCAGTGCAGTCTGCCCCACCTTCTTCCTCCGCCCGATCCGTTTTCCTCCTCTTCATAATTTATCAGATTTTTTCCACATTAAATTTCAGCAACTATTCGAAGCTTCGAAAATGCTCGACTCGAGGTGGTTGTACTATTGCTCACTGATCTTTATCATATCGCTCACGTGTTCGGTATTCACTCATGGGAATTTGTCAGTATATTATTCAACAATTGTAGTACAGATTTTAGAGTTATTGTAGATTTAGGTAAAACTTTGATACTTTGCTCTTGCATCTTTGGATGGATTAAGCATCAATTTTGTTTTATTTCGTACCGAATTATATTATTAGTTAATAACGTTTAGGCCTTGAGTTTAATTTTGTTCCCGAGGATGCGCATAATCGAGTAATTACTTCTTCTTCCTCTGCATCAGCGAAACCAATACCATGTCTGGCTTAGCTTCAACATAAGTATTGAAGAAATTTTTTTGTATCTCTTTCTTGCATCCACTCTGTAAGTCGTTAAAATTTTGTTAAATTCATGACTTACTTTCAATTTTTGGAAAAAAAAGTTACTTTTTGTCAATATTATTGATCAGTAAAATTACTCATTCTAAAATGCACATAGTTACTTACCAACACTTTTTCATCTTAGTCGAATGTTTATAAGTCTTACTCCTCAATAGTTGATTTAAGCGCAAAAGTTGAAAGCCTTAACGTCTAGTGCATATTTGGAAGTCCCAAGACTTTTGCTAAAATTAACAGGATTGATAGAAAAGTTTTGCATGTTGGGGAGGAACTATTGAAAGAAACTTTACATTTACAAATGGGATCACGTCTCTACAAATTGGAAGGGCTTAAATCAAATGCTTGGTATGAAGTGAAGATATCCTATCAAGCTTCTGTATGTATGTTGAATATCTATTTTTCTTCGTTGTATTCTAAAATGTTATGGCGGTGAAACTCATGCCAATTTGGTAATATGAAATTACAGATACCTTCTCGTTTCTCTCTACAACTAAAGAAAGAGAGTTCAGATGTGCGGCTTCATACGGGAAGGAAATTGCTTAATACGGAAAAATTGATTTTCAAGACTAATGGAATAGATTCACTCAGTGACCAGGTTTCATTGTGCATCATTGGCTTATCTATAATCAATCCTTTCTCTCACGAGATTTTGAAATCACGAGTCTGCTTTCTTTGTTCTGCAGGGATTGCAGGTACTAGTAACTGTTAAGCCTGAAGGAGTTGTTGCAATACCAGGGACATAGGAGAGGAAGTATGTTATATTTAATATAGGGAACCTTAAGTTCTTATTTCATTATTATCATATTTTCATAGCCTCAGTTCATGCTTCCCTATAAATACTGATTTTATCCAGTATAATGCTAAGAATAGTTAGTATAAGTGAAAAAAGATTCGCTTTGTTTGATGATAAATAAAATCAACATTGAGGATTCAAGTGGCTCGTATTGAGCCTGCTATTCTTAGTTGTCTTGTACCTCATCATGACTGGCTAGGATAGTAGGAATGTTTACCACCAAGGCACCAACCCTCACTATAAATAATGGATCATAACACTCATGTTCACACAATCTTCCATCAATGAATACTCTCTTCAGTTTTGCCAGATCGGATTTCAATTTTCAACGTCAACATTATTAATCAGTATGACAACGGATATTACGAGGCATAACTATGATATCTTGTTTCAATTTCCTATTGCTTTCTTATTGCACTTGTGATCACAGCTTTGAAGGAAATGCAACCTTTAGATGTTATTTTGTTTGTAAACAAGCTCAACGTAAGTTAGCATGTTTATGCGGTGGCTTTTATGGTGACGTACTTGTTTCAAACAAATAAGGAATAGTCACGTTCGTCTCATTATATAATATACAGAGTGAAATTTATTAACCTGTTAATTGAGTCATCATTTACCATCTTACAGTTGCTTCAACAGGCCATTTTCTTTGGCTCGGGGATGGATTATGTAGTATTGCTCTTTTATATTCTTTGCATTCACCACTTTACTCAACTAGTTCATTTTTATTGCATTTGGACTTTCAAGGTTCTCATTTCAAGGTTAATCTGCATTAGTATTGATTGGTTGTATCTGGATTTTTGAGCTAAAGAAAGTGAGCAAAACAATAAACTAAAGAACTATTATGTACTATTTGAACTCATTGTTAACAGACTGTAATACGCAAAATTATCATAAATGAACAAATTAAGGAAATCATAAAAGTCCGTTGGCTCCTTCATTTATGTGAAGATCGATAATTGATTTTGTCAAGCCGATCTATTCTCTCGCCAAAAATTTATGGGTAAGGATCACAAATGTATTTGGGCTGTTATTATAATGTATCAAAATATCTCCACTTTATGTTTTATCGACTATCATTTGCTTTGCATTGATAATATTTACAAGTTTCATTTCATTTGGAACTTCGATCTGTTTTGT
Source organism: Jasminum sambac (assembly GCA_018223645.1). NCBI lineage: Eukaryota > Viridiplantae > Streptophyta > Magnoliopsida > Lamiales > Oleaceae > Jasminum > Jasminum sambac. Next base: position 26,043,178 of record CP073640.1, on the reverse strand, counting down.
CACTATTTAGTATGATCTATGACAACTTACATTTCTCCTAATGTATTGCAGTTTTTGATGAGTTGCTTCTTGGCATTCCTCACAAAGCCTGGTATGTCGTATTCTTGGTATTGCTCTGCTTGGGCTTAGCTGTTGTCGTCCCAAAATTTCTTCCGCCATCTCTTCTACCAAAGAACGGAAGTCCATCGTTAACTGACAGGATGGCCACCAAAGATTCATAACTACATAGGATATTATCCCTTGTTCAGTTCATCTTTTATGTATCTAACGAGTGAGCCACTTCTGTCAATTGTCATGAGTTTAAGAGCAATGAGCAGTGTACTAGAATTTTACTAGAATAGTGGATGTGGATGTTATTACAACTGCTAGGCAGTTTCTTGATCAGTCCAAGATATGTGTGCATTCTTCATCAATGACATCGCCAGTTTTTGGGAGTATCCTACTCTTCCCGCTCTCATGAACTAGTACTGCAGGCTGCGGCAGAAGGGTGGTCTATTTGAGGTATTAACATCCAATGTATTTCGTGATATGATATGATAAAATAAAATAAAATAAAAAAATTCAATGTATTTAAAAACATGTTGCATCACAATCTATAGGTTCGTTAGTGTAAAAAATAAAAATCAAAAAAATCAAAATTGCCTATTTAAGTCTCGTAAATTTACTTCATGTGAAATCTAGAGCTTGTTTTACAAAATTTTCAGAAGAGAAATGATTATTCGTGATTGGTGTGGCTATAAAGAAGAAAATTGTGAGAAACTATATTCTTTTTACGGTATATGAATAAGTGTAGGACAAAGTGATTACGATAAAATTTGGAAATTTTTAAATAATTGGGCATGTTTTTATCCCTGGTTTTAACAATACTAGTTTTCACCTCCACGCGTTGTACAAGAGTAAAATTATATAGGTTTACGTGAAATCTAAAAAAAACTTGTGTAGATTGATTTTTGTGGTAAAAAAATAATGAAAAACAAATTTTTATACATTTTAATATATTTCTTGAAATATTTTTTAAAAGTAACTCAATGTAATTTCGATATAAAATAAAATAAATCCTCAAAAATATATTGCGTTCCGTTGCAAGTTGCAACCCAACTTTAATAAATTAAGGGAAATCTAATAGAAAAATGGTAAATGATAGAGATTTTTAGACAAAAATGGTTAGTAATTTTTTGAAAGTATTCTAACATACAAAAATATAAATTAAAATTACAATTAAAATAACAAGATTTAAAAATTAATTGATAGAACTGGTAAATGATTGTTGAACATCAAATTCAATTTAAATTATGAAATATAAGAATTAATTTGTAACCAACGATTATTTTATTATTTGGTTAATTAAATAGAAAATTATTGCTAGAGCAATCAATCAAATGGTAGTTATAATAATAGGTTAAAGTAATGTTTCAATTAAATTAAAACACAAAAGTGGTGTTGGTTCAAGTGGTAAGGATATCATCACTTTAATAGGTCATAAATTCAAATCTCAAAAGTACATCAATTTTTAATAAATATACATGGTTAAAAACCACCATTTCAATAACTAATTGTGTCCTAAAACTACGTACTATATAAAAATCGTTGGGTGGGTATCCACCTCTTCTTTAATATATATATATATATATATATATATATATATATATATAGATCAAGAGTACGAGTATGTTTTATAAAAGTGGACAATAATGTTGGTGAAATTACCCAGTAACATAGGTTAGATTAAGATCTTTTAGGACCGGAGAATTAATAAACATCGATAACACCGATATCAATTCTTGACAATAAATGTTGACAAGGCTAGCTGTTGAATTTATGTATTATCTGATAATTATTCTCGAAAAATAAATAAAAACAATGAAATATTAATAGGGAAAATGCCCAATAAATATAGGTCAAACTCGGTCTTTGTCAACTAACTACATACCATCTTATTTTTGCCCATTAACTATAATATTTTATAAACTCTTTTACCATTTACTTAATTACACATTTTTATGGGACTTTTACCCTTTATCCCTTTCCCTTTCTTCAAAAGTCCTCCAAATGATCCTATTGTTTTCAAGAAATCAGACGATGAGGACGAATTTGCTGATCAACCTGATAACTCCCTGTACAAAGAAGATGGATCACTAGAGATTGATTTACCATCTCTAGTCGATGTGCGTCTCATCAAGGGAAGCAGAACAAGTCCGAAGAAATGAATTCCCTAGTTGCAACCGCAAAGGTCCTGCAGCCAATTAAAATGCTGCGAATCCTGAGTTGCCCACCAGTAATGATAACCATACACACTCGCTGACCCCAGATCATAGAGAGTCAAAAAATCGTAAACAAACACAATCTATGACTACAGATGGAGTAAATGCATGGGAGGAAATTAGCTCGACTCTGAACGCCAAGAAGGCGCAACTGTTGCAGGAGAATAGTGGCAGCAAAGAGAGTCCAGGCAAAAGATCCTGGTCATATAAAACTCTGAGAGGCAGTGCACTTGGTCCAACAATGGCTTTTCTGAGATCCGAAAAGAGCTTTGAGATGGAAAAGTTCAAGCTTTTTGACTTGCTAACTGGAGCAATTTTCTTTAGCTTCTTATATATCATAATGATGAAACCTGTTAAATATTGCTGGACTTGGAATATCTTCATTGCCGGAGAAGGGTTATTGATTGTGATGTTAAATTAAAAAAAAATAGAATAGTAGTGATTTTTTGTGGTTGAATAAATAGATTAATATTGTTATTGGGGTGGGTAATATTATTAACGGGGTATTTAATGCATTTTGGATGCAATTGATACTTTGAATTGCTTTATCGGCTCCTCCATTTAATGGATCACATTTTTATTTCCGAATGAAAGAAGTGTGAGCTTATATAAAGCACTACTCAAAGTTCATATTTGGGAGATAAGTGCATTGAAATAAAAGTACAAAACTTGTACGTTGTACTATTCTTCCAAGCCTGGGTATGAGAACTTTTTAGTGTTTATTTCTATATGTTGGTTCTATTTTTGATTTGTTTAAAGTAGTTTGGCCATTAACGTGAATCAATTGGTGGGTGTAATTGTGATTATGGTTACAATTGTGATGTTTTGGATATGATGATCGGGTTGGTATTATTATTATTATGGGGTAGGTAATAATATTATTGGTATATGTAATTTTTCTTATATTTGATTTCTATATATTTCTCTCTTTCAATCACTATCCCCCACCCCAAAAGGTAATCTAAATCATCATTCATCTTCTCACTTCTCTCATCTCCAACTTTTTCTTCTACACAATTTTTCTCTCTAAATTACCACTCACCTTAGTAATCTCTATTACAACTTTACAATGGTAAAAAGAACAAAAATAAATTGCAGATTATCTAGATTACTTTTATTGTTTTTCATTAAATATCAGCATGAATGCACTTCTTATTGTGGCTAAAATTATGGTTTTTTAGTGTTTTGGCCATGACTATTGGGGTAGATGATATTATTATCGTGGTATGAAATAATATTACCAGGGGTAGTAATTTAGAGAGAGAAAGTGAGCGACGAGGAACCGAGAAGTTGCATATTTGTCGACATTACCATAGTAGGTAATATTATTATCGAGAGTGGTAATTTAGAGAAATTGAATGGTGATCGAGGTAGGTAATATTATCAGTATTCAACTTTCTAATTACCTGCCGAGGTAATCTGGAGAGAGAAAGTGTATAGAGAGAAAGTTGGAGGCATGAAGGGAGAAGTTGAATGTTAATCGAGATTACTTATGATGGTAATCAGAGAGAAAATGTGTAGATAGAGAAAGTCGAAGATATGGGAAATGAGAAGTTGAATGTTGAGCGAGATTGCTTGTGGTTGTAATCTGATTACCTAGTGAGGTAATCTAGAGAGAAGAATTGCATAGAAAGAGAAAGTCGAAAATGAAGGAAGAGAGAAGTTGGATGTTGATTAAGATTACTTAGGATGGTAATCAAGAGATAGAAAATACGTAGATAAAGAAAGTTGGAGATGGAGAATGGAAGAAGATGAATGTTAGTCGAGATTATCTGTAGCGGTAATCTGGATAGAGAAAGTGCATAAAGAAAGAAAGTCAAAAATGGGAAAGGAAAAGTTGAATGTTGAGCGAGGTCACTTATGGTGGTAATTTAGAGAGAGAAACTTGTTTATTTTATTTTATTATAGTAGCATTGTTGTAAAATTGGATATTTATTTTATTAGAATGGGATTCTTGTAAATTTGAATGTTTATTTTATTAGAGTGGCATTATTGTAAATTTGAATGTTTATTTTATTAGAGTAAATTTAGATGTTTATTTTATTAGAATGGCATTGTTGTAAATTTGGATGTTTATTTTATTAGAGTGATATGGGTTATTTTCGCAAATGGACCCCAAACTATCTATTTTGTTACAATTTCAACCCCATTCTTTTTTTTCGCCTTCCTATCCCCCAAACTATGAGAAATTGTCACCACAGGACCCCATTAACGTTTTCCATCCAATTTCTCCGTTAGATTTCCCTATTTTGTCTTTTAGTGGCCATTTTTTGTCCTTTACTGTAAGGGCAAAATGGTCCGGGGGCTTGTAGTGAAAATACCAATACTTTGGGGTCCTGTAGTGAAAATACCAATAATTAACTTTAATTTAATAGTAAAATAGTTAAATTAATTTTAATTCGAAAATACCAAGTTAATATAATATCGACTGCGCTATCCAGTGTGCCGACTGCGATTCTAATCCAAAATAACCCTAGTAATAAAGTAGCTCAAATGGTCAAAAATTTTGTGTGCGTTTGGTGCCAAATTTTAATTAAATTTTAGTTTTTATTTTTTCTATGGATGCTTATTTTATCCGTAATTAATTTTATTGGATTAGTTTCATACTGGTTAAATAGTTTTTACAATATATACCGCAGGTAATAAATATATATAAATTAATAAATGTAATTATTAAACAACAATAATTATACCTACATAAAATTTTATTAGTAATATATTACAGTAAAAAAGTATTTCGAACATGAAGAATTAACCGAATTGAATAAATTTTATCAAAAAATAAAAAAAGAAAAGAAAATCCCACCCACCCGCCTTGACCCCTCCCTCCCTTTCCCAACACCACCACCGGACTGCTGGTGGTGGTGGTGGTTCGAAACCACCAGCAGACAAGCTCTTACTGGTAGATCTCTATCAGAGAAAGGGGTCGTCCATCCATAGTAGATTAAACCATGGTAGATCTGGCAGACAAGCTCAAACCACGGTAGATCGGCATTTCAAGTAGAGACAAACTATAGAGAAAGGGGTCGTCCATCCAAGATTTGAAAAATCAGCTTCAGTCAGCGCGAAATGAGATCTCCATTTGGATAATCAAACTCGAGAATGAGAAAACCATGGTTTCAAAGCTTCAGTCTCCATAAATCTCGACCAGCAGATCTCCACCAGCGTGGTCTCCATAAATCTCGATCTAGTAGTCTCCATAAATCTAGAGTGCTGGTGGTGGCGAAACCACCAGCAACCAATGCTGGTGGTGGTGAAACCACCAAAGAACCGATCTTCAGTGGTTTCGCCACCACCCGGCCCTTGATGGTGGCAATTTCGAAGCCACCGCGCCTCCACCACCCAGCGTGGTCTTTGGTGGGCTGAGGGAGGAGCCAGGGGTGGGGTGGGGGATGGGGTAAGCTAGGTTCTTTATTTTTTTTCTTGTTTTATTTGATTTTTTAAAAAAATTATTTGATTTGATTAATTCTTTGTATTCGATATTTTTTTTACAGTAATATATTACAGATAAAATTTACGTAGGTATAATTGTATTATTATTAATTATTGACCAAATACATACCAATGGAAAAAATAAATAAATTCATAATTGTATAATTTAAGGCTTAATTAAATTTAGGGACTAAATTATATATTTTATTTATGTATAATAATTACATTTATTAATTTATATATGTTTATTACCTACGGTATATATTGTAAAAACTATTTAATCAGTATGAAACTAATCCAATAAAATTAATTACGGATAAAATAAGCATCCATAGAAAAAATAAAAGCTAAAATTTAATTAAAATTTGGCACCAAACGCACACCAAAATTTTTTGACCGTTTGAGCTACTTTATTACTAGGGTTATTTTGGATTAGAATCGCAGTCGGCATACTGGATAGCGTAGTCGATATTATATTAACTTGGTATTTTCGAATTAAAATTAATTTAACTATTTATCTATTAAATTAAAGTTAATTATTGGTATTTTCACTACAGGACCCCAAAGTATTGGTATTTTCACTACAAGCCCCCGGACCATTTTGCCCCTACAGTAAAGGACAAAAAATGGTCACTAAAAGACAAAATAGGAAAATCTAACGGAGAAATTGGATGAAAAACGTTAATGGGGTCCTGTGGCGACAATTTCTCATAATTTTGGGGGGTAGGAAGGCGAAAAAAAAGAATGAGATTGAAATTATAACAAAATAGATAGTTTGTGGTCCATTTGCGAAACTAACCCGAGTGATATTATTGTAAAATTTGGATGTTTATTTTAGTAGAGTGGCATTGTTGTAAATTTGGATATTTATTTTATTAGAATGACATTGTTGTAAATTTGGATGTTTATTTTATTAGAGTGGCATTGTTGTAAATTTGTGATTGTTAAATTCTATTTTGGTCTTATTGTGTAAAAGATGAGTTAATGAGCAAAAAAGAGACGTGTAGGATTTAGTTGGGAAAATTTCCCTATATGTGTAGTTATTGGTCAAATGCCCATATTAATATGGACAATAATATAATTAATTTGGAAATTCTAAGAGACACAAAATGTTAAACACTATAATTATATTGAAACTATTATTTATTAAGTGATGCTAAATAAGAAAATTTTCAAGGACAAAATTGTTAAATAATATTTTACAAATTTAAAGCACTTTAGGAATGGTAGTAGATCTTATTAAAATAAATAAATAAAAAGGTAATAGATAATAGGTATAACACCATGCACCAAAAAAAAAAGTTTATTTTCAAAATACAGTCAGTAAATAAATATACTACTTTCTGTTATAAAATAAAGCAATATTTCTAAAATTAAAGACTATGTACCACGATTTCACTGATTGTTTTTTCTTATTCTTCCCTATATCAAAATAACAATATATAATTAATTATTAATTATAATAATAATAACAACAACGTGTACGTATCCACGCAAATAAATATCATATATAAAACCTAGCTCCTAAATTAATGTCTTCACAACAAGGTAAGAATCATAGCAGCATCACAATTCTTCTTCTCCAAGAATTCTAAATATTTTTTAAATTGGAATGGATATCCATGAAATCTCTAATTAATCACATGTTTTTTCCTTGCATATATATATATATATCAATTTCTTTTTTATACTTAATTAGCTTCAAATTTTTTATTTTTTATTTTTAAGATTTAGATTTGATACCTTTTTTTTTTTTTCTAATCTATCATGATGTCTAGGACAAGTAAGTTTGATGACCACACTGTACACATCAAAAGTTATTTTCAATGAAAAACTTTCTCAAGTGGAAGAATTTCGCACAAGGTAATAACAGTTAATAATATATATATATATATATATATATATATATATCTTTGAGTGTTTCCTTTTGGTACATGCTTATAATTGTATTACTATATTGTAGATAATTAGAAGCTCAAGATGGCCAACATATGAGGATAACTTGGACTAAGAATCCCAACTATCAATCTTCGAAGAAGAAATATGGTCTAGTAACCTCGATGTCGAGAAAATTGAAGTCATTATCGAGCGTAATTTTAGGCAAATCTTACTAGTGATTCCAAAGGGTAGTCAACAGGATATTTTGTGTTTTCGACTATTAATGGATCATACATATGGGACAATTGTAAGGTCTTTAAGTTAACAAAGAATATAAGGCTTGAAGATGCATATGATGCTATTGAAGCTGTTGAGTTAAGATGGTGTTCTGAGTGGATGTGCAGCATTGGGGATGGTATAGTTGGTGGTGATAAGGATGGTGAGGCATTGATAGAATTACTAGATGATGTTTTGATACGGGAGTCCGATGTTGTAATTCAGTCCATTGTTGAAAGCACATATTCATCATTTCTGAGGAATGATGATGATATGACATTTCTTCAAGGAAGAACTCTATTGGCACGGAGTCTTTTTTTTTTTAACATATTCAGTATAATACGAATATACAAATCTGTATACTGTAGCAGTACAAAGGTGCTTACAAATACTGTCCGACTGAAGCGGACAGTGTAATGAAACACTTACTAGGTAAATAACACCCTACAGGATAATATAAACCTCCCTATTAGAGGTCGTAAGATTCCCCAAAAGGAGAATCGAACCCAAGACCTCTAGGTCTGCGGGCCTTCAACTTGGCCCTCCAAACTAATGGACCAATGACTAGATGATTTCTCTCAATGAATCTGAGAAGAACTTATCTGAGCCTAGATATGACGTACAGAGCTTATGTAAATCCAAATATGCAAGATCACATTTAGCCTCTTGACTTGCTCAATAGCATAAGATGTTTTGGCGTCTCGAATTATCAGTTGAAATTAAAAAGTCTGTGTTCCTATGATGTTATAACGAAATATTGATCATGGGGCATGATTGTGTAATGGAATGACACTTATCATCAAGAGACTTGGAAATCAAGTATTGGATGCTAAAATTTTATCCGAAAACCCCACAGGTGATAAGGTTTTCATTCTCAAAATGTCTTTAAGTCCATCGCATTCTAGGATGCCTTTTAAGTTTCAGAGATGATGATATTTAGCGATTGTCTCTTATGCCTTGACTTTCAATAAAAGCAAAAGGCAGTCACTTTAGCATGTCAGTCTTGTGTTGAAAAATGTTTAGTCACTGTGAATTGTACGCTGCCATATCGAGAATCACAAGTCTTGCTGTCTTGAAGATACTTGCATGTGATGATGGTGGAATGCCTACTAAGTCCACTATGAATCTTGTTTCAAGGAAGTGTTTTAAAATTTGTAATATTTTTCCAAATACTGTGTTCGTATAATGTATAGTTGCTCATTTCTCTTCAGTTAATATTTTTGGTACGGTGTTTATTAATATTATCTAGCCAATTTTGTGCATAGCACGACGTGCAAAAATACTAGTTCTACACACAAAAAAAGACAAGAAAAAAAATCTTGCCAATAAAGAATTGTACCAAACAAAGAATTCCAACCAAAAGCATGGATAAAATTTTTTTTAAGTAAAGAATTCTTCCAAAAATAGAAAACAACTTGTCAATAAAGAATTCTTCCAAACAAACAATCCTAGCAAAAAAAAAAAAAAAAGAAGGTAGTTGATAATCTATAATCTATATATTAATAAAATGAGATCATTTTCCCGCCAAAAGTTTTATTTTTATGAATTAAAAAAATAAAATCTATATATTAATAAAATGAGATCATTTTCCCGCAAAAAGTTTTATTTTTATGAATTAAAAAAATAAAATTTAATTGTAAAGGGATAATCACAAATTTGCAACTCAATTTTTCCTTCCTCTTCTAGAATTCGAACTCTTATATATCTCCTATATAATATGATGTCATTTTTCCGCGAAAAGTTTCATTTTCTGAATTAAAAAAATAAAATTTAATTGTAAAATCACGCTTCGGATAATCACAAATCTGCAACTCAATCTTCCATTCCTCTTCTAGAATTTGAACTCTTATATATCTCACCGTGTAACGCACGGGAGAAAATACTAGTATATATAAAGTAGAGATGATTCTGCTTTTGTAAATGTAATAGTGGTTTTAGAAAAAAAAACTATTTTTATAGTAGTGTTTATTATATGATGTCATGTGCCTACATGGTGTTTAATATTTTGAGAATCAAGGGAAGAAAGTTTTTGCATTTAAATTCGATGACTAGACTGAGGTGTTGCTTGAAACTGAATCAGCCACATGTCAGATGATAATGGGAACGGTTGGTTTTTAAAACGTGCATTAATTTTTCTCTAACTTGTTGAATTGAACAAGAGTTTTTTTTGAATTGAACAAGTTAAATAGAATTTTAATTAATTACAATGTTGCTTAATAATTATTATTTAATACACGAGCTTGGCGGATAAATTTTACAAAATATCTACCAGATTTATTCATAAATTTGAAACGATTAGAAAAATATTGAAAACATAATAAATAAATTAATTACAATTCTTAACTGACTCTTCCACTCTCTACATTATTATATGTGCCCAGTATTCTCAACCGTGTCTGTAATTTTTAGGGAACTCAATTCCTTTGACTTGGTTGAATTTTTAATCTAAGAAATTAACGTTGTGGTCTGGAGAAGGTGTCAATAAAAAGTAAGAAAATTTTCGATTGCCCATTAATTTGGATTATTTGTTCAAAAGTCCCTATGGTAGTGAATGATAACTTACTAGACAACATGACTTTTTTTTGGCCTTCATCCGTTGTAATGCAAGTATGCTACTACATTGTTATTGAACTATTATTGTTTCTTTGCATGATATTACTTTTAAACTTGATTAATTCTACTTATAAAAGTATTTGTAAAATAAATAATTTGCATGATATTACTTTTTAAACTTGATTAATTCTACTTATAAAAGTATTTGTAAAATAACACAATTACTTGATCAATTTATTCATGCGTAATTTAGACTGTGAAAAAATTATTGATAAAATAAAACAGTATAGATATTGCTTATTAGTATTGGTGTACACTAAATGATGTGATATTCGTAACACAGATTTAATATATATGCTCAATTAATTACTGACAAAGGAAAATCATGTGCCAAATATTTTATTTTTCAATCAACTTACACGGTTTTACCTTGTGCAATGCACGAGTGTGAAAACTAGTATATAGTTTTAACTTATCTGTTAGTAGGATTAGGACAGGAAAGTTGCTGCAATTCAAATTAGAAGAGGAGAATAAAAATTTGGTCATTTCACCAATAACTGCACTTATGGGGAAAACTTGCCAACTAAATCATGCACATCACTTTTTTTTACCATTAACTCATCTTTTACACAATAAGACCAAAATAGAATTTAAAAATCACAAATTTACAATAACGCCACTCTAACAAAATAAACATCCAAATTTACAACAATTCCACTCTAATAAAATGAACATCCAAATTTACAACAATGTCATTCTAATAAAATAAACATCCAAATTTATAATAATATCACTCTCATAAAATAAAATAATAAACATTCAAATTTACAACAATGTCACTCTAATAAAATAAACATTCACATTTACAACAATACCACTCCAACAAAATAAACACATTTTATCTCTCCAAATTACCATCACAAGTAATCTTGCTCAACATTCAGCTTTTCCTTTCCCCGTTTTCGACTTTCTCACTCTACGCACTTTCTCTCTCCGATTAGCACCACAGGTAATCTCGACCAATATTCAACTTCTCCCTTTCTCCATCTCCGACTTTTTCTATCTATACACTTTATCTCTTAAGATTACTACCGCTATCACCATTACACCACCATCTCTGCCACCATTCCACTGCCACCAAACCACCACCACCATTATTCCACCACCACAGTCAGTGCCACCAAACCACCACCACCATTACTTACACTAATAATACTATTACCTACACCAGTAATATTATTATTACATGTCATGATAACCATATTACATTCCCTGTTAACAGCGTTACCCACTGAACCACCGCCACCGCCACCGCCACTACCGCCATTTCACCACTACCACCACCACCGTCATTCCATCACCACCACCCACGCAACCATTTCTTACCATCGATAATACTATTACTTGCCAAAGTAATATTATTATCGATATTATTACATGTCTTGGTAATCATATTACCTTCTCTGGTAACAGTATTACCTACCAAACCACTACCACCACCACTGTCCCAATAATACAAATACATGCCCCCAATAATATCATTACTTTCCCCAATAATAATATTACTTACATCTTGATAATTCTATTACTACCACAAGTAATCTCAATCAACAATTAACTTCTCACTTCCCATCTTCGACTTTCTCCCTCTCCACACTTTCTTTCTTTATGCATATTTTCTCTCCAGATTACCTCGTCGGGTAATCAGATTACCACCACAAGTAATCTCGATTAACATTCATCTTCTCCCTTCATGTGTCTGACTTTCTCTCTACACACTTTCTCTCTCCAGATTACCTCGCCAGGTAATCAGATTACTACCACAAGTAATTTTGATCAACATTCAACTTCTCCATTCCCGTCTCTGACTTTCTCTCTCTATGCTATTCTCTCTTCAAATTACCTCGTCATGTAATCCAATTACCACCACAAGTAATGTTGATCAATAATAAACTTCTCCCTTTATGTCTCCGACTTTTTCTCTCTACACAATATTTTATAAACTCTTTTACCACTTACTTAATTACACATTTTTATAACACTTTTGCCCTTCTAGAAATCCCCAAATCGGATCTAATTTTTCTCCTCCAGGTCCACTTTCTCTCTCTTTCCTCTCTCCGTTCAAATGGTTTATGGTGCTGTCAAGCTCTCAACACTAACGGTTTCCCATGATAACTTCGTATGATAAAAAAAAATGGCCCAACACAATCCACAAATGACTTGTTCTCCTCCTACATACAACAATATCAATATTACCTAACAAATAATTCGAATTAAAACTCGTAACAATAAAACTGCGACATAACTAAAAGTTTTACCCAACCGAGGAGCTAAATTCGCCACTCTTACAATCAACTTCAGAATTTTCCCCATTACTAGTAATAGATTTCACTCCCTCAGATGGTCTGCCTCGGCCTCCCACCCCGTGCATCGTCTGTGAAAATCAGTAGCAGTAATGTTAGCATATAAAAGTACAATATATGTATATGAATTGATCTTTGTGTACGTGTGTGCGTAGAGCAAGCGAGAGAGAACATTGTATTTGGCAATTGAAAGCTCAAAGCCATTGATGATAGCAGAATTGTCCTAGAGATCTCCTTTCCCCATCTTCTTGTTTATGTGCATTATGCTTCTCTCTAACTTTCTGTAATTTAGAAACTCCATATGTGATGCAGGCAGTTCTAAAAACCCTCCTTCACATGGAGAATTTATCCATCTCCTCTGTTAGAATTTTGGTAGGGTTTTAAACTTTATGGAAATTTTTTTAATCGAAATTTATGGATTCTTTTAGATTTATTGATTTATTGAATGTTGATCAAAATTACTTGTGGTAGTAATCTGATTACTTGACGAGGTAATCTGCAGAGAGAAAGTGTGTAAAGAGAAAGTCGGACACATGAAGGGAGAAGATGAATGTTAATCAAGATTATTTGTGGTGGTAATCTGATTACTCGACGAGGTAGTTTGGAGAGAGAATATGCATAGAGAGAGAAAGTGCGGAGAGGGGGAAAGTTGAGGATGGGAAGGGAAAAGTTGATTGTTGATCGAGATTACTTGTGTTAGTAATCGGATTATCAAGATAAGTAATATTATTATTGGGGAAGGTAATGAGATTATTGGAGGCACGTATTTGTATTATTGGGGCAGTGGTGGTGGTAGTAGTTTGGTAGGTAATACTGTTACCAGAGAAGGTAATATGATTACCAGGACACATAATAATATAGATAATAGTATTACTTTGACAGGTAATAGTATTATCGAGGGTAAAAAATGGTTGCGTGAGGTGGTGGCGATGGAATGATGGTGGTGATGGTGGTGATGAAATGGCGGTAGTGGTGGTAGTGGCGGTGGTGGTGGCGGTGGCGGTGGTTTGGTTGGTAATACTATTAACAAGGAATGAAATATGATTATATTAATATGTAATAATAATATATTACTGGTGTAGGTGATGGTATTATCAGTGTAAGTAATGGTTGTGGTGGTTTGGTGGTAGTGACTGTGGTGGTGGAATGATGGTGGTGGTGGTTTGGTAGTTATGGTGGCGGTGGACTGGTAGTGAGATGGTGGGGTAATGGTGGTAGCGGTGGTAATCTTGAGAGACAAAGTGCATAGATAGAAAAAGTCGGAGATGGAGAAAGGGAAAAGTTGAATATTGGTCGAGATTACCTGTGGCGGTAATCAGATAGAGAAAGTGCGTAGAGTGCGAAGGTCGAAAACAGGGAAAGGAAAAGTTGAATGTTGAGCAAGATTACTTGTGATGGTAATTTGGAGAGAGAAAATGTGTTTATTTTATTAGAGTGATATTGCTGTAAATTTGAATGTTTATTTTATTAGAGTGGTATTGTTATAAATTTGAATATTTATTATTTTATTTTATTAGAGTGACATTGTTGTAAATTTGAATGTTTATTTTATTAGAGTGGCGTTGTTATAAATTTTTTATTTTGATTCTATTTTAGTCTTATTATATAAAAGATGAGTTAATGGTCGAAAAAGAGATGTGCATACTTTAGATGGCAAGTTTTCCCCATAAGTATAGTTATTGGAAGGGCAAAAGTGTCATAAAAATGTGTAATTAAGTAAGTGGTAAAAAAGTTTATAAAATATTGTAGTTAATGGGAAAAAATAAGATGGTTTGTAGTTGGGATTTGTACATTAATACAAAGTTTCATCTTTAATATTTCAAAAATAAGGGAAGATGGACTTAATTGTGCGCTTACCACAACCCTTCCGCCAAAATTAGTAAAATCAGGTAAAATTAAATTGGGGAATAGTTATTGCGGTTGCTGAAGTAAATAAAACTAAAAAGCTATGACAATAACCGAATCTGGCAGCTTGTCATGGCGGTTGGAGTCAATGACCTCATTAAAGTGAATAGTTCGACGACTCATGGCTAGGGATGGCAAAATAACCCGAAAAACCCGAAAACCGCGGTTACCCGAAACCGAACGGGTTGAAAATACCCGAACCGATGGATCAACGGGTCGGATATGGTTTTTGATAGTAAAACCCGAGACGGATATGGTTCGGATATGGATAGATGCGTCGTACCCGAACCCGAACTGAATACCCGATATATATTTTGTTTCCTACAAAAATTTAAAATTGATTTTCAATTTAAAAATCAAAAGTTAAAAATTAAAATTTTCACCATTGATCTAGTCTGCCTGTTACAATTAGTGAGTAGTGTGTGTTAAAAATCACTCCAAAAAGCCTAGCAAGCCCAACTGTATCTGTCATCTCATTCTCACGTTAAGCCCAAGACACTCAATTCTCATTTTTCAATTACTATTAGAGTATTAGCAGCCTTAATTCCACAATCCACAGAGAACCGAAAGGCAATGGGAAAACAAAAAAAGAAAAAACGGGTAAACGGGTACCCGAATGGGTTTGAAAACTAACCCGAAAAAATACCCGAACCGAACCCGAACCGAATACCGCGGTTCGAATATGGATATGGATATGGGGTCGGGACCTCGGTTCGGATATGGGTATGGTCGACCCGAACCGAACCCGACCCGTTGCCATCCCTACTCATGGCCAGGTTTTGCTTTATTGAATTGTTTTCCTTTCCCTTTGCCTTTTTTGAATGAATTTGCCTTTTCCTTTTTCCAATGAATCTTTGTATATTTTATTCTTTCCATTTTAAACATTTTTTTTGTTTCTTTTATTATTTCACAGTGCAACATTTTAATTTAATGAATTAATGTATTCTACATATAGTGATTTTAAATTTTAAAATTTTTTATGTAATTCCTAATAGATTTTATAATTTTTATTTCACTCTTTTTTTTTCATTTTTTCATATAATTTATATACTTAACCCTTTAATTAAATTAATTTACATTACACACTCTGTGTAATGCCTTATATACTTTGGGGAACGTATTACAATATAATTACACACTTTGTGTAATATATTAATTTTCAATTTAATTTTTTTCCTATAATTCTTCATACATTTTGTTATTTTAATTTTAAATATTCTTTCCCATTTTTATTTTTCCTATGTGTAACTCATATTGAGATTTTTAATTTTATTTTTTCTTAATATGGTCATCAATGTTTGCATTTCCATTTTTTTTTCAATTTCTCTTACAATTTTGTAGCTTGACTCTTTAATTTAATTATGCACATTATACACTCTGTGTAACGAGTGTTAAATGCATTATAATACCATTACACATTAAAGATTATATATAATACACTACACACTCTCTATAATTCATTTATAATTTACTACATATTCTTTATGATTTATTACAGATTATTTGTAATGAATGATATATTTTTTGTAATTCATTATAGATTATCTACAAGTATTACACATTTTTTGTAATGCATTATATATTCTTAGTAGTTCATGAAGCATTATCTATAATGCATTACACATTATTTGTAATCTATTTGTAATTTATTACATATTCTCTATGATTCATTATAGATTATTTGTAATGAATGACGTATTCTTTGTAATTTATTACAAATTATATGCAATGCATTATATCTATAATACATTACACATTCTCTATAATCCATTTGTAATTATTACATATTCTCTATGATTTGGTATAGATTATTTGTAATGAATGAGATATTATTTGCAATTCATTTATAGATTATCTGCAATGTATTACATATTTTCTGTAATACAATATATGTTCTTTGTAATTCATTAAAGATTATATATATGCATTACACATAATCCGTAATTCATTTGTAAATTATTACATATTCTTTGTGATCCATTACAATACAATTACTGTAATGCACTACACACTCATATTCTCTATGAAAATGTTCAACAAATAACAATTCTCAAATTACACAATCAGAAAAACCAAAAAGAAAAAAAAAATGAAAAATGTGTCAAATTCATTTTCTTCTTCAAATTAATAGCAAAATCAAATGAGAACAACTTCAAACAAATAGTTGAGCCTCAGATCTGTATTGTTTGAACACTTGAGACTTCGACCCGCCATTGCTGCCAATCACCGATTACAGGAGAAAATGCTTTTTGTCTCTAAAAGAATAAGGTAATGCTTGTTTACCTTTTCACATCTACGGTCTCCACCATGGCAAGATTCGGTATGCCATCTGCAAAATAAGCACATCAACTATAATTATTTTCCTCGAGCATATTTCTCCTTTTATTCAGTCATTCTAAAGATGCAAGATTTAATTCAAAGTATAGTTAATCTACATGAAGTCAAATAACAACATATCCACATAAATGGCTGTAAATTTAGCAAAATAATGCTAATACCATGGCTCCCGTATATCCATAACCATGAACTCAAGACACTCAATACACCATTCATTTTCGAAAAAGAGTGCAATCCTATTAAAACCAAATGCATCCCTCCAAAGTTCCAACTTTTACTCTTCTTCCGTTAGTTTTCAAGCATCGCATATACAAAATTGGTGAAAATTAGATCAATTGCTTCAAGAACATTCAATTCTTACTGCTAACAACAAGCCACATATCCATATCCAGTGTGTATATGACAACGCGCACATCAATAATTTGTGTGTGGAGAGTAAAAATTTTGATCATATTGTGGCTTTACTTTATTGCTTTGGAAATTCCCAATAAAATGCCACTCTATATCAATAGAGAGCTACAATTAATTAAAGTAGTACCTTTGAATTTTCGTCAATTATTAATTAACATTTACACCAATTGAAAGAAGTTCTTTTTTCAACCGCTCTTCTTCTTCAGCATAATCAACCGTTCTACTGAGTACACACAGCATTCTTTAAAGTAAAGCACCGTTTGAGCCACCGTTTGAAGCATATTTCAATTTCTTATGCATATTATAGGGACATATAAAACTTTAAAGAAAACGAATTATACGTTCTGTTCTTTAGATTGTATCTGAGTGCTACGACTGCAATTGAAATAGAAATAACTAAATAATTAAATTGTTTAAATTTCATAAATGTCATGTGCCTAATCCAGCAAAATCAATAGTGTCCAAGAGGTCATAACAAAGTAGAGTTTTACCTACAGTAGGAGGGAGGAGTGGTAACGGTGGAGCCGCCGCACTGTAGGCGCAGAAGTAGTCGAGATACACGGGGAGGACGCGATTTCGCCAAAAAAATCTCTTCCACAGCAGAAGCTTGAGCAAACACCTCGCCTTCTTGGTCATCTTCTACCGTCGCTGCCTCCCAATTTGCTCGACAATGATATAATTCCCGGAGATCTATGAGTAACCAACTGGTGCTGCTAGTAGCCCTTTTTCTCGGCCGGGTCACCAAACCACTAATGCCAGATTTGAGTAATTAGGATGGTTTGGCCGTATTTTTGAAATGTAAAAGATAAATGCATGATTTATTCTAATTTCCTCTTTGTAGTTAGTGGGTAAAGATCCAGTTTGACCTATATTTATTGGGCTTTTTCCCTAAAAATTTCTACAGATTGAATTTGCCAGGTGTCATTAGATTTCCTGCTAAAGGAAGTAGTTACTTTTTCAAATAATTGGCTTTTAACAAAAGTGTGATAAATTTTTGCTAACTTTTGAATTTGAACAAGTTAAATAACATTGTAATTGATAATAATTTTAGTTAATAGTAGTTATATAATATATTAGGTAGATAAATTTCATACAAATGATACAATAAGATTAAATATTTACATAAAATTCGAAAATGCTAGCTATTAATTTAAACTTCATTCAAAAATTAATTTATTTTCTAATTATTTTTTACATTGTTTTCATATTATAATATAATACCATTATAATTTTTTATTTATGTTCTTAACGAAAAATTATTAACATCAATTATTTTATAATTGTGATATCAATAAAGTTAAATTGTGTTATTTTATGCCAAAATATTGCTATTGTGGTATTTATATGTACTATAAAATTACAATTTTGCCCATCATTATTCTATTCTCTATATTGATTAAAGTGTAAGATGAATTAAATAAAACAGTAAATGTTATTGTGATTTTTACAACTTTTGGAATTAGTACATTAAAGTGCAACTTATGATTTCAAATGGGCTTTGTAATTTGAGAATTTTTTTGCACTTGTAAATAATTGATAAAATAGGTCTATTAATGTTAATCAAATGTAATTTGAGAATTGTTTTTCACTTGTAAATAATTGATAAAATAGGAAATTATAAATAAATAACCTACAGTATGAGTATTTTACAACTTTTTCAAAATAAAATGTTAAAAATGTGTTACTATAAAAAAATATCTTAAAATATAAAATTTTAAAATTAAATTTTATAAATTTATTTAAAAACAAAAAATTTTAAGACATTTTACAATGTTATGCCATGTAAAATTTTAAATTTTTGATAAAAAAATTAAAATTTTAAAATTTAAATATTCAAGTTCTTTTTGAAAATTTTACATTTTTTCCCTAACTCGTTTTGAGATTATAGTATTATTTCATTTTTCTCATGCTAACAAATTTTAAATTTTAAAATGTTTCATATAATTGTTTCTATAAGATTTCATTTAATGCACAGTGTCAGTATATATAATTTTTTTTATTATAACATAACATATTTTCATTAATGTCCGACAAAATAATTCTCATACGATTTTTTATTTATGATGTTGGTCAATTAGTTGGAATGAAAAAAAATATTTATGGAATATTCATCCTTCTTAAAATATTTATGATATTTATTACATACGTGTTTTCATTAATATGCTTATATCATTATTTACCATCAAATAAACATGAGTGCTTCCGTGCAATGCACAGATGTGAAAACTACTTTTAACTAAAAAATGGTAGGTGATAATCTGTACAACCTATATATATATATATATATATATATTAAATAATTCATTTTTTATCATTTTCCCGCTTAAATTTTGTTTGTTCAGAATTAAATAATTCATTTTTTATTCCCATTTCCCCCTTTCTCATTTTCTTTTTTATCATTTTGTTTGTTTTCTTTTTTTAGTATTTTTAGTATTATCATCACTATAAATCCGGATAGAATAGATCTATACAAATCAGCACAATCTGCACGAATCTTATCGCTAAACTTTTTAATTTATTTTTTAAAAATCAATTCTTATTGATAATCACCAATTCTCAATCTGCTCTATCTTTTAATTCATTCCAAATCTCCTATCCTAATTTTTTTCAAATCTCCTAACTCACATTTAATTTATCGTCAACTCCTAATCAGCTCGGTATTTCGGCATCTTCCATAAAATAAGGTCATTTCTTCAATAAAATGAGGTCATTTTCCTGCTCAAAGTTTCAAGAATCTTATCTATATATATATATATATATATATATAATGAGGTCAGTTTTCCGAGCAAAGTTTCACTTTTCAAAATTATATAATTCATTTTTTTTATTCCCATTTCCCCCTTTCTCATTTCCTTTTTTATCATTTTGTTTGTTTCCTTTTTTTAGTATTATAATTACTGTAAATCTGGCTAAAACAGATCTATACAAATCAGCTCGCAATCTACACGAATCTTATTGCTAAACTTTTTAATTTATTTTTTGAAAGTCAATTCTTATTCATAATCACCAATCCTCAATCTGCTTAATTGCTTAACTTTTTAATTTATTTTTTGAAAATCAATTCTTATTGATAATCATCAATCCTCAATCTGCTCAATCATTTAATTCATCCCAAATCTTCTATGGTTATTTTTTCCAAATCTCATAATTCACATTTAATTTATCATCAACTCCTAATCAGCTCAGGTATTTTGCATATTCAATAAAATGAGGTCATTTCGACAATAACATGAGGTCATTTTTGAGCTCAAGTTTCACGAATCTTATCGCTAAACTTTCTAATTTATTCTTTGAAAATCAATTCTTATTGATAATCATCAATCGTCAATCTGCTCAATCTTTTAATTGATCCCTAATCTCCTATCTTCGTTTTCTTCAAATCTCCTCATTTATATTTAATTTATCTTCATCTCCTAACCAGCTCGGGCATTTCAAATCTTCTTTAATTGCTTCGACTTAATTGTCATCTCCTACCTTGTTTTGAATTGTCTTTTCTCTACATTTTTTTTATTTCAAGTGAACGATGCATGGTTTTTACCTTTCATTGCTTTTTTAAATGTGACAATATTCTCCACTTCATCGAAAAACAAAATAACCATATTTAAATTTTAAGATTACAAATTGAAAAATAAAACTAACGCATCGCATGGGTGATTTGGAGTGAATATATATGTAACGAAATTATTAACTCTGCTATGTTAGTTGCTTAATTTTTTACTTTTGATATGAGCGTTACGTTAATATGATGGATTTATATGAAATATGAAAGGAAACTCTATAAAAAATTTTAAACAATTTTTTCCTTTTTTTTAAACACGGGTTCTAAACGTATTTTGGGCATACATCTCCCCGTGCAGCAGCGGATGGAAACACTAGTCTCTTTAACAAAATCTCTAGGAAAATTTTAAATTTTAAAAACTTCTAGTTCTAAAACGATAGCCAATAGAATCAAAGTTTATTTTATTATTATTTTTTTCAAACAACACAAACAAATCAACTCCTAGAATATCTATATATATATATATATATATACACACGAATATTCTATATTATTTCACTATATTAATGTCATATCTTTTTACCTCTCTTTCCTGATTTTTGATTTTTTTATCTATTTTAAATTTTGGTAAGTTGAATCTCTATACATTAATTAATTTGAAGGATACAAACAATTGTATTATTCTCCAAAAATATTTTTCCCGTATAAATTCCTTTATGTGATAAAATCTCATCACATTGCTAGAACTGTTAGAGAATATGAATGGAGCAATGCTAGAAAAACAATAAGTTGGTACAATAATTAAATCGGTACATTCTCTAATAGATGTGTGGATCCCACTAATACAAGGAGGGGTAAAAGTAGAATTTTATCCACCACATCTATTAGAAATGTACCAATTTATTATACCAACTTGTTATTCTTTTAGCATTATTCATATGAATAATTAAAGTAGCAGAGTATGTAACCTCGTATTATATTGACCAAGAGTATGCATGTTAAAGTTTTAGTGCTTGATGCAGCGGTTGTCTCTTACTACCATGTGACAGCAAAGTCCACTTATAAGTCCCTGCTACTGCCTGACAGTGTCAGGATGCGTTACGTCAATACTGAGGAAGTATTATTCATGAAGACAAACGAACTTTACCAAAAGGAAACAAATGCAACTCAAAATTTTGTTGCAAAAAAAACAAGAAAAATAATTTATTACGGATAAAATGCTTTTTCAGTAAAGAATCACTCATACACCAACCAACCAATTACCTAAGGCTTGCAAAAAAATATTGCCCTTGTTAGAATTACTCCAATGGAACTTTGAAAAAAAACCCCTTTATATATGTAATATATTCGATAGCAAAAAGATGGTGTGCATAACAAGCGAAGTGGGATTGTTGGAGTCGTTGCGTGTTGAACATAAAGAATAAATTTCTTCTAGTGCCGTGAAGCCATCTAAATGTTTCTTGTATCTCTCGAATTCGCCAATTGTTTCAGATTTGGGCACCTTTGTAATTTCACTTAAATTTATTTCTGGGAAATCTTCCAATTGTAGAGTATAAGGGTGAATGGGAGTAAATTAAAAGTGTTTTAAAGTGTTTTAAAGTAAAGAGGAGAGAGAATGAGTGGAGGTAGGGCTGGGCACGGGTCGGTTAGGATCGGGTTCGGGCCCGACCCAAAACCGACCCGAGAAAAAATCAGTTTGGGAAAACCCAAACCGAAACCGAGCAAACCGGGTCGGTTCGGTGGCAGCAAACGACCGAGCCGACTCGGGTCGGTTCGGTCAGTCAAATCGCAAATTTTTTTTTGGAACCGACCGGTTTCGGGTTGGATTTTTTCCAACCCGAAACCGACCCGAATTCGGACCCGAACCGACCCAAACCGACTCAGGTCGGTTTGGGTTGGCGGTTCGTGATTTGGATGCCCAACCCTAAGTGGAGGTGAGTGGTTGAGATTTATGGATGTGATGAGATATGTGGATGTGATTGATTTAGGAGAGAGAAAAAAGTTGAAAAAAGTGGAAAAAAAGTGGTAAAAAGTGGGAAAAGTAAGATCCATTCATGCTTTATGCAGCCCGTTCTTTTACAACTTTTAACAAATTTTTACACATTTTAACACATTTACATCAAAAGTCAAACCAATTACATCCATATATTTTTTGGGACTCACTGTACTACATAAATCTCCACCACTCAATCTCACTCATTCTCTCTCCTATTTCACATCAAAACTCATAAATACTCATAAATACACATGCACTAACGGGGGCATAGGCTACTTCACCAAATATTCCTGCGTAATTTCCAACTCCAACATCCTGCACCAAAATATATAGATATATACTATTAAGTTCTACAACTTTGAAGGATAATAGCTGTAACGCCCTCCCCAATACGACACGTCAAATCATATCATTACGCCGTATTAGAGGGGACATTACGCGTACAAACGGATACCGGTAATCGAGAGATATTTTTAAAACGATAATATGGTTACTTAAACACGGCTCAAGCCCGGCCAAAGTCGTATGTACAAGATTAGTTCAAAAGTCCCCAAAATATAGAAAGTCCGATACAAAGGTTCCAAAAGGTATACAATATATTTTGTTCCCAAAATCTGCGGTTTCCCCTTTCCCCACGCTGCACCGCTTCCCCTGGTACGGAAGAGTCTCGCTGCCTCGGACGCTCGACTCCAAGGCCAAGCACGCACACAAACACAATACAAACATGAGTCATGTGGACTCAGGGAGGGATCACATATAAGATGCTGGAACACATTCACCCACTGGGCCTGCTATTTAATCAATGTGTTACCCGGCGCCAACGCACATACCACATAAGGTCTCGTTGCTTTCACATATTAGGTTGCAAGCCCTATTGAGACTCATTCGGTCGGGACTCTAGAGGTGGCTCCTTACGGGCTCAAGAGGTGTTCCCACTTTTCGTGTAGCACTTTGCCCAGATAGCACTTAGCTCTCCGTATTCGACCGATCACATAATACACAAAGGCGAACACATTGATACGTAACATTCCATACATACTCACACAATACGCGTGCAAAGGATGCAATGCTATGCTCATTCATATGTAGGTTATGCACATACACATATATGACACTATACCAAAGGGGGAATCCCATGACTAGCCTTTAAGATACTCAACAAATTCCAAACAAGTCATACAAGGCGAGAAAATCACTTAATCCCTCACATAACCTCTTGGATAACCCTAAACAAAGGAGATCTTACTCCATAAACATACCCAACACATCACTTTCCTACCTCAAGTCAAGGAGATCAAAGGGTGGAGTGGAGAGTGACTTCTAGCAATATCCTCGACTTCTAGTTCGCCCAAACACCGGGTAGCTCCAAGCAAATACCTTCCTCCAGATGAAATTGGCCTCAAGACCCTAGGATATCTTGTTGGGGAGTGATTTCTAGTGTTTGGGAGTGTTAGAGGTCGAAAAATGATGAAAATCCCCAAAAAAAGGTTTTAAAGCTTATCCACAAATTCCGGCCGACTTAACATTACTGGCCAGAACTCCAAATTTTACTGGCCAGTAACTCCACAATTACGGGCCAGTAATCTATAAAACTTACGGGCCGCATTTCAAAACACCATACGATCAGATTCAGCCTCTCAGAAAATCTATACATCGTGTTCAAAACTTACTTGGCCAGAATCTAACATGTGTTACTGGCCAGAATCATAAATACGGCCAGATCACCAAGCCGCCGGCCGTAATTTGCACTCCTCAGAATTTTGGCACATTTCCTCATTTCACCCTCTTACGCAGAACCTATACGTTACGTCAGTAATCCGATAATTACGTACAGAACCTTAAAATTACTAGCCGTAGAATATCAATCCCGCAGAATTTTATAGGAGTTCCATTACTCACGGAGGCTTGCTCGACACTTCTACGGTCCATAACATTACAACAAAGTCACCAATGGTCCAAGCACATATACATCACCTCATGATCATACATAACATCATAAATCACATATACATAAACTGACGGGCATTACAATCTACCCCCTTAAATAAATTTCGCCCTCGAAATTGTACTAAAAGAGTTCGTATTCGCTCCGCATTTCCTCCTCACGCCCCATGTTTCTTTCCTCAACGGCCGCACTACGCCATAAAATCCAACGAAAGGGAATCGCTTACCCTTAGCCGCTTATCACTCCGAGCAATAATTCGAACGGCTTTTCCTCAAATGATGATCCGGTTGGAGGTCAACCGTGAGGGGTTGGCAAACGCGAGAGGGGTCTCAGATGTATTTCCTCAAAGTCGAGACGTGGAACACATTGTGAACTGCTCATGCGCGGTAATTCAAACCGGTGAGCTACTTCCAACTCTCTCAAGAACTTCATACGACCAATATACCGAGGAGTGAGCTTTCCCCGCTTGCCAAACCGGCAACCTCCTGATAGGGGAAATCCGGATGAACACTTTATCGCCCACCTTAAATTCAAGCGACGACGCCTCATATCTGCATGATAACTTTTTCTGGCGGTCTTGAGCAGCCTTCATTCGCGACTTCTGATCCGCTCGACCGCCGTAATCATATCTTGTATCATCTCGGTCCGCATGTCCTTTACTTACCTTTCATCCCAATGGAGGGGTGACCTACACTTCGACCACACAAAGCCTCATACGGTGGCATCCCGATCGAGGCGTGATAACTATTATTATACGCAACTCGATCAAAGGAAGATATCGATCCCAACTTGTCGAAAACTCTAACACACAAGTTCGCAAAGATATCCTCCAAAGTCCGGATCGTTTCCTCCGATTGCCCATCCGTTTGGGGATGAAAGGCCGTACTAAAATGGAGTTTCGTTCCCAACACGCCTTGTAGTTCTTTCCAAAAGTGAGATAAATATCTCGGGTCGCGGTCGGAAGTAATCGAGTCGCACACCATGAAGAGCGGACTATCTCCTGTGACATACAATTGAGCCAATTGTTCCATCTTCAAAGTCATCCTCATAGGTAAGAAGTGAGCCGATTTGGCGAGTCGATCAACGACCACCCAAATGGCATCATACCCCTTGTTCGTCCGCGTAATCCGCTTCACAAAGTCCATGGTGATATCGTTCCATTTCCACTCGGGGACGGGAAGCGGTTGAAGAGTTCCCTCGCCGGTCGCTGGTGCTCGGCCTTTACTTGTTGACATACCAAACATCTAGCCACATACTCGGCTATCTCCCGCTTCATGCCCGGCCACCAATACAATGCCTCGACTCTTATACATCTTAGTGAGCCGGGATGGAGTGAATACGGGTCGTATGAGCTTCATCACAAATATCATGTCAAGATTGGTCAGAATCGAATGTAATATCGGTCTTTATACTTAAGAATCTCGCCTCTTGCACTTGATAATCCGGATTGGGCTTTCAACCAACGCACTTCTTAAGCTTTATGGCTCGGTCATCTTCCCTTTGTCCCACCTTAATCCGGGATCAATCAAGGATCGGATAGTCATAGCCGCCAAACGAGCTTCTTCGTCCCAAAATCTCCAAATCGACTTTCAACTTCCCGCTGCAACTCACGGGATCTTCTTTCGTTCCTTCGACTCAAGGCATCGGCTACAACATTAGCCTTCCCGGTGGTAATCAATGGTACAATCATAATCTTTTACCAACTCCAACCACCGACAAGTTGGGTGATATTGAGATCCTTCTGGGTGAAGAAGTACTTCAAACTCTTGTGATCCGTGAGTAGATTTTTACACCGCACTCGTACAAGTAGTGACGCCATATCTTCAAAGCAAACACAGCGAAGCTCCAAGTCATGAGTCGGGTAATTCCTTTCGTAGTTCTTCAACTGCCGAGACGCATAGGCAATCACCTTCGCTCGCATGAGCACACATCCTAATCCTTGATAGACGATCATCGTAGAATAGTGAAGCTACTAACCCCGTCGGAATTGTCAACACCGGTGCCGCTAGAGACGCAGTCTTCAACTCAAAACCCGCCACACTCGTCCGTCCCACCGGAAAAAGAACGCTCGAGTCAAACGCGTGTGAGTGGCACCGCGAGTTTAGCAAAATCCTTCACAAACCGGGCAGAATATCCCGCTAAACCCACGAAACTCCGACTCTCCGTGGGTGTAGCCCGCCTTGGCCATCCCAATACCGCCTCAATCTTACCAGGGTCCACCAAATACCCTCTCTCCGTATTACATGCCCAAGGAAACCCACTTGTTCCATCCAAAATTCACACTTAGAAAACTTAGAGAAGAGTTTCTCCTGGCGTTTGTAACGCCGCATGAAGATGCTTCTCATGTTCTTCTCGTCCTTGAATAAATCAAAATATCGTCAATGAATACAATCACGAATCGGTCCAAATAGGGCTTAAAGACACGATTCATGAGATCCATGAACGCCACGAGCATTAGTGAGTCCGAATGGCATGACAAGGAATTCAAATGCCCATACCGAGTACTAAACGACTTCTAATATCTTCATCTCTAATCCTTAACTGATGATAACCCGAACGTAGATCAATTTTCGAATAAACGGCAGAACCTTGAAGTTGATCTAGTAATTCATCAATCCACGGCAAAGGGTATTTGTTCTTAACTGTCACCTTATTCAATTCCCGATAATCAATACATAACCGCATGGTCCCGTTGATAAGTGCTAGAAAAGCACTTAAATAATTCTTCTATTTTATGTATTTATGTGTTTTATTAGTGTTATATGTTCTGTTTTATGTGTTTTTCCTTTATTGTGGTGTTTAGGGTCACAAAGAATCGAAATGAGTCAAAATGGATGAAAAGTGAATGAAAATAGAAACTCGGGACCAAAAAGGCAAGCGAATCAAAGATGGAGGACCTCCATGTAATTTTATGAAAGGTTTTTACAATTTTTCTTGTGCTAAACTCAAGAACATCAAAAGAGGATTCCTACACTCTTTTCGGATCGCAACGGAGTTTCTAGTGAAAGTTAGCGCAAGAAGAAAAAGGACTAAAGCGCCAAAGCCAAACTGCTGGGGGGACCAAAGTGCAACTTTTCAAAAGTCCTGGGACCAAAGTGAAACTTTCAAAAATTTGGAGGACGAAAATGCAGTTTCTCAAGGACCAAAATAAACAACATTCAAAGTTGAGGACTTGGTGTGCAATTTCGGGTGACTTCCTGGGTGACTCGAGTCACCCCGCGCGGATCGAAGTCACGCAAGTGACTCGAAGTCACGCCGATCATGCTCGATCAGCTCGCAAGTGACTCGAGTCACCGCCGCGAAGTGATGGAGTCACGCCGCGAATCCCCTGGCCTCCGTTCTGCTGGCGGTGACTAAGCAGAATCGCACGACTGAGTCGCGCACACTTCGAAATCACGCCCGACGCCGCCAGCAGATTTTGACCAATCGGACTCCACCTACCATAAAACGTGTTTTTGGTATTTTCTTGACTTCTTAGAGATAAAACAATCTGAGCACCACAATAGACTCAAGTGAAGGAAGACTTTTATGATTTTTTAATATTTTTTGGTGTAATATTTTGCCTATAAATAGAGGCATTTCCAAGCTTGAATGACACAACTTGTAGAGAGAATTAGCTTGTGATTCTCTCCAACTTTCTCCTCAATAAATTTCTCTTCATCATTTGTTCTTAGTTGTAGCTTGAAAGCTCTTAGTTTTTCATATTCCTATTTAAGTAAGAACCTAAATATAGGTTCGAAAAATCAATCGATTTATACGCCGTGAATATGATTAACGGAGTATTTCTTCTCTAGTTTCTTTCCTAATTTTATTTTTCATATTTGAGAAAGATAATTTCTCATATATTGTGTAGAGGTGATACACTGCTGCATTACGCCGTTATAGAGTAAGTATTTAACTCCATATATAGTAGTTAGACTTCTCTATTTAATTCTTAGCATTATTTACGTGATTTCCATAGTTTGTATATATTACTTGAGATAGTGAAGTATAATCTATCATATAGCATGGTGATACCCGCTAATATGAGTAGTTAGACTTCTATCTAGTTCGAGGGGACGTTGTGTTCAATTATCATGTTGTTATCTTTTCTAACTCTTTACTAACGTTTTATCTATTCCTCTACTTCAATTTGTTGATTTGTTATGCTTTTAAACCCGCTTTGAATTTATGTGATTATTGCATTCACTTTGGCCAATTGAATCAATTAATCTTTAAGTTCAAGTTATGCTAGGATTGGAACTTTTGATCCGTAATTATCACTAGATTCCAATCCACAGAGCAAACAAATGTCGTGCATATTTGTTAATAAATCAACTTAGATGTATTAATTCAAGTTTGTGAAATTGATCATCTAATTCAACTCATTCTTCTTGTTCATTTCACACTAGCATTGCATTAAATCCTAAGAACTTGTTTAGGATTATCCAATAGCTAGATGTTAAGTTAAAGAACTCACTTTAATTTAATACACTTAAGGAAGAATTCGTTAATCGAGCTTCTTGGTTAATTGAGAGTTGATAAATTGAAGAAGGGATAGTACACGTTGTATGGGAAAGATAAACACAGATGTTGACACAACCAACCGAGAACTAGATATATCTTCAATTGTTTCATTTTCATCTCTTTATTTTGTAATTTTATTTTAATTGCATTCAACTTCACAAAACCCCCTTTTCTATATTAATTAATAAAACAACTAGATCAAACACTGTTCCTCTCGTTCGACCCTTACTTACCACTTCTACATTAATTTGTAGTTTTGAAACCGAGTAAGGAAATAAAATAAATTTTGGCGCATGCGACAACACGCCCAATTCGCCCTTCTTCTTAACAACAAAAAACCGGAGCACCCCAAGGTGACGTGTTTCGGTCGAATAAACCCTTTGCCCAATAGGTCGCCCAATTGAGTTCTGAGGTTCCTTGAGTTCACGTGGTGCCATTCGATAGGGGTCTTAGAAATAGGACGTGTACCCGCGCACAAGCTCAATAAAGAATTGACCTCTCGTGGGGGGTAACCCATGAAGATCATCCGGGAAGACATCCAAAAATCACACACAATAGGGATTTGCAGACGACGCCAATGACTCACTTGTCTTCACACAACATAAACCAACCAAATAAGCCCCGCATCTCTGACTAATCAACCTTACCGCTTTCATGGCGAAATGATCATCCTAGTCGGTCGTTCTAACTTGGGAAAAGCAATAGGTTCACCGATCGGAAAATTCAATGGCGAACGAATTAGGCAATCTAGCATCACACCATGTTGAGTTAGCCAATCCATACCCGCAATAACATCATAGTCCCGATTTCCAAAGCAATAAGATCGGGCTAACAAGTCACAATCCCTAACCCGAATCACAACCGACGGATAAAACCACAAGGCACATTGACCCGACCAAGGCATCATAACATCAAGAGGGGTTAAGTAACGATTCGAGTCATAGGCAATTTACAAGCAAATGCTAACGAAACAAATGAATGTGTAGCACGAGGAATCAAATAAGGCATATAGGCAGTAAAGTAGAAATGAACACAATACTGCGATCACATCGGCCCGCCGGAGCTTCCGGGTTGAACTATCGCGAAGACACGCCGGGTCGAGACTGGAGGTGAATTCTTCATCTCCGGGCAATCCGGATAATTATGTCCCTCCTTGCCACACTTGTAACATCGTCTCCGCGATGGCGTAATAGCAAACACCGCCGCCATGATTCTTACCACAAGACTGGGACATAATGGCTTCTGCCGGAGGTTGGGACGAAGCGACAATCCCCGATGGCCGCTTATAACCTCCCTCGGCGACTTCAACGTTGGAACCCCTTCATCTGCCTCCCAACGGATGACCCTGAGCCGATTGGGTCGGTTCTGAATGGATTGGGTCAAGGGCTGAGATATACCCACTTGACGAGCCTCAACAATTCTAGCCTCCGCCTTTCTGGCCACATATGTTCGCTCCAAGGTCTCTTTGCCAGAGCTCGTGGTCGAGGCGATCAATTGCACATCACGCCAACTCGTGTTTCAAACCCGCAATAAACCGAGCTATTTTGGCGCCCGGAGTATCAATCATATGGAGTGGCAAACCGTAAGCTCTCAAACTTCCTATCAGACTTGCTATCGACATCTTCCCTTGTCAAGCCGAATAAACTCATTTAGCTTCGCTTCTAGTCAGCTCAAAAATACTTGGCCCAAACCGAGCACAAAAGTCATTCCATGTCTCAATGTTTACATTCCTTCCTTTCACAAGATCCCACCAAAATCCGGCCAGCACTGTGGAGCATGAAAGTAGCACAATTCACTTGCTCGCTTCGGGATGTGAGCATACTCAAACATCCTTTCAATCGCTCAATCCAGCTTTCCGCTCGATGGGGTCCTTAGCATCTTCAAAAACCTGATTCAATCTTTCTGAAACGATCAGAAGCCATGTCACGATCCCGATCCCTCGTGACATATCCATACCGGATGAACTCATCAATTGCCACCGAAGCATTTTGGTTGAACTACCCGAACTCATAGCATGTTGTAGCATCCGCGCTTGTTGCTCAACCAATCCGGGTAAGTCTCTCAATCACAATCGCTGATCCTCCGCCATCTAGTCATGATGGCAAGGGTTATCATATCACATAGGCATATAGGTAAACCATGGGTACTCTCTCAATCAACACAACAAAACACATATACTATAGGAGACCGGTAGAGATTCTTCTGCGTGGAAGTAAGTGGAAACCGTGTTTCGATACCACTGTAACGCCCTCCCTAATACGACACGCGCCAAATCATATCATTATGCCCATTAGAGGGGACATTATGCGCATAAACTGGATACCGGTGAATCGAGAGATATTTTTAAAACGATAATATGGTTACTTAAACACGCCAAGCCCGGCCAAAGTCGTATGTACAAGATTAGTTCAAAAGTCCCCAAAATATAGAAAGTCCGATACAAAGGTTCCAAAGGTATACAATATATTTTTGTTCCCAAAATCTGCTGTTTCCTTTTCCCCACGCCAAGCACCGCTTCTCTAAGTGCAGGAAGAGTCTCCGCTGCCTCCTGACGCTCTCGACTCTAGCTGCCCACGCACACAAACACAATACAAACATGAGTCATGTGGACTCAGAGGAGTGGATCACATATAAGATGCTTAACACATTCACCATGCACCCATTTAATCAATGTGTTACCGCCAACGACATACCACATAAGGTCTCGCTTTCACATATTGTGGTTGCAAGCCCTATTGAGACTCATCTCGGTCGGGACTCTAGAGGTGGCTCCTACGGGCTCAAGAGGTGGCTCCCACTTTCGTGGTAGCACTTTGCCCCGTATAGCACTCAGCTCCAGATTCGACCGATCACATAATTCACAAGGCGAACACATTGATAATGCACATTCCATACATACTCACACACAATACGTGCAAAGGATGCAATGCTATGCTCATTAGTATGTAGGGTTATGCACATACACATATATGACACTATACCAAAGGGGAATCCCATGACTAGCCTTTAAGATACTCAACAAATTCCAAACAAGTCATACAAGCGAGAAAATCACTAATCCCTCACATAACCTCTTGGATAACCCTAAACAAAGGAGATCTTACCCATAAACATACCCAACACATCACTTTCCTACCTCAAGTCAAGGAGATCAAAGGTGGAGGGAGAGTGACTTCCAGCAATATCCTCGACTCTAGTTAAGCCAAACAACGGGTAGCTCCAAGCAAATACCTTCCTCCAGTGATGAAATTGGCCTCAAGACCCTAGGATATCTTGTTGGGAGTGATTTAGTGTTTGGGAGTGTTAGAGGTCCTAAAATGATGAAAAATCCCCAAAAAAAGGTTTTAAAGCTTATCCACAAATTCGCCGACTTAACATTGCAAACAGTAACTCCAAATTTTACTATCAGAACCTACACAATTACTGGGCCAGAACCCATAAAACTTACGGTCAGAACTATGATACGGCCGTACCAAAACACCATACGACCGTATTTCACCTCTCTGTGAAAAATCTATACATCGTGCCTCTTCAAAACTTACGGCCAGAATTTAACATGTGTTACGGCCAGAACCCATAACACGGCAGATCACCAAGCCGTCCGCCGTAATTTCTCTCGTAAATTTTGGCACATTTCCTCATTTCACCCCTTACTTACGGCGTAACCCTTTTCTTCGGTGTAGCACTTTGCCCTCAGATAGCACTTAGCCCTCAGATTCGACCGATCACATAATTCACAAGGCGAACACATTGATACGCAACATTCCATACATACTCACACACAATAACGTGCAAAGGATGCAATGCTATGCTCATTCGTATGTAGGGTTATGCACATACACATATATGACACTATACCAAAGGGGAATCCTATGACTAGCCTTTAAGATACTCAACAAATTCCAAACAAGTCATACAAGGCGAGAAAATCACTTAATCCCTCACATAACCTCTTGGATAACCCTAAACAAAGGAGAGATCTTACCCATAAACATACCCAACACATCACTTTCCTACCTCAAGTCAAGGAGATCAAAGGGTGGAGGGAGAGTGACTTCCTAGCAATATCCTCGACTCTAGTTCGCCCAAACACCGTAGCTCCAAGCAAATACCTTCCTCCAGGATGAAATTGGCCTCAAGACCCTAGGATATCTTGTTGGGAGTGATTTCTAGTGTTTGGGAGTGTTAGAGGTCGAAATGATGATGAAAATCCCCAAAAAAGGTTTTAAAGCTTATCCACAAATTCGCCGACGATTAACATTGCGGCCGTAGAATTCCAAATTTTACTGGCGTAACCTACACAATTACACGGCCTGAACTCCATAAAACTTACTGTCAGAACCATATGATACGCCGTACTCAAAACACCATACGACCGTATTTGACCTCTATAAAAATCTATACATCGCGTGCCTTCAAAACTTACTACAGAACGAACATGTGTTACCAGAATCTATCATACGCAGATCACCAAGCCGTCTCGGCCGTAATTCTCTCTGTAAATTTTGGCACATTTCATTTCACCCCTTACCGTGAACTATACACGCACGTAACCCGTGTCAAAATCGATAATTACGGCCGTAAACCTTATAATTACGGCCGTAAATATCAATCCTGCAGAATTTTATAGGAGTTCCATTACTCGCTCGGGAGGCCGGTTCGACACTTCTTACGGTCCATAACATTACAACAAAGTCACCAATGGTCCAAGCACATATACATCACCTCATGATCATACATAACATCATAAATCACATACATAAACGGACGGGGCATTACAATAGCATGATAAGAGTTAATGTATCTATAGAATTAGTTGTTCTAAAAATTAGATCAGATTAAATGTATATTATTTAATAATATCTCCAATACATCTTTCACGTGTAGATGGAAGAATTTATATTTTTGTCATCAAAACCTAATAAATAGGTAATAATTTAGACGGGGTGAGACTAATTAGACTGAGATCCAAAATTTTGTATCCTCTAATACTAGCGAGTATAATTCATCAAAACTAATTTGGTGTATTGTAAAATGCACATTATAGGCACATTAGTCAAATTGAAATACCACATTAGTCGAGATGCGTCATATTGTGCACCCCCAATTGCACTAGATCAATTTTATATAATTATGTTATCTTCTTATAACGCTGATGAGTAAATATCTCTATTATTATTATTATTATTAAATAAATGGTAGCTAATTGCAAAAAACAAAGGGGGAAGAGCACATTTTATCTAGTCAAAAGAAAGTGTGGGGAATGGTGAAGAAAGCTGTTGGAGTCAGTCTAGAGATTTTTAGAGGGATGCTTTAAGAAAAGATGTTTAGTTCATTTCCGTGAAACTTTTGTCACTTTTAAATCAAAAGAGAAGCCCAAAGGGATTATTTTGATGGACCATTTTAAGCCTAGCTGCCTATATGCTAAATTTGCTTTCCTTGCGTGACCGCAATAAACAAATTATTGAGTTACATCTCCTTGATAGTCTGTAACAGTCAATAGTTTACATGGTCCACTAACGGTTCTGAACAAAGCAATCTAGAATTAACTGTTTAGGCCTATACAATTTAATATATATTTTTTTAATTTTAAAAAAAGATGCATTTGAAGATCAAATTCAACGAAATAAAGCTATTGAAGTTATATCAAACATACTGTTAATATCAAAATTCAAACATACTATTACTCGATCAAGAATGTCTAGTACTTGTGTGAGTAAAATAAATTCTTGAATTTAAGCGATGAATTATGAGAATATACCCGAATTAAAGTCGAGAGTTCTCCATGCCCGGAATAAAACGAATCATTTGAACTGTTTACTTCATCTAATGCAATTTGAGCTTGAGAATTATCTTTTGAGCATGATGCAGTTGGAGTCCCTTGAGTGAGATCTGATGAAGATGCTGAGGATGGTAATTTTGAGCCATAATATTCCGGGTTTTTTAGGACATTATTTTTTTCGTCAACTTCTCTCCCGCGACAAATTTCCCACGTAATTTGCTGGTCATTCTCCTTCAGTGAAACGACCTTACTAGTTTGTTGGGTGAATTTCCTTTTAGGCATGTGTATGTTTTTCTTGAAAACCCGGCATAATGCATAAGAATCCTGCACATAAAATTAGTTAGTTAGATTAAGAAATAGTACAAAAACTTTATATAATGATTTAAGCTTCCAAATAACATAGACTATTCGTGTTAAATTGCCATATTATAGAGACAAAACCCTAGGCCTTATTGTCAAGAAATCTCGTATTTTTATCAATTGCTAGAGTGTCTAAATATACAAACAAAATCGCACATCAATTAAATTTCACATAAATAATGAATTTTTGAAGAATCGTGTTACTCTGTCAGTTAACTTTTAGTATGAAACTTCATTTCCTAACACAATGTATGTAGTTACATTAAGCATTTGATTAGTTAAATTGACTTGAATTGTAAGTACACTTATTCACTTAAGCCACTTTGCTTGATCGAATATACGACGCCAGAAAGAAACAAAAATCACATAGAGAATTTGTTAGAGAATATTACATTACATACCTTTAAACCCGATGCAAACTCACTAAGTCGATACTCATGCATGACCCACTCAGTTCTAATCCCACAAGGTGCTCTCCCTCAAGGATAAACAAGTGTCTTCTTCATTCTAACTACCCGTTTCTGGGATAGAACCGTCTGGTCCTTTCCAGTAGCCTTCCAGTACCCCGCCCGAGTTGCCCGGTTCATCCTCAACCCGTTAGGGTATTTTCGATCTCGTGGACTGTAAAAGTACCATTCCGTGTCTTTACTTGGCAAGAACGATCTATCTGTACGTCCCAAAAAAAAATTGGCATTTTGATTTATCTAAAAAATTAACAAATTAATTTTTACTGTTCAATTCTGTACATACGTTACTAGGTAAATCCCAAGGTTCACATTTGTAGAGATCAACCTCTGGGATGATTTCGAGCTCGATATCTTGGCCGTAGATTTTCCTATCAAGTTAGTAAGCCAAAAGCTCCTCATCGGTTGGATGGAACCTAAATCCTGGAGGGAGACTCGTTGGTGCCATCAAGTCCATTGCAGAAAACCCAAGCAAGGGTCAAGAGGATGAGAAGCTACAGAGAAATCCTACAAAGGAGAAGGGAAGAAAAAGAAGAAGGGAATAAAATTCTCTTCAATTCTTCAAATCAAAGAAGAAGAGAATTAAAATTCTTTTCAATTCTTCAAATCAAATTGAAGTCCAAGAAGGAAGGAAAAAAGAAGAAAAAACTCTAAGTGCAAAAGTTTTGAAATTCTCTAAAAACCGGAGAGAACCAACTCTCTCAAATCAAACCAATCAAAAAGAACAAAATCTTCTTGAACCTAAAACTCAAATTAACGATTTGGAAAATAAAGTCTTTTCCAAATCAAAATCAAATCAAAGCAAAAAAAGGGATTATAGAACATAGTCTTCTCCAATTCAAAGTTAAATTGAAGGCGAGATTAGGGTTTTGAAGAACAAAGTCTTCTTCAAAATCAAAGTCGAATTCAAAGTTTAAATCAAAGATCTGAAAAACACGGTCTTTTTCAGATCTAACACCAAAGTCAAATTTAAGACTTTGTAGAATACAGTCTTCTACAAAGGTTAAAATCAAATCAAACAAAATCCTTGACGTTCGGAAATCAAGCCACGTAGCCCCGATCTTCACCAACAGATCGTTAATCAGAGGATTCAACATTTTTGCAATCAAGAGATCCAGTCCACTATTAATTCAAATCCCAATTTATAACAAATTCTATTGTATTATTTTTTCTTAATACAAGAAGGAATTTTTTGTCTACAGTAAATATTATAGTGTAGAAAGTAGCATTGGAATTGCTCTTAGATCAAGTGGAATCTTTACTTTCCAGCCGCTGTGTGTTTTATTTGAATTAGCATTCACATACGTGCGATGCAGGAGATGCAATAATGCTTTTATATATATCACGACTTGGTCTTAATTAGCAGCACCGTTTTCATTAAATGCGTAGAAAGATTAGCAATAATAAAAATGTCTCATTAAAGTTAATTAGTATTTCCCCCGTGCGACGCACGGGGCGGTTAAAACAATTTTTTTTAATGGTTTACTTACATAAAATAATAATAATACAAACCAAAAATAAAGAAATATATATAATATTATAGACTTTAATAATGTTTTGCAAATTTTGATCTGAACTATTTGTTACAAATATCATATCAGTTATTGTAATTATATTGATTATTATTTTAGGTAATAACAAAATATTTGAAATCAAAATTTAGACAATACTTATTTGAACAAAAATAAATAATCCTATTAAAAATTTTTCCAAAATTTTATCATCAACGCAATTCCAGTAGCTAAGCCATGATGACTTTTTTGAACACGAATTTTAGAATACTGAGTGTTGGAGAATTTATGCGATGAGGATTGTATATTGTATGAAATAATAAGATCTTTATACTACAAATTTATAAGTGAAACTTTTAGTATATTGCTTTTTCGATAACAAAAATTTGTTTAAAATAATTGAGAAAAAAATTTTAAAAATGACTAATTTTTTCAATACTAAATATTAAAAAAATTGAAAATTTAATTTGAAAATAAAAAGATGATTAAATGATAATTTTGACAATTATTTTTAAGTGGCTTGCAAATAATAAAATGGGATATGAAAGTTATCATTTTCTATTTTTTTCTAATTAATTAATTATTCATTAAAAATTTACTTATTTCACTACTCACTATTTGATCTTAAAACAATTACTCAGTACTTGAACCACTTCATGCATATTACCTATGAAAACTATTTAAAACTACCCTTGTAATATGGTAAAAATTAAAAAAAAAAAGTCAATTTTTTAGATATGTAAAAAGGTTTTTCCTAAAATAGAAAACAACAGCTTACATGGCACTGTGCCAATGTGACGCTTCAATTTTTGTTAATAAAAATATATATATATATATATATATATATATATATAATGTGAAAATAATAATTAAAATGCAATATCCAAAAATTAAAATACATATAAAAAATATTAATTCTCATTTTCTGAATGAATTTAACAGATATTATAAGTTGTAACTTTAATCTCTTATCACATTTTTATTAATGCATGCAACACTAAATATAAATTAATTAAAAATTTGGAATACATATAAACAAATATATATTTTAAAAAGTAAAATAAGAAAAACAGCACCAAATAAGGAAAATAGAATAAATTAAATAATAATATAATAAAAGTAATTAATTCTTTAAAAAGGCTAAACATGACATTGCTACCTAAATATTTTTCCTAGGCAGTTTTTTTAATTTTATATATAGTTTTTTTTTTCTGAAAGGATATATAGTTAGATATATTAAAATGTAGATAAAAAGTTAAAATGTAATATTCGGAAACTAAAATGTATATAAAAAATCAATTCTCATTTTTAGAAATAATTCAGTTATCATTCTCATTTGTGACTTTGATTGTATATCATATTTTCATTAATAGTTGCATTCATTTTCGCTTTAGAAAAATTTTTATGTATAATTCAAAAATTAAAATTTATATAAAAAATTAAAATTAAAATGTATATAAAAAATAAAATAGGGAAACATATACTAAATAAGGAAAGGAAATTAAGTTAAATAAGAAAAACAAAATAATAAATATGTACATTTAATGTTTGTTTCCTAAATAGGATTTTATTTTCTTAATTTTAATTAAAATGTGCCAACTTGGCACTGCCAACATGGCGCAGTGTCTAGTTGGCACTTTAGGATTTCTAATATAAAGATGTTTGACATTAATTAAAAATTACATGAAACCATCGTCCTCCCTCCAATCCACAGAGATAGGCCTAGTTTGATTTTCATAACAATTAAGAAATTGTACTCCATCTATCCCAAAAAATAGTCCACTAATCATTTTCACACATATTAAAAAAATGATAGCTAATTACGTTGAAATATTAAATTTCATATTATTATTGGAGATATATTTCTAGATATCCCACACTTGAAATTTAAATTAGATTAAATCTTTGTTGTTGTACATTTGAAATTTAAAATTTATCTTAGTTGTTGTAACTTATTCACCTTATCATTCTCTGTGTAATCTATATATATGTGCAATAGTCATAGTGAAAATCATTAAATTTTCAACAACTATTCATCTTGTTTATTTAGTTTTCATGGTATCAGAGCCAACAGACTAGATTTTAATTATTTTTTTTTTGTACTCTTTTTTACTCTTTTTTCTTTCTATCAATGTCAGGAACAAATGATGGTGTAGATACTGGTTTACATGTTAGTGGCAATGGTGGTTCAGGCCGTGAGGGAACTCCACTTAATCATACGGGTGATCACCCCCGTTGTTTCTGAAACCATTGATCATGGAAATCACATGGAGACCATATCATCATCTGATCCTTATTTTATTCATCCTGCAGAAAATCCTAATGCTATTCTTGTCACTCCTCCATTGAACGGCGATAATTACACATCATAGTCGTTGAATACGGAGCGAGCTTTAAGTGCTAAGGATAAAGTGGGATTTATTAATGGTTTCCTTTCTGAACCAAGTGATCCTGCTAAATACGCCCTTTGGAAAAGAGTTGATAATTTGGTCACCAGTTGGTTATATGTTTCTGTTTCACAAAAATGCTAATCAAATATGGATTGATCTCAAACAGAGATATTATCAATCAAGTGGACCAAAAATTTTCAATTAAAACAACAGATTTCTCAAATCAAACACGAAGGTTCTTCTGTGATGCTTTATTATACCTGTCTCCATACATTATGGGACGAGATGGATCAATTTGGGGTGGGTGTATTCAGCAAAATTGGGAGTGCATTGAGCCCCACCCAATTGCATGATAATCTTTAAAAATTGAACTAAATTTACAAATAAAGTAAAAAATCATTAAAATTAGTCTTGAATATACAGGAGTATACCAAACCGAGACAATTTAAATGTTTCATAAGCAGACCGGGATATATTTTCTGATCAATTGTACGTGAAGCCTGACGAAATTGAGTGCCAATTTTGAGGGACTTGGATTGATCAACTCTCAACAGGCAGTCGCTTAATTCCTTAATCAATATCAAAACAGCTGCGTAATTCACAGTTCATAAAAATAAGACTACAAAAACATAAACGAGTGCTTGTTTATTATACAGATTCAACCACTTGTCATTTTAATTACTGCCATTAAGACCAGAAAAAGGGGTCACACTCCCGTTTATATAGCATGTCCAAGAAATTGTCATGTTCTATCATTATTCATGTGGAAGTTGAAGAGAGGCCATGCAGTTTTTGTAACACACAATCAAAACACACTCATCACCAAAACCTATTTGTTTCGAAGTTTCACAAAGCTTCTCTAATTGTACAAAAGCAAACAATAAAAGGGCAACCTAAAGAACAAGCCGTGTGAATGTTCTCCTTCCCATGTGAGGAGGATACTCGCAGTTGATGTGGTACACGTCAGTTGAACCAATATTGTTGCACTGCCACATCATCATATGTTTGTCGAAAATAATGATGTATGTGTCAGGTCCACATCTCTCATTCTCCCCACATTGGGGAGGAAAACATTACCACTTGAGAACTCACTACACATTTAAACTTCAGACAAACGACTAATAATGAAGTTAATCATAGTATTATTGGATTAACAAAATGATAGAATCTTGACTACTCTACTGTCCCCGTTTTCTACCAAACGGAGCAACGGAGAGATTGAGAGTAAGAGAAGAATGGAATAAAATGAAGAGATGATTTCAGAATGGAAGCATTGTGTATCAACTTCCCTAAAACAAGAAACAGATTACTCTGTTTTACACACACCCCCCCTCAAATATGCCAATCTATTGTGATGAACTCCACTCCCGAGGGTTTTTACATATACCTCCGTATATATATGTATATACACCCCACCTATATTTTCCATCTGAACTTTATTTATACATCAAAAGTCATCAACAAACATGAAACTAATATCATATTAGTAGTAATATATATCTCCTATTGGATAACAAGTCATATAAAACCTCAAGTATGTAGCTAACCTTTGTTACTATGAACAAGTGGCTAAGCAATCTTGAGAAATGATTGATCCTTGGCGATCCAAAGTCTCCTTCACGGCCCGATATAATTCAACCCAAGAAGACGAATGGAAGTCCACCGGGCCCCACAAGAACGTTGGATTTGGACTGGCTGGACAAGCACCAACCATATCCAAAACTGACGTTGCAGGTTTCAATGGCTGTGGGAAATTGAATGCCAAATTATCCACTTTGTGTTCGTAAATTTTCCCATTTCGATCCAATTTATATCTAGATGTGCCCTGAAATTGTCCCTTAGCTTCCCAGGGTACCCTAGGGACGCCCTTCAAGTTCCATCTGATGAGGATCATATTCTCAGATGGCTGCCAAATTCTAAGAACGTCTAATGAAATTTCTCTGAACAAAATTCTACCATGAAATCTCAATGCCCAAAATATCAATTTGTAATTTTCAATTCCAGTGAAGGTATTCAAAGGGTCCACAAACGTTATATCATCCCTGTCAATAGTAAAATCAAAATCCACCCTTTATTCCTCAATCCCACAAACTCAGATCATAACAATAATAACCTTAAAAAAAGATAAATTGAATTGCCCAGAAGCACAAATCAAAGAAATAACGAAAAGGGTACCTGTAAATATCATAATTAAGGTCTTTGGTGAAGATTGAAGGAAGGTCTTCACGAAGGGTCCGTACAGCCAAACCGAGGTTAAGATAAAACTCGTCCTTCGGATTCTGGTACTTATTCCCCGAACCGGGGGATCGGTTCACCTGAGCTAGGCCTCGGGGAGGAGGCGGTTCGAGCTTTGTGTGAGCATTAACAGTAGAAGTTGAAACTGAAGATGGGGAGATAAGAGGACAAGAAGATGATGGCTGGTGGAAAACAATGGCGGGGGATTTTTCTTTGAATTGGAGAAGAATTGGAGAAAGATTTGGCAGAATATAGGCCATAATCTTTTCTTGTTGAACCAGTTTTGGGTTTGGTTACAGAAGAGTGAGCGAAGATTTGGTTTTTGTGCTTTGTGGAAGTGAAAATTAAAGTGGGTTCTTGAATTTTGAGTGGTTTTGGAACTGGCCAAGATGCAAATTTCTTCCTTGTCGCTGACTAAAGATTTTACACATGCCACCAATTAGACTAGTATTTTCTTGTTTACTAGATAAATGATAAATTTATTTTGGGGTTTTTTTTATGTATTTTTATAAATTACTATCCCTTTCTTTTTCGTTTTTTCATTTTTTTTTCACGGTGAGATGTTTATTGGAATGAAAATACTTAGGCCATATTCTTTGTAAAATATTTTTGGTATACTCGAATTTGGTATTGGATGTGCTGTTGATAATGGGAGAAGTTGTATTAAAAAAAATTAATAAATTATCAAATCAATATTTGAGTAATTGAAAAGGATGAGTGGTAAAAGGAAAGTGTAAATTGATAAAATTTATTGTGAAAAGAGTAAGGCCTTAGATAGAAAAATATAATGTTGTAATTTTAAAAAGGAAAAAAAAAGCATTTGAGAGGATGAAGGTAGGAAGAGAATTTTTGAAGTTAGATATATTTTTTCCTGAGTAATATTTTTATCATCATTGATACTGTTCGTAAATATTTGCTGATCGTGTTTAAATTGTATCAGCAATAGCTTAAAACTGACTATATGCCATGCAATTGACACTAGGTGATATTTTATGGGTTGGGTAATGATTCATTGCCCACAGTAAATACCGCAACAATGTCCACAATGGGCCAGATCGTGTCCCTAATTATGAGCTCCCCCACCATCAGGGGCACGTATCACTAATTCGGCCCGTTGTAAGCATTATAACGGTATCTACCATGAGCAACATACTAAATCATATTTCATGAAATTGTTGTTCTAAACTTCTAGATAATCGCCGATTAATGTATAACTACATTGTCGTGTTTTGTTTTTTTTTTTTTTTTTTTTTGAATTACAACTACATTGTCAAGTAATCTATTATTACAAACATAATGTAGTATAAATTTGCAAGAGTTTACACGAAAAAATCAACATTTTCAATTCTGCATTCTAATATTCTATCAAAGAACAAAAAGAAAAGGAGCAGTACTTATTAACATTTAACTGAAGTTTATAATATGGTTGCCTTATGTTCTCATCTCTTTACATAATAGTCTCTATTTCTCACCACCACAATTACGATTAGTTTGTCCTGTGTAGGACAAAAACCAAAATGGTAGCTGTTTCAGTTTCTACTAGTAGAATTTGTCGGAGGATATTCCTCCAAAATCCCATCTCATCCTCGAAATTTCACGCAGGTTAATTTTAGTGATGACCATTAAACTTTACAAATGTCACACTGCCCATTAAACTTCTTTCTTTTTTTGTTACAAGCTTATTACTAATTTGACTTTGCAAGATGAGACATTCGAATTACCGACCCACTTTAATGTCTATTCTTAAACTAATATCCCACGAGGTGTGCGTACAAATGACTAGTTAAAATCCCATGACAAGAAGAGCACATAGAATGACTAGTTAAAATATGGACACCGAATCTAGTCTGAGGTTTCCATGAAACACATTTAAAGTTCAGTCACAATAGTGACACCAAGTGCAAATTTGAGTGACCAGTAGTGAAAATAATGCCAAATTCCAGCACATTCGCCGTTTGATACACAAGCTGCTACAGCACGCATCCTGCCAAAAATGCCATTCAATGACTAGTCCACTCAAACAAAGGGCATAAAAGTCCTGCAAATTATATAAGGTTCTCCATTACAACTCACTTTATTTACATATTTATTTATTTGATAATACTCACCTGTTCATTATTTAAACATCAGCCCCAAAAAGCTCGCTTCGACCTTCCAAAATGACACGTAAGTTTGTAGCTTAGCATTGTCACTTTACACATTTTCACTTCGCTCAATACACACACACTTACA
Organism: Jasminum sambac; assembly: GCA_018223645.1. Lineage (NCBI taxonomy): Eukaryota > Viridiplantae > Streptophyta > Magnoliopsida > Lamiales > Oleaceae > Jasminum > Jasminum sambac. The sequence goes on along the minus strand of CP073640.1, from coordinate 25,998,842 downwards.
CACCCTCAAGCATGCTTCACCTTGCCACTTAGTCACTTCACCTTGCCACTTAGTCACGCTTTACGCTTTTTAGAACACTGTTTATAACTATTTGAAAATGGAAGACTATTCAATAATGATTAATGGCTAACACAACAGCAGACTATTAGTACAATTTTATTATATCAATCCCCCGTAATATCTCTAATGAATAATGATAGGTAATATTTGGTGGTGCTCATACACAGAGCATACACTCTCCACAAGTAGAAGTCTTTTGGAATAAAGTTCTCAACTGCTGAAAGCTCTAAACAAGCGCAAATGTCCAATCCTGCAGCAACGGAAATACAGATCTGTCTTCAAATTTCAGGGCCTTCGTTTTTAAGGCTTAATAAATGAATCGACCCAACATTTATACCACGCAATCGTGACCGAATTTTTTTCTGGCATTTTCGCCCCCAAACTAATGTTTTCAGATCTTAAGCGACTTTTTCACAGAAAGACAATCGCCTTTTAATTAAATAAAATCAAATAAATTTAGGCTTAATAGCGCAATTGTGACCTAACGCTTATACTCACAAGAATCGTGACTGAACTTTTTTCTTGCATTTTCGACCTCAAACACCAACTCCATGATTCCGGCCACTTCCACTTAATTTCTTACCCTAGAAAGGAGCGCCTATGATGGTATTAATCATCCCCAAACTCAATTTTGTATGGGTATTCATGGATTGAGCACAATCACAAATAATTACATTAACCATAGTTTTCGGTCTAACAATGAATTGCTCAATTTTTCCTCCAAATTGGTGGCTCAAAATAGATCTATAGCATATCCTCTAATGATGTCTCACAGCCCCAAGAAATCCAATTTGCAAAATCGTTTCCCGATCAAAAAGCCCCAAATTTGTGCAACATTTGAATTTAGGCATTGATTTGGGCACTTTAGGAGCTGAATTAGAGGTTGAGCCAGTTGACAAAATTGTTGCCCATGACGAGACGCACCCAACGGTGGTGGTGTGTGATTGAGACGCGTCGGTTGGTCGACTATCGTCCTAGCAGCGTGTGGAATTGAAGGGTATAAATGTCAAAAGTCCTTATGATGCAAAGAAACATTAGTTTGGGGACGAAAATGCCAAGAAAAAAAGTTCAGGTCCTGATTGCGCAGCGAGTATAAACGTTGGATCCCAACTAATTGCGCTATTAAGCCTTGTTTTTAATTAATCAAATGAAAGACTGTCACATATAAGTTATAAAAAATGCATCCATATTCAATATACATTCAACGACTCGCGAGAACATCTTCTAAGTAAAATGAAAATTATGTAATAAACTCACAGAAGCGCGCCTTCTTATTGACTAAATGGAAGCTTATATATTGAAATTATGCACTTCAGAAACATCAATGTATAAGTAATAAGCTTACTTATTCATATTAAAACAGATACATACTCATGGAATGATAAATGCGTCCATGGTTCAGGTCTTGGAATCTTACCAAGGAGAAGCTGCAGAATTCTCAGGAACTGAATGGAGTGAGATCAATTTCAAAGCGTTGTTTCCCCTTGCTGACCCTCTATAAATACAAATGTGTAAGCATACGGCGAAGACAATTTTGATGGAATCAAATATACTATAGATAAAAGATCATTCAAGGAAAATATTTTTGTGCAGTTTACCTTTTGTACCTTTTAAAAAATTATGTCTACAGAAGCCTTATAAAAGGGAAAAATGCTTTTCAACATTTCTACACATAAAAAATAGCCTTATCAAACAGAAGATAAAGCTTCATTTCTGGCAGAGGTTCAAACCAAGCTTCAGAGGAATGAGAAAGAAGCATTCCAATAGTTCTCGTTTCCAACCGATGCATCATCTCAAGAGAGTAACAAATAGGCAAATATATACATATAAAAAGAGCAATGCCACCATTCAAGTTCTCACTAAGCAAGAGTGATGGGGCAAAGATAAGCCAGAGACCTAATAATTTCTAATTTTACCCTCATATCATCTTATTTTCTAAGAACCTCTGCATCTATTTATCAAACTAGGTTGTGTTGGGTAGATGTACCTTGCTGAAGTAATCAAAACTACGCCCCTGTTAGTTAATCAATTTTATTTCAAAATAGAATTTAGTCAAACTAATCACATTCACATATCTCATAGAACTCATATATACTACACAAATCTCCACCACTTATTTTCAAAATTCAAATTTGAATTTGTTTGCTGACAGTTTTCAGGACTCTGAACATAGCTGAGAAAAGTCAAATCTAATGTATCCCTCTGTTGCTGTGAACTTTGTACATTCATGTTAATCATGCCACTAACTAGTCATAAAACAAAACAGGTAAAGAGAAACTTCCAGCAATTGCTATGAGCTCTTCCAGCAGTTCCTCCAAATGACAAAGAGGCTATAAAACAACAGTAGAAGCCAACTAAGACCGCTACTTAGACAATGCCCTACAAGAAAGCTTCTTACAATGCAAAGAAATAAGACACAAAATGGTACAAATTTCTGAGTCGAGTGAGAGGTAGCCATTGAGTTGGACCATCAACTGGAGCTTTCAAAGGGTCATTGTGCACCTAATCAGCCAAACAATCAAAAAGCATATTTAGGAAACCGTTTAACTACTAGTTCTTTCATCAAATGTTGAAGCAGACATGGGAAAACATATTATACATAAGAGATGAAAATATATAATGTTGACCTGAGAATGTCAATTATATACCTCCATAAAAATTCCATCCACCCCAACAGCAACTGCCATCCTGGCAATGCAAGGTATCAGTTCACGAAGACCTCCGCTGGCTACACCACCACCTTCCAGCTGATTGAGATAACAAAAAGTGTTGTAAGAAAACATATATTAGCAGAAGAAAAAAACAGTTCCTTGGTCCATTAGTTAGAGCCTGTGCCATGTGGTCTTTCCCCTTAATTAGCAGAAAAATGATATATGGTCCTTTTCTTTTCGAAAGTCATTCCAGTAGAAAATCAAATATTTAAAAAAAGAAAAAAAAAATTGATGTGTTTGCAGAATCCTTTGGTGATCTGGAAGGAACAATTTGTTACAGCGGCGGAAAAGGATTGGCAGTCAAGTAGTTAAGAACCTACAAGTCAGCTACTGAGATTTGAGTTGAAAATCAATCAATGTTTCAGAATGAATAGAACTTATTTAAGTTTCAGAAGACTTTGGTTTGGTTAATGTATGGCCATGAACCAAAACTCCATCTGATGCCGTGATTTTAAGAAATGGGCTACAGTATAATCCATACCTTCTTCCCAGCAGGTTGTTGCAATGCATGTGTTATATCGGCCACCTGAAACACATTATTCAATTAATGAAGCAATCTTTAAGAAATCTATGAGAAGATCTATTACTAGAGATGTTCAGTTGCATTTTGCCAAAGCTTCTAATGCCTTATAAGTTGGTCCACTCTACTTTTAACCACAGATTTTGTTGGACCGACAACTTTTACCTACTTTCTAACAAGACATTGCTTAAGCCCCTTGGTCATAAGCAATTATAAGCTTTTACAATCATGCACTAAGAGAACAGAGTGTCTGGCTGTCATAATATTGGTACACCACACTGATACAAAATAGAGGACCGGACAATAATCTTACAACAGGACAATCTGCCTCCCTCATCCACTCAAAGTTGCGGGGATCAACAATCAAGTCATCTGCATAGCAAACCAACATTGTCACTTCCTAACAATGAAAATACTGAAAGCGGCAGAATTAAGAATGCATCAGCAACTTTGTGAACATTTTTATTGCCGTTATGTAGCTTCCACTTCAAGTCAACCTTAACAAATATTGAAACCAACACTGTGCAAGTTAGAACTATCAACATCATTTATACCACACACAAATTTGTAGAGCATGATTTCAAGAAAACAATTGGTTGCATATGTAAGTGGAATAAACCTTTGACGGTTCTGGTAATATAAAGACTATGCCTAAACGTGCATTATGACAAAGATTGGATTTCTTGCTTTAGTAGATTTTTCATAGCTTTACACAGTTTAAAAGATTATTGAAGATACATCAAAGCTGCACAACTATCAGTTTACTAATACTCTAGTAGTGAAATAACATAGGAATGTAACTGAAACTTTGTTGAATACAATAAAGATGGAGCTTGGAGAACTTACTGTAGCCAAACATTGTTCCTCTCTCACAAACCATAACATTTTGATTTCCAGCCAACCTAACCTTTTCAGCAGAATTTACCATGACCTGAAAGACGAAATTGACTATCATTTCGGATAATGATTCTGAAAAAGACACATAGTGACAATTTGAGGACTAATTATCAATTGGAATGGAAGTAAAAGAAACACTAAACAAAATAAGAAAGATCAAAAGCCTACAGAAGGAGCACAAAATTGGCCTTTCTTGATATTAATAATTTTCTCAGTTTTAGCAGCAGCAACAAGCAGATCCGTCTGTCATTCCAAAAGATGATAAAAATAAGATATGTAAGATATCCCCACAATATCTTAAAAGAATAAAATTTATATTTCAATTGTGTGTTGAAAATTCTATTCAGGGCAAGCCAGGCTACAGCTTTCCACCCACCTGCCGGCATAAGAAAGCAGGAATCTGAATTATGTCTGCAACCCTACCAACTGCTTCGCACTGCAAAGAATCAAGTTACTCTAGACACAAAGCAGGTACGCTAGGTTGAAAGTAGTACATGCATAATTTTTTATGTCATCAATACTGAATGATCAAATCACTAGACAATAAAAAAGTATACAGAAAATTACAGCAGGCGGCCAGTGTAGAAGTTGTTTCAGTTAAAAGGAAAAAAAAAGGTAATCTAAATATTACAACCAGCAGGTTTGGAGTTACATGCAATTTCTTGAAGGTCACTTGTGTTTCCCTGTCGCCATAGTATTTATTACTTACCCAAAAATAGAGCAGAAGCTAAAATTGTGTCGGTTATTACAGCAGATAAGGTTAATCGATTTGACTAGGTTACTTCCGTCCAGGAAAGTATCACTGAGAGCTGATGCATTGTTAGAAGGCAAGGTACATCACAAAAGCTCTAATGTGAAACAGAACAGTGCACCATCATACAAGAGAACTCCGGATGACTAATATGTCTTTCCCAGGCAATAAACTGCTTTTGAAGACAAAATTGCTCATATCAGATGTCGTTATAGTTAAGAAGTTTTCTCCAATTCATAGAATGGATCACCGTTTGTACAAAATCCAAGAGCATGATAAGTTAATGATTTAAATGGCAAGAAAACAATTGCTTTATTCCGCTTATCATTGGAAACTTATTTGGCTATATATTGAGAAAGACCTTTTAAATAACTGGAGAGAAGGTTAGGACAATTACCTGGATGGTCTCATGCACATCAGTGACTACAGGAAGATCATATGTTGTCTTCACCCTTTCAAGGATCTAACAGGAAAGGAGAAACGCAAATAAATGGCTATTATTGGCACAGGCTTACCCATTGCACAACTTCAGTCACTCTGAATTCAATTAAAAGTAAGATCACACAGCATTGCAACATATTACTAAAATGGACAGCTCATATAACTAATAATAAGAGAACGTCCCGAATTTCTTATTGCTAAACCTACCAAAAGTTTCATAAAATATTCAGTGCTCATAAGGGAAAATCAATAACACACAAGCTTACTCATTGCAAAACATTAGTAAACTCTGTAACTTATTTTCCATTTAAAGCAATATCTAATAGATTGCTGCATGCCACAAACAGGATCGCTCATATTACTAATAACAGAAAACTTCTCTAGTTTCTCAGGAATAAACATCATGGAAATGTCATGATGTTGAGTGCTTGCAAGGGAAAATTAAATTCTCATTGTAATTTGAATTCAAAATCACATATCAATAGCATCTACAAGCCCACAACTCCCCCACATATTAATCATTATCCGCACATACTGTAGATCAACCAGTCCTTTTTGTCGTAATTTCTCCAAACAAGCACCAAGAACTACAGTGATATGTTTATTTAGGGCCATAATACAAATTACACCTTCAAGCCTTCCTCCAAGCCAGGCCCGCGAAACGACTTAGATGACGTCCTATTAGCTTTATCAAAGCTCGACTTCAAAACCAACGGCAACCCGAGCCTAGAAACAGAAATTGTAAACGCCATTAATCTAAACAATAATACTTCCAAAGTGAATTGCATCATAGCACACTAAAATGGCAATAATTGGTAGTGATGGCCTTGATATTCTTAGCCGTATAAAGAATGTGATCCTCTGATTCAATCACACTGGGGCCTGCTAACAGGAAAAATGGCTCCGCTGTCTGCTTTTCAAAGGAGTACAGGAAACTTTTCAGTAATTACATCCATTACGGAATTCGAAAAATTAGATTGAGGAAGGGATCAAATTAACCTTGAGCTGGTTGAATAGCAATGTGGATGAACTCATATCTGCAGCAAAATCAATTTGAAATTGAACAGCAAGTTGTAGAAACGCTCGGGAAATGATTAAATATTTGAAAATCCAAAAATGTGAAGTGCAATCTAATTGATATTTTCGCAAACACGAAGGGTGCACTACAACACTCATCCAGTATATCAGGATCCGAGATGCGGTGGGAAATATCTCCGGGTGCGGGTCTGGTTCTGAAATGTGGACGGGCAGGTCTCTCTCAAAATAACGGCCAAGGCCCACCTGAATTCAATAGGATTAATTGGCCTCTTTGTTTGATGCATCTCTACACTGATTTTTATTCTGAAATGTATGTCGCTCTTATGCGGGAATCTGATTATTATGGAAGAAAATTTAAATTTGCTGATCGGAGACAGTAATCAAAATTTGTTGGGGAGAAATGGCGATTTGGTTGAAAAATTGAAAGGATTTTGGAAAATTTTGGAAAAATTTTTGCATTGGAGACGTACATTTCTTTTTTCTGTGCGTGAAGTACCCAAAGGCCCGTGATTAATAAAAATTACTTAACATATCATACAAAAATTCGGAAACTACACCATAGAAATGCACTAAAGATTCGATATCCACTGGTGGGCACTCACATGTGGACCGATCATTACTATATAAAAATGTATCGGCAGTACTCAAAATTAATATGATTTTGAGTACTGATTGGGTATCTATATATTGTGTAAATGTATTATGTGTATTGGCACCCTGGTGACGTGGCACGGATCCAGCCCAGGTCCACCGCGCGATGTGGATCTCCTGCTAACGTGTAGGAGTATCAGGTCGGCTGATGACGTGTCTAGTTTCCCAGTTCGGATCGACACCGGAATTCTACCACAAGAGGATAGGTCATGTGTCCCAGTTCAGCTCGCATGGCCCGCCTAGCTCGGTCTATGGCCCAGGTCGGCCGGCACTAAGATCGTCCCCATCGCCACGCCGACAGAGGGTCCGAGGTCGCCGCCATGGTGTGCGCCACTTTCTTCTGCTAAAGGGCCGATAACAAGCGACAATCCACGTGTCATCTGACACCCTGACACCACCTGCAACCGACAGAGCATCTTTTCCCCATAAATGCAATGACGACTACACCCAAGTTCCGAGGTCAACGCCTTAAATGTAAGGCGGCTTGAAGGTACAGCAGGTGCAATCATGATGTCTACCCTAGCGCCGGACAAGGCCTCTCATGATGACCTACTACCTCCTCCTAAATTTTGCACTATAAATAGAACACTTAGTGATTATTCGAAGGACACCTAAAAACCCTTCAGAATCAAGGACGAGCTCGGATATAAATATACTTACACTCTCTACTTCTTTATCTCTTCAGTTACTATTAACCAGGTCCTAACACTCACCTCAGTTGATAATTAATTGGTCCTTACTGATTTCGACAACAACAATTGGCGCTAGAAGGAGGGCCTCCCCCTTTCATTTCAGCAGCACATCCCAACTCTACTCCGGATATTCTTCCCTCGAAACATGAGCCGCAGCGGCGTATCCTACACCTCTACGGGTGGGAGCACTTCCGATCCCAGTACGGAGTACATCCTACGAGAACCGCCCTCAGGCGCAGGGCAGCACTCCACCCCGGATGTGACCCCGGCGCAGATTCTAAAGCGACTGGATGACCTCGCCCAGGCCGTTACCACGCTCCAGCGCAACCCCCACAAGCGCGCCGCTGAATCCAGCGTCATATCGCCAAGGAAGGGACGCTCATCTCGGTGCCACCGCACCCGGCGTCGCTTGCGCTTCAGTCGCTCCCCCACCCCAACACGGACCACCGTGCCGCTGGAGACCCCAACACTTTCGGAAGCCAAGTCGTCCGGAAGAACTCATAGCGTCTTCGACCGGCTCGGCCCCCGTCACGAACATAGGCGGCAGCCCGAGGGGTAGGGTGAAAATGCTAACGCCCCACCCCCGCAGTCCGAGCTCAAGCTCCTGCGGAAGAGGGTGGCCGAGCTAGAGGCAAAGGAGACGGCCCCCAGCCCCTCGACCCGGGTCGGGAAGGCCTCCTCGCTGAGCCTTAGGATCCAGACCGAGCCTATGCCTGCCAAGCTAAAGCTACCGCAGTAGGGAAACTACGATGGAGTCAGTGACCCGACCGGTCACGTTGATAAGTACACCGCCTTCATGGAGTTACAGGGGTGAGTGACGAGCTCATGTGCAAGGCCTTCCCGCTGACACTAGGGATAGGGCCATGAAGTGGTTTAAGAAGCTCCCGCCACATTCCATAAAGACGTGGGGGGGGCCTCGTGGCTAGATTCCAAGCAGCTTTTATGGGGTCCCGGCTGAGGTCGACCCCAAAGCAGAGGCTAGTAGACGTCAAGCAGGGGAGGGACGAGTCCCTGAAGAGCTACGTGGAGCGGTTCAATACCCGATACATAGAGATTGGCAGCAGGTGTCGCATTTAAATCGCCATGGTGGCGCTTTGGCGGCCTTCGCAGTGTCTAGATTCCGTGGTCGGTTCATGAGAACAGTCCAGAGACATACCATGAGTTCCTCAACCAAGCTGAGTGTCATATCGGAGCTGAGGAGGCATCCGGTGACTCCAAGGCGAAGCCCCAGGACCCCCGACCGGAGAAAGGCAAGGAGAAGGACACCAGCTCGGCCAGCGCCACGCGCCCAAAACCAGCCCAGCGTGGGCGCAAGGCCGCTCGACCGCCTCCCCAAAGGTTCCAGACCTTCCACGTCCTCAACACCAGTCTAGAAGGAGTACTGATGCACGTGAAGGATCGGGGGGTCCTACCACCCCGACCGATGAGGACCCCCTCTTCAAGCAAAAACTAGGAGAGGTACTACCGCTACCATAGGTCAGCGGGGCATGACACCGATGACTGTCGGGACCTGAAGAATGAAGTGGAGGGCCTGATTCGGCGAGGACAACTGCGCGAGTTCGTCGCCCCGCCACCCGACCAAGGCCGACCTCAGCCGGGGGCTTCCCACCGGCCTCCACCGCCTACGGGGCCACGGAACGAGTTCCATACGTTGGTCATGGGCAACCAACACTTCGTCGGGTCGCGAAACCAGCGCGAAAGGTCGGCGAGAGATGCCTGCACTGACTACTAGTACTCCGCACAAAGAACCAAGACAAGCTCCTCTCCGTCCGAACCTCAGGAAGGGATCACCTTTACAGAGGCCGACGCAGCTCATGTCCGCCACCCTCACCAAGACGCCCTTGTCATCAGCATGATCCTCAACGGTACACACGTACACCGGACACTTATCGACAATGGGAGCGGGGTCAACTTGCTATACCTCCGGACCTTACTCCACATGGGCCTCGGCGAGCAAAGACTGAGCCTGCAGGCCCTGGCCCTGTGGTTGGAGTGACTGGTCATGCTACGGAGCCAGTCGGGCAAATATCGATGTTGGTGGAGTTAGGGGAAAAGCCATGCGTACGGGCCGTCATGGTCACCTTCATTGTGGTAGACCTCCCAGGCAATTATAATGCCCTCCTAGGTCGGCCCCTCCTGTACAAGCTCAGGGCCTCGACCTCCATTTACCACTACGCCATGAAGTTCCCCACGCCAACGGGGATAGCAATAGTCCGGGAGATCGTGCCGCAGCCATTGCTATGACGACGCTTACCCAACCGGGCCGTCCGCGAATCCACCGGGCTGACCGTCGCCATGGTCGAAGCCTCGACGACCGGTCGACTGAGGACCGGGCGCACAAACGATGGAAGAGCTGGACACCATCGAGGTCGATGCCGAGCACCCAGAAAGGGTCCTGAAGAACGAGAAGGGATTGGCTGAGCCCACGCGCTCCGCCCTGGTCGAGTTCCTCCGCAGCAATTCCGACGTCTTCGCTTGGGAGCCCTCGCATATGGTCGGCATACCAGATCGCGAGCTTGCCACCGCTAAACATTGACCCGCACGGTGAGATTCCTCCGCACAGCTGACGACGTCCGTTGAACCAGGAGCGCTATGAGGCCCTGGCAAAGGAAGTGGATAAGCTACTTCAAATTGGATTCATCAGTGAAGCCAAATACCCCACTGGGTTGCGAACCCATCCTCTGCCAAGAAGAACAACCAGAGTCGGAGAGTCCGCATAGATTTTACCGACCTCAACAAGTCCAAATTTCAAGGACTCGTTCCCCCTACCTCGAATCGATCAGATGGTAGACGCAACGGCTGGGCACGAGCTCCTCAGTATGATGGACGCTTACTCGGGCTATAATCAGATCCCTATGTATCCCCCAGATCAAGAGCACACGGCCTTCATAACAGACCGAGGCCTTTACTGTTACCAAGTCATGCACTTTGGGTTGAAGAACGCTGGGGCAACCTACCAGCGCTTGGTCAACAAGATGTTTGCCTCCCAGATCGGGATTACCATGGAAGTATATGTCGACGACGTGTTGGTGAAAAGCGTGAGGGCCGCTGACCACATCCAGCACCTGGGCAACATGTTCCAGGTCTTGAGAGAGTATCGAATGAAGCTGAACCCGGCAAAGTACGCCTTCAAGGTTGAGTCCGGAAAATTCATCGGCCATGTGATGAGCTCGAGAGGCATTGAGGAAAATCCCGAGAAGATTAGGGCGTGCTGAACCTTGAGACCTCCCACCAAGGTTAAAGAGGTCCAGTCTCACCCCGCTTGATAAGCCGCCCCCGAACCGACGGTGTCCAAGGCCACGGACAGTGCCGCTCTTTCGAGACCCTGAAGAAAGGGAAGGACTTTGGATGAACCCCCGAGTGCCAAGAAGCTTTCGAGGAGCTCAAGAGACACCTGGCTCAACCTCCTCTCCTGTCGAAGCCCAAGGCAGAAGATGTCCTCTCCATTTACCTCGCCGTCTCTGAACATGCCGCGAGTTCGGCCCATCGTGTCGAGGGGGACATCCAAGATCGGTCTATTACACGAGTCAGTCCTTCGTCGACCCTCAGAAGCGTTACATGCCGATGGAGAAGTTAGCCCTCACGCTCGTCACCAGTTCCAGAAAGCTTTGACCTTACTTCCTCAAGCACCCCATCGAAGTGGTGACTAACTACCCCTTTCGCCAAGTGCTCCAGAAGCCGGACTCATCAGGTCGGCTGGTCAAATGGGCAGTGGAGCTCGGACAGTTTGACATCTCGTACCGACCTAGGCTCGCGATAAAAGGTCAGGCCCTGGCAGATTTCATAGCCGAAGTTCACCCCCGCTGTCGAGTCCCAAGCACTGGGTCGAGCCCCTGACGCTTCTATGTAGACTGGCCATCGACGGACGTACACTCGAGCCGGGATCGTGCTCCTGAGCCCCTCCTTGGAATCTTTCGGCCATAGCCCAGCCCTCCCATGTCGCGGCCGTAGACCTGGCCCCCCTTCGTGGATGGACGAAATTTTCTCCTTTTTAAAGGATGGTAGGGCCCCGGAGGACCCCAGATCGCTGCATTGCGACGGGCCGCCGCTACACTATCATCGACAACACGCTCTACAAACGCAGCTTCTCAGGCCCTCTGTTGCGGTGCTTGACTGAGAGAGAAGCGGCCTTTTTACTCGACGAGGTCCACTCTGGAACGTGTGGAAACCACTCTGGTGGTCAGGCCCTGGCACACAAGGTCCTGAGGCAAGGCTACTTCTAGCCAACCTTCAAGAAAGATTCCATCGCCTACATCAGGCGCTGCGACAAGTGCCAGGGCCACGGCCAGGTCGGCGGGCCCCTCCAGCGGAACTAACTCATGTGCTCAACCCATGGCCCTTTTGCAAATGGGGAATTGACCTCATAGGACCTATGTCAACTAGTCGTGGAGGAGTGAAATATGCAATAGTAGCCGTGGACTACTTCACTAAGTGGGCGGAGGCTGAGGTCTTGGCTAGATCACTTTAACGTAAAACCATGCACTTCATCCGGAGGGCAATCATATGCAGATTCGGATACCCGAGTCCATCGTAATGCATAATGGTCGGCAATTCGACAAATCGCTTGCTGAGGTCCTTCTGCGAGGACCTGGGGATCAAAAAGCACTACTCCACGCCGAACCACCCCCAGTCCAACGGTCAGGTGGAAGCCGTGAACAAGATCATCAAACACACACTCAAGGCTAGACTTGAGGACCTGAAAGGAGGGTGGGCAAACGAGCTCCCGGCCGTCCTATGGTCCTACCAAACGACATGCAGGACCAGCACGGGAGAGACCCCCTTCGCACTTGCATATGGCGTGGATGCTATTATACCGGCCGAGGTTGAGTTACCCTCCTTTCGAACTCGGTACTTCTCTGAGCACACAAATGACCAGGAACTTATGCTCGAGGTCGACCTGCTGGAAGAGAAGCGAATCGAAGCCGACCTACGCACTGAGATATACAAGCGCCGCAGTGCTCGGTACTTCAACTAGAAAGTCAAGAAGCGAAGCTTCCATGTCGGAGACCTGGTACTCAGAAAGGTCTTCCTCGCTACTCGAGATCAGGCCGCAGGAGCCCTAGCCGAGAAGTGGGAGGGACCTTTCGTAGTCCTCAGATCCCTCTGCAACGGCTCTTACTGCCTCGGTACAGCCGAAGGAGTTGAGTTCCCCCACCTCTGGAACGTTGAGCACTTGAAAAAATATTTCCAGTAGCTATAAAGTTGTAAATGTTGAAAATAAGTTGTAATATCTTTACTTCAGTAATGAATGGAAGTTTTTTAAACTGATGTTTTAATTCGGTGTTCAGTACTTAACTATCATGCTTAGGTCCGCCACAGCGGACCCACCCCCTGAAATGGCAGACCTAAGTGGTCCGGCATGGGGACAGATCCACAGGTGGCATCCAAACAAAAAAAATGACAACCCCCTGAAATGGCCGACCTAAGTGGTCCGGCCTGAGGACGATTCCACCAAGGTGGTATCCAAACAAAATTAAAAACGATCTAGAACCGCCACATGACCCACCGGGAAATGGCCAACCTAAGTGGTCCGGCCTGGGGACAGATCCACCAAGGTGGCATCCAAACAAAATAAAAAAAAAAGACCTAGGTCCGCCACGGCGACCCCACTGAAATGGCCGACCTAAGTGGTCCGGCCTGGGGACAAATCAACCCCAGTAGCACCCGCGCGTCGAACCAGCCATCGCAATCAAGCGGGCCTAACTTCTTTTTATCGGCCGATCTGGAACCATGTCATCCTGACCGAGCTGATTACTTGAACAATTATAGCAGAAAATGGGAAGACCGAACTGGACTCAATCATGATAACTTCGAATAGAGCGAGCCATCAGATCGATCACTCAGGCTCACCCCGGTGGATCCGTCGCCAACTAAGGCCGACCTACGAGGTACGGTCTGGATACGAATCCACAGGCGCGGGACCAAATACTTGTTAAATTATTGGGTTCTTAAATTTTTCCTATGACCCCAGCGCGGGGACAACCTAGTGAGATGAGCCGACAGCGTGTACGGTTGTATAAAATGTAATGACCCGCCCGAATTCGTCCCGGATACGGATATGATTTCGTATATACGCCCGTCTATGACTCCGTATATGATATGAACTGACATGATGACATTTCAGTATAACGTATATGTATATGATATGCTCACATTATGATTTGCAGTACGGGATATGCCTCGGGATGCGAAACGGCCTTCGAAAAGAGGAAAATGGGAAAATTCTGCAGAACTAGAATTACGGCCGTACATGTAAGGATTACAGTCGTAAAAGTCAAGTTACGGCCGTAATGGTTCAATGTTACGGCCGTAATGGTAAGGTTACGACCGTAAGGGTATAAGGTTACGGCCGTAAGTCAAGAGTGAAGGTTAAAGGGCTGATCCTCTGCTGGTCACGTGACCGGAAGCGCGGTCGCGTGTGTGCCGAGTTACGGCCGTAAGTTAATTAGTTACGGCCGTAATTTTGGAATTTACGGCCGTAACAGGGAGATTTACGGCCGAAATGTTAAGTCGGCAGAAGTGTTATTTTAGAAGATTCTTGTCATTTCTTGGGTACTATTCATGCAAGCTCGACTCCAAGACCCCAAAATACTCCCTAAACCCTACCAAGACTCCCAAATACCCTTGTGATCATCTCCAATCTCATGTATGACCTATGTAATGGTTGTGTAATCCTTGATTACAAGAAGGAAGGGAAGAAGAGAAAGAAGAAGAAGAAGAGGGAGAGGAGAAGAGGAAGAACAGGAAGCTTCTCCATGCTTGTTTGAACTTCATCTATGGTAGATATGGATGTTTTACATGTTTTATGTCGTATATCTATGCTTATGAATGAATGAATCAAGAATTGATCATGTTTATGCCATGTTTATGCTATGTATGAACCTAGAAAGCATGTGTAGGATTCATTGGCTTGTCCTATGCTTACGATATGTTATGCCATGATATCTGTGTGATTTATGATCCACGTGATCTTCGTGCCAAGTTCCATGAGTGAATTGGTTAGGACTTGAACGAATCATAGAGATTGTAATGTATAACTCATGAAATCTTCACGTGAAAAGCATGGCGTTAATGTGTGTTTTACGTGGTGAATATGATTCAACGTAAACCCTTACGTGTATATGTGTGATGATTATGATGTATAAAGGATAAAACCTCAACTATGTTCATGTATATGGAAGGGAACGGACGTGTTATATGCACTACATATGTGTTGAGGACAAGGTTATGCGTAGGATATTACATGTGTTTATTTATGCGTATACATTGAAGCATGATCATGCATGAAAAACGATGAATAGGATTGCCTACCAAATGTTTATATAATGTTCGTCTCACAAAGGTTTGAGACAATTGGTCCAAATGGAGGTCCCACAAAGGTAAGGGTCCGCCAATTAAAGTATGATTATATGTTACGGCGCCAATATAAACATATGGTTCGCAACGGGCCCACGATTATGAATATGTCATGCATTGCATCTATTATCTACTGAGTCTTTATGACTCATTACGTGTCTATGTTTATGTTCTATGAAGGTGATGTGATCGGGAGATGGCGAAAGGTCCTAATGACGTGATGTGGTGTGTGATTGGGAACGGGAATTGAAGATCCTGCGCTATGTAGTGGACTCCGAAACCCTAGTAGGTTATATGTTTTCAATGTTTAGGGTTTCGGGTATGAATGTATGATTGACGTTCGTCTAGGTCCACTATGTATAAAAAGAAATGAAAACCCGTGCACAGGCCCGAAGGTGGCTTTATCGTACACGGTAAACTCTGATATGACGTCATTTATGACGTATATGTATGTGGAACTGGACGGGGCGTTACATAAAATTGCAATCGAAATGAGATAAGATAAGAACTGAGTTGAAACAATTTCATTCATTAAATGGAAAATTACAAAGTGGTCCCAGCTCGGAACATCCGAGCTGGGTCATGTCCAATACATTACAAAAAAAAGGAGATTACAAGTTACAAAGAAAGCAGGCTCGAGGCTATTGGCCGATCTCGGGCTCGATCTCCGGCAGGCCGTACTCAGCCCTGAGCCACTTGATTTCATCCCTGAGGAAGCCGATGTCCCACTCCAGATGCTTCTCCACGATGTCCTCGGCAGCACCGACAAAGGTGGAGTTCAGCCTCGGAGTGTATTCGTCGGACTGTTTGAAGGTCTCGATCACCTCCTCGCGGGACGGTCCGGCGGATCCGGACTGAGCAGCCTTCGCCGCCTCGAGTTCAGCTCGGAGGGACTCAACCTCTACGGAATGTGCCCTCTTGGCGTCCTCGAGCTCCTTTGCCACTTCTCTAGCCTTCCTTTGGGCCTCCTTGAGGTCAGATCGAGCCTTGCTCGCGCTGGCCCTTGCCTCCACCAGGGCTGAGTCACTCTCCCTCAAGCTTCCTCAGCTCGAGACGGAGGCCCTCGATCGCTCCCACTGGATGAGGTGGATCAGAGCTCGACTGCAGTGGACGGCCGCACTGAGAGTGTTGTCCTCGGCGTCCATCTTGGAGAGGTACTCCTCCTGGGCTGGGGTCCAAGACCTCTCAACGGCGAAGTGGGCATTGGCTCCCGAGATCGGCGAGCAGGAGCTCTGCGACTGACCGAGAATTGAAACGGTAGAGAAGTCCCTGAGCGGCCGGAGGATCCCCTTACTCCCGGCATAGGTGGCCTCCTTGGACTCCGAAGTCCCGAGGTAGGGCAGGTCCCCCCTCTGAGGGCCTAGGTTGGCACGGTCGGGCTCAATCGCCAGATTCGCCATCGATCCCTTCCCCGCGCCAGTGCTCCTTGGACGCCGCTGGCCGAGCAACGAGCCGGTGGTTGGAAGTTGGGTGAAGTGCGCGCCTCGACGCGAGGCCTCTTGGTGGCTGGTGCCGCGGGCTGACGTCCCCTCATGACCGGTTGAGAGGAGCAGTGAGCTGCGAGTCCGGAAACAGTCAGTCAGCTGGTGAGAAATAGATGAGGACAACAACAAGTGGTGTAGGAAGGTTCCGACGATTACCTGAGGAAGAAGATCGTTGAGGGCGAGCTCGCGAGAGCCGTGAGTTGAACAAGTTCTCCTCTACAAGACGAACGCCAATCGCGATCTGAGATCGACCTCGCGATGGCAGCACGTTCAGTCCAGCCTTCAAGTGGTCTGACCTCCTTAAAATCTGCATAAGAAAACGAGTTGGCTCAGTTCGAAATAAAATAACGTCGAGGTCAGAAGAATACTTACCGAGCTCGTGATAGTTCACAGGGATCGCGACTTTCCTCCTGGGCCGTCCGGATCGACCAGGCACTCCTCCGCCCAGAACCGCTTCTCGCTTCCAGGCCTTTACTGCGAAGTCCGGAAGCCCTGAATGAAGGCACCCCTGAGTTCGGCCGGATTGAGCAAGAGTACCGGCCGAGTGCTACCCGTCCAACTTGAAGGTATACAGGTGGCTGAACTCCCACACCGTCAACTCGCTGAGCCCGGCTCTGTGCCACAGCACCATCATTCCCAGGACGGTCTTCCACGTGTTGGGGGTGAGCTGAGTAGGCGCTACCCCAATCGAGGAAATGCTTCATCGCTTGGGAAACGGCAGTCTCGCCCCGGACTTGAGCATGGCCTGGTCCACAACCACGCGCCCCGCTGATGGATAATCAGCCCGCTCGTCCGCCTCAGGTACCACGAACTTTACCCGAGGTGAGACCAGGTACTGGGAGTGCCACGAGCTCAGCAACTCCTCGGTCACCACCGATGGGAACTGGGAGCATCCCCACGGCCTCGTCCCGGTCGCGCTTGGCCGCCTTCTTTTTCCTCCTCCTGAGGAAGGTCGGTAGGGATGAGACCGGTTCGGACGGGTATGAGGTGTCCACCTCGGACGCCAGCTCGGCGGACTCCACCGTAGCCCTGACAGTCTGCAGAGGTACGGCTTCCAAGACTTCCTCGACGCTCGGGGAGTCTTCTCGGTGCGGAGAGGATGAGGGTCCTGGAGATCGGTCTCCCATGTCATAGTCATATGCCTCCTCTGAACCCGACGACTTTCACGAAAATTGCAAAGTGTTTAGTTCGGAAATCTACCTGAATGCGAGGTCTAACGAACTCAGGGGCAGCACGGTCGAAGTGGGTTTGAGATCGAGAGTATAATTTTCACAAGTGTAGAGAGTGGAAAAGTGGAAACTGAAGTAGTGAGGGGGTATATATAGGCAATGGCAGTGGAAGACGAAAAGACGTGACCTTCCCCAATGGTCGACCGACACGTATCCCAGGCTCACGCGCGTGCCAGCCCAGGACGGTTAAGCGTCAACCCCGACCTAGGTCGGCATTCACGCTGGGGACAATTGTTGGCACCCTGGTGACGTGGCACGGACCCAGCCCAGCTCCACCGCGCGATGTGGATCTCCTGCTGACGTGTAGGAGTACCAGGTCGGCTGATGACGTGTCTAGTTTCCCAGTTCGGATCGACAACGGAATTCTACCACAAGAGGATAGGTCATGTGTCCCAGTTCAGCTCAGATGGCCCGCCTAGCTCAGTCTATGGCCCAGGTCGGCCGAAGCACGGAGGACTGTCCCATCGTCACAGTTTCTGACAGAGGGTCCGAGGTCAACTCGGCCATGGTGTGCGCCCAGCCCTTCTTGCTACAGTGGCCAACAACAAGGACAATCCACGTGTCATCTGACACCCTGACACCACCTGCAACCGAGAGAGCATCTTTTCCCCATAAATGCAATGACGGCTACACCCAAGTTCCGAAGTCAACGCCTTAAATGCAAGGCGGCTTGCAGGTACAGCAGGTGCAATCATGATGTCTACCCTAGCGCCGGTACAGCCGTCTCATGATGGCCTAGTACCTCCTCCTAAATTTTGCACTATAAATAAAATATTTAGTGATCATTCGAAGGACACGAAAAACCCTCTGTAATCAAGGACGAGCTCGGACATAAATATACTTACACTGTCTACTTCTTTATCTCTTCAGTTACTACTAACCAGGTCCTAACACTCACCTCAGTTGATAATTAATTGGTCCTTGCTGATTTCGACATCAACAATGTGTATTCTTCTAAAAAAAAAAAAACAAAGAGAAAATAATTTTGTAATGTGGATAGGTTATGTGCTGCGTTAGTAGTGTCTAATATCTTATTTGTATCCCATATGGCTCGCTAAATTGGGGTGAGTGTGGCATATATTTGATTCAGCGGTACCCAAAAAATTATAATAATTTTGAGTATTAGCGTACTAGATTTTTATACCTCATGCATGTGATGTGTATATTCTTCCACAAAAAAGTTAAATGTGAAGAGAAGGAGAGAACATAACCACTAAAACTAATGTGAAGAGAAAGTTAGGCTTTGGTGTTCGACTTCCATCAAGATGACATCTCCTGTAGAATTGATTATTATTTGACCCACTGATAAGTTGTAATTACTTTTCTATGATTGTTAGAGGACAACTTGAAATAATAAAGGTAAGAGAAAGTCCTTATAATAGACACATGTGTGTTTTTCTTTCTATAACGATCTAAGTTCTAAAAAGTATAAAGTGTGAAAAAGTATCAAAGTCAAGCATTGAGATATAAAGTTCTTTGCACCCATTTGAATGAAAAGATAGATTTACTCAAATAACTTGTTAAATATGTAGTTAAAAATTAGGAAAAATATATTAAAAAATGTAAAATAATTGTATAAATGGTGAAAAATTATCAGAGATAAAAAATTAGTTGAAATTAATAAAAAAAAAAGTGCTGTAAAGAAGAAGCCCTAAGCGCGATTAAGCACACCAATATGTGGCGAAGTGTAACACCCAAGCTTCGGCGACACCTAGGCAACTTAGAACACCGATGAAGATCCATAATTATTTTACATATTAACAGTTTAAGATTAGTTTTCAACATGAGAACATTGTTACTAGAACAACTTTGCTGTTGACAAAATCTCCGGTCCACATATATCTTTACCCCCAAAGTTCCCACCGACACCTTTGTTTGCGTTCCCAGTGATCCTGGTTCACACGTGATTGGTGATCCTCGTTACACCAAAATACAATACCATCTTTTAGGGCATTGTTTGATTGAATTAGGTAGAAAGGAAAATGAATTCAATTCCATGGAAAATCAAATAAATTCAATTCCATGAATTCAATTTCCATTTCTATTTGTTAAGGCTGCGTTTGATTGAAAGTGAAAAATATAATTGAAAAATAATTTCTACCAAAATTTTCATTTTTGGGTGTTTGACTACCATATGTATATAGAAAATATTTTCAACAGAAGCGAAAAAATAAAATATTTTTCTTTAAATTATAAAAAATATTTACAAGAGAGGTGAGAAAATATTTTTTTATGAAAAATGAATTCGACTTCCACTTTTTTCATTCAATTCCACTTTTTAACTCACGGAATTAGCAGTTATTAGTAATGAATTCTATGTGCAACACATTAGTCAAGGGAAACCAACCTGGCTTATAATGAATATATGTGCAAAACCTTAATCAAATACACACACAAATGCCTTACAATATGTCTACTATTTTAATACAAAACATTAGATCCAAAAAGCATTTAGACCCCGTGTAATGAGGTTTTATACGTACGCCTTTAAAACTTAACATGCACAACCGACTCCGTGCTTAGCGACCTCCAGGGTTCTGGTTCCATGACAAATAAGATGGGTCTCCGAGTTGCCTGCAATAATCAAAACATAGCGATCACAATCTCACAATGAAGAGTAGGTTCATGCTGGTTAAATTTGACAGCTTGAAGGAACACGAGCAGAATGAGACAGCTCCTGAAGTCTAGAACCTTGAGAAAATGTTCTAGTATCCACGCAGGTACTGCTTAAGGTACTGGCAGCTGATGTGGCATCCATGAAACCAAATATGTTTTCATGAAATCACATGTGGTTTCATGTAGAAATGAAAGTTGAGGGTTTTTTCATTTGGTACCTGCCAGATCAGGGCTGCAGTACCTTGACTTGGAAAAACAAAATACCATGCAAGCTATAGTTAAAAGCTTTTCTTCTCATCCTAAAATGGTTACTTTACTTTCACAAAAATAATATGAAATTGGAGAAAACCGTACCTTGGCTTAACTAGATAGATAATGGTGAAGACCATAGCG
Source organism: Jasminum sambac (assembly GCA_018223645.1). Classification (NCBI taxonomy): domain Eukaryota; kingdom Viridiplantae; phylum Streptophyta; class Magnoliopsida; order Lamiales; family Oleaceae; genus Jasminum; species Jasminum sambac. The sequence goes on along the minus strand of CP073640.1, from coordinate 25,978,003 downwards.
AGAGAGAAGCACAACCCTCCCACAACAAGATATGCAATACCAAGAAAGTCGTTCTTCCCACCAAGCCAGCTAGTGGTAGAAAGGACGAGTTTCTTCTTTCCATTGAAACTATAGGTGTTATAATTATTTTGCAATTCCACATTAATGACATCCCCAGCTTGAAGATCCACCTCAATTTTCCCATACAGTTTTCTGAAAGTAGGTAGTGCTGCAGTTCGCATCCAAACAATAAGGTCCTCTTGCTCACTCAGCTGTTAAGCGGAGACATATTCGTAAGTAGACATTGATGAAATTAGCCCAATCTATAAATCAAATTGACCGAGATAAACACAAGTATATATCAATATAGCAAGACAATTACAAAGCATTTTCATAGTGATATGCCTTTGTCACATGTTAGATAAAACATGAGTATATCATTATGGCCACGTTTGGTAGGCCAAACTGATAAGTTAGCTAAAAGTTGACACACTAGTTGAAACTAGTTGGGCGCGGATAGCTAAGAGATGAAAAGGTAGCTGATTGAAATAGAAGTATTTGATAAAACTAACTGAAAAGCTAACTTAGAAATACAAAATGGCACAAAAATACATGCTTAAAATAACATTTAAGATAAGCTCTTTGACCAAACATAGCTTATTTGACGGCTGCATAGTTTATTTGATGGCTGCTAAGTTCTCCAAATAAGTTATAAGCTATCTTATTTCGCTTTTAAACCATTAAACCCATACATCAATAAATCAGACAGAGAGAATATCATGCACGAGAGTGGTGAGTGTTATATGTAATTATTATGATTATAACTAGAGGCTTACTGGTATGTTTGGATCAAGACGCTTTCCACCGATTAGAGTACTATTTTGGAAGTTCCTTGGGTAAACGTTATCGCCGAATTTGTGATCCCTATCACTCTTCCATGAAATCTCTCTCTTGTTTATGGTCACATTCTGGTTATTGCGGGTTAAGCTATAAGTATCATTGAACAGGCTCCAGGCTATAAGCCCACAAGGCACAATTGGAATCCCATTGGCAGTAGTATCTTCAGGCTCACAAGAACTTGTGTCATCTGCACTTCCTTGTCTTCTCAATTGCTGATCACTTCGGCTCCTCACATACCTGCGAAGGTTGCAAATTCAAAATATACCATCAAAGAAACAGTTAGACATTTTTACTATTTATTTAGTGCTTAGGGTATGGAAACAATAAATGTACCTGCGGTGATTCTGGTAGAAATTGTCGAGCTGATAGTATACATAAACTGGGCTTTTCATGCGTTTTGGAACCTGATATGATTAATCCATAGTTACCAAATATTAGATTTTAAAAATTTACTACAGCATTAATGTAAAATACACTTGACACTACAACACTCATAAAACATTGACTGGAAACTCACCATCAAATTTCTGATGCAGGTTTTATCTCGAGGACTTTGTATAAATCCAACTTTATCATTTCTTGAATCTAAAGGAATGCAATCAGTTTCATACCGATCAATAATTTCAACAACCTGATGACAAGAAACCACTTTAACGAGTGCAAAAAATAAAGGAAAACGAGAAAAAAAAAGGACAAAGAAATTTAAAAAAAAAAAAAAAAAGGAAAGAAAAAAGTGTTAAGAAATTCAGGGCATACATCTTGGGAAGCTAATAGCGAGACGACTCCAATGGGAATAAAGACAACACTAACAAGCAAGAAAGTTGTAATCACCTGCATGGGACAGAGTTTGTTAAAGGGAGTAAACCCATATACAAGATAAATATTAAATCCCCATAATGTGGTGAATAACTAATGGCACCATTTCAATCTTCCAAAAAAAAAAAAAACACAACACTAATAGCACCAGTACCATGAGAAAGAGTTAACAATATTTACCCATTTAGGTGTTAGAATAGGCTTGCATGCTGGAAGTTCTTGTTGGGTAAACCTTGAATCTGAAGAAATAATGAAATAAAAATGATGCCTCAATCAATCAATATCCAAATTGTGATGAAAACACATATGACTTATGGCTTCATGCCTTCATATTACAATCTAAACATAGAAAATGCTATTCAAGTATCTTTACTCAAGTATACTATTATTGGAAGCAAAAAGTGCGTATAAAATTGGAGATATTTTCTGTACTTCTACAAAGAAATTAACTTCAACTAGTCATTCACACTCTTTTTATTCAAACTAATAATTTTCTAGCAAAATAAAAAGTTCACCCAAACACACTAATTTGCAGACAGTTGAAAATAAATAAAAATAACACGCTTAATAATTAATAAAGATAAAAATAATCAAGATACCATAAATAAATTGCAGGAGCAGAAAATTACATTTGGGTCGCTTGGAATTCCTTCTGGTGGATGTTGAATCGGCCGATCCAGTTCCTCCACCACTCGTTGACGCAGTATTCGAGTTCATTACTTCACCGAATACGATTTCCCCCTTCTTCGCAAAAATTGTCGTGAAAAACTAATGAAAGATCAACTAGAAAAATATTGACAAAAGTTGATAAATAAAAAGAGCTCAGAATCTGGATCAAACTTCGGGATTTAAGAAAAATGGGATTTCACGAGCAATTGAGAGAGGCGAGAAATGATAGGGGTTTGATATGGTATATCTCTCGAGGCGATTTCCTCTTCATTGACTTTGAAATTTCTTCCCAATTTTTTCCGATTTAACGCGGGCGGCAGTCCAACCAGATTATTATTCCCTCTAGAAGTCAAATTAATACTGCAGAGATTATTACTCTTAGATAATTCCTGAAAATGATTGACACGGCTTTTACCGGGTCCTGCAAATCGGACCCAGTTCCCTTCGTGGAAGATGACGCGAAGGATAATTAGGGTTTATATTTTTATTGAATATGCCTTTTTTTTTTTTTTTTGGTACAAATTTTTATTGAATATGCTAATTCGTACAAAAACGGTTAATTGGTGCGAAAGATCTATTTTGGACATGTTGTATTTCAAGGACTTGTCCGAGTTGTCAAATGGCTCTTATATTTATTTTCATGGTAAATACTGCACTATATTCAATATTAATTTCCATTCCCCCGTAATGCATCAAAGTAAAACTATGTTAAGTACAAAATAACTTACTCAAAAGATGATCTACAAATTTGTTTAATTAAGAGATAATTGCATGAATAACTAAAAAATGTCATGTCTTGTCATGTTAAGTACAACTAATTTTAAATATAAATGCAAGAGTTGCCAAATTTAATAAAAAAATATCCAATATGCCCTTGAAATATATTAATTAGAATTAGGCTATTTAGTGGCTCAAGAAATAGTCATTAACCCATGTCTAAATGTAATTGTACCTTACATTGGATAATGACCAATTTGAAAAGATATTTACTTGGAAAAAAAAAGAGAAAATAAAAGATGTCATTTCCTTCATTCTTGAACGATTTGGGCAAAACAATGAGGAAAAAATATTATCTCCATTGATGTGTAGAAATCATGCTTTAGCAGTTTGAAAATTTAAAGAAATTTGAAGGTTGAAGGTAGGGATTTTACATCTTCTCTATTTATGCATTTTGTATTTAAAAGACCATGTGTATAAACTTTGTAAAAACAAATTTATTGAGAGAGAATTTAATGTAATTATGAAATGAAAGTTATTAAATATTTACTTCAAGAAATAAATATATTGTTACGAATTTATATTTTTTATTTGCCAACTACTCCATTCGCCCCAAAAAGATAGTCCTATAGTTATTTTCACACATATTAAAAAAATGGTGATTAACTTAGTTGAAACATTAAATTTTATCTTAATTTTCCATATATACCCTTATGTATCATTAATTATTATACATAGGTAATTAATATGGAATAATACCAAAGTATATTAATAAGAGGCATTTATGAAAATGAAAAATTAAATGTATGCTCAATATGGAAAGTGAACTATCTTTTTGGGGACGGACAAAAATAGTAACCAATCGTATCTTTGTGGGACAGAGGGAGTATGCTATAGTAGGAGATGTGTAACGATCCATTTTCTTACTTTGGGGCTTTTAAACCCCAAATTTAGAAGCCCAATATGTTAGGTACACCCCTGAGCTCATTTCATGATATGTTGGAGCCCAAAAGTAAAATTTAACCCACCCTAAAATTTGATCACATGTTAAATACGGGATTAAGGATTATATCTTGATGACCTGGATATTTATTATGATTTTTTAAAGATATAAAGATGATATTATTAGTTGGATATTATCACATGTGACTTTATTCAAGATAATGTTAAACCATATGAAAGAACTATGTGATTAGCTAAATTTGAATTATGACATGTCATATGAGTTGTGATTGGCCATAATTAATCAATTAGAATTTTAATTAAAGATATTTGAGATTGGATAAACATGCAAGATTTGATTTACCATTATTCTGATCTATCAAAAATCGTTTATAAACCTATCTGAACTCAATTTCTAACCCTATAAATAGACCCCTCCTCCCTTCATTATTCTCACACCAACAAAGTTATCGGTACTCTCTTAAACTTTAGTTCTCTACCTTCTATTCTAGCTGTGCAATAGAAGCTCTTGCTTTAGCAAGTTAAGGTAAACATAACTTTATATTATGCATTTAATTCATGATATGCTATGGATTCCATATGTAAGTTATAAATTCGGGATCGGAGTTTAGTAGCGCTACGCTTAAGGATTCACGACACCCTATGAAGTCGGGTCTCCTTCGACCTCTTATGTTAAGTTTATGATTATGTGAATTATCATCATGATATCAAGTTGTAATTACTGAGATTCAATCTCATGCTTTGGCATTATGTCATATTTCAGGTAATTATTCGTGAGGTGAATTGGGACTTGAGGAGTCGTGGAGGGGCCGGCTAGTTTATGTTTTAGTTTAGATTCTCGTTTTTTATTTAGTGTTTCCTAATAACAAACGATGTCCTTTTTGTTATTTAAGCCGTCAATTGGAATTATTTCTTTTATGAATAAACGTGGATTTTAGTATGATGCGACTTTCAATCCCGGGTCCAAAAGATCAGGGTGTTACAAGTGGTATCAGAACTAGGTTAATTTTTCTGTAGACAAAAAAACTTTCACGGATACTATTCACGTGAACAGTGCCTCGGGTACTATTCACCACAAAAAATATTTTTATGTAAGGCCCACCACTCCCTATCAAGTCTCTAATCTCCTCACCAGGTAATTTAAAATTGTGTTATGCCATGTTATGTGAATTAATTGAGTAGAGAAGCATGAGATAGGAATTTATGAAAATCATGTTAACTTTAGAATAATCGCATCTTATGAAATGTGTGAATATTAAATATCATGCTAATTAGGAATTCATAGTTATGATCTTTTTGGGATTTGTCTACATGGGGATATTAGAATATTGGTATAAGTGCTCATGCTAGCCAAGATTATATATTCGGGATCAACAATAAATATTTCGTCAAATACATGCTTCATAAGATACTAAGTAAGGCCCCTTTACTCACTACTTTTTAAAACCTGTTTGGAAGAGAAAACCTATGGGACCCCTACATCTATACAATCCAATACTGAGTTTGCTGGTGGACACAATTGTAAAATTGAATTGGGTTTTGTAAACTGTCTAAGTAGGGTTTGGGATTTAAGCGATCCGCATGATCCCCCTCCCCAGCTGGAAGCCCATTCAGTTGCGCATTGTGAAAATTAGTAAAACGAGGTGATGGGTTAACCAACAAGAATATAGATAAATGTATATAGTAAGCACTCCTCGACTATTGTCTTTTAAAGGCAAACGTTTTGAAAAACTCTTAATATGAAACCCACCATCCTTGAGTCTCATTCTAAAAAAAAAGAAAAAATAAATAAATAAATTTCTTTAAAAATAAAAAATAAATTTCCTGATTAACAAACACTTTTTTTATCTTTATAGATGGTTAATAGCAACAACAATCGTCAAACAGCCCGAGTCTATAAGCAAAACATGTTTGTGAGGATGCTTAGTACCTACAAGAGAAACGAAATCATAGTCTACCAGATCATTTAAGGCGCTATGGAGAAAATCATAAGGGGCGCAGAAATGAATGGATATAATTTTCGCAGAGAAGAAATTGCCGACCACCTCCACAGGACCCTAGGCCCAAAGTGGAGAATGTTTCTGGAAGGAATAGAGCAAATGTTTAGTTACCAAACGTGTCCCGACCTGCTAATTAATTGCTTAAAACATCGAGTTATGATCGACCAAGTGGACTCTAGGGGGCGTTGGGAGCCCCACGTGTTAAATTTTTGCCACTACACTACGCCTCCTATAGATAACCTTTCCAAGATTCCATCAGTTGACGAGGATGGAAATATTATTAGGAGGGAAATTCCGGAAAAAGACCTAGAAGATGGAGATCCAGACGAAGATGCTTCAAGAAGTCCTGGGTACGCCCCCGCATCCTACTCAGAGGCAACTTACCCAAGGGGAAATTCAAGAGCTAGACCTCAAGGGGGTATCCCTGAAAGCAATTAAGGATAGGACGTGAAATTATCATGTTGCCGTTGTTTCCTTTTTTTTTGTGTTTTAGTGTTCCGGAATCCTTGGCATGTCAAGGGATTCCCTCCATTTGGTTATTTGGACAATTTAATATATGAATAAAAGTATTACATTTCTTTATTTCTCCTTATTCGACTCTATACCTGGCAACAAATGAATGGAAGCTGATTATCTTACAGCAATCTTGTTCAAGGAAATAAACGCACGTAACGGGACGAATAACAATAGGGGTAGAGAACAAAATAACAATGGCAACAATCAGTTCCAGCAATTCATGGATGCATTCATGGCTCCGTAGTAAGGCAATAACGGAAATGGTGTGGTAGCCATGGTGGAACAATTTCGGAAGTTACAGCCCCCAACCTTCGAGGGTGGGCCTGATCCTCTGGTGGTCGAGGATTGGGTGACAGCTGTCGAACGGATGTTCAATCTTATAGACTGCCCAGCGGCGAGGAAAGTGACGTGTGCCACGTTCGTGTTGTAAAAGGGGGCAATGCATTGGTGGGAGACGGCCTCTCGTTCACAACCAACAGGGCATGCCTGGACATGGGAAGAGTTCAAGGAGTTGTTCCTCCGAAAATACTACTCGACGAACATCCGTAATCAGAAAGAGAGAGAGTTCCTTGATCTGAAGTAGGGCAGCATAACCCTGATTGAGTACGAAAGGAAGTTCGACGAGTTGTCACGCTTTGCCCAGGGCAGGTGGATACCGAAGAGAAGCGAGCTAGACGTTTTGAGTTCGGTCTGAGGGATGATCTCCGCCAAGCCGTGGTAACATTTGAACTAGCCACCTATGATGAGGTGCTGGCTAAAGCTCAGTTGGCCAACTTTAGAGAGAATGCAAATGATGTTGGCAAGATATCCCAGCAGGGGACAACAGAAAAACATAAGTGGGAGGATAAGGGTAAGGACATGCCAGACGCAGCGAAGAAAAATCGAGGGAATCAAGCGTCAGCAAATTTTATGCCATACGCCGTATGTGAAAAATGTCAGAAACGTCACCCCGAACAGTGTCTATCAGGAACGGATGCATGTTATAACTGTGGCGAGAGGGGCCACACTGCTAGATCCTGCCCAAAACCCCGATAGAATAGACCTCTACAGCAACAGCAGAAGTCAGGCAACCCGCCTAAGCCACAAGCTAGAGTGTTTGCACTGGCGGGCCAGGAGATAGATTAGGACCCCGACGTCCTTGCCGGTAACATTCTCATCTCTGGAATGCTTGCATATACTTTACTAGACTCTGGTTCAACCCATTCATTCTTATCCTCTACGTTTGCTAATAAACTCAACATGCCCAAAGAATATGCACTCAACCCCCTAGAGGTAGTTACTCCTTCCGGAGGTGTCCTAAGTATGAGTCAGGTTGTACCCACCGCCTGTAATGACCCGCCCGAATTCGTCCCGGAAACATATATGAATACGTATATGATTCCGTATATGTACCGTATATGATATGAAATGACGTAATGATGTTTCGGCAAGATATACGTGTATATGTTATGTTCACAATCTGATTTGAAGTGTAGGATATGCCCCGGAATGCGAAACGGCCTTCGAAATAAGGAAAATGGGAAAATTGCGAGCAGAATTACCTAGTAAAAGTCGATTCTGGCCGTAAGGGTCGTGTATTCTACACGTAAAAAGGATGGTTACGGCCGTAATTTATAATGGTTACGGCCGTAAATTGTGAACAGTGGAAAATGTCCAAAAGTTTCAGAGAGCAAATTACGGTCGTATGGGTCGGAGATACGGCCGTATGGTCGAGGTTACGGCAGTAAGTAAGAAAGGATACGGCCATAAGGTCAAAGCAGGGCAAGAAGTGGGATTTACAGAGAGTTTATTACGGCCGTATGATGGGATGATACGGCCGTATGAAGCAGGTTACGGCCGTAAGGTTATGGGTTACGGCCGTAAATTTGGGAGTTACGGCCGTAACATGGAAATTTACGGCCGTAAATGTAAGTCGGCAGAAACTGTTGGATAGGGTTTATACACGTTTGCTCGGCCATTTACCCTCATATTTGACCCCAACCTCCCCAAAACTCTAGAGAACACTCTCAAAGGTGATTCTAAGGATTTGATAGGGGTTTTGGCTTGTGGATCATTTAATCACTTCTAGTTGCCACCTTAGATTCTACAAGAGGAAGGGAAGAAGGAAAGGAAAGGGAGAAGAAGAAGTATCCAACCAAGTCATTAGTTGTTTTCTTGCCCTTTTGAGGTAGGTAGTAGATGAGTAAATATATGTGTTATCATACATGTTATATGCTAGCTAATGTTATGATATGAAACTATGTGGAAGAAGTTATGGTATGCTATGTTAGGTGAAGAGATAGGTTATGTTATGATAGGGTTTGCTATGCTATGTTATGTTGTTAGATGATATTATGTATATTATGCTATGTGACCATGGTAGATGCAAGATGAGCTATGATATGATGAAGAACATATGGGCTAAATGGTAAGAGGATGAAGTATGTGTAACATGAAAGTATGATCATGCATATATGGGTTGTAGATGGTGTGCTTACAATATATACGATGTTACGGGTGGTTTAAAGCGCAAAAGAACCTTTAGACGACGGCCCACGGCGCCCCAAAGCGTAAAAGAACCTTTGGGGGACGACCATTACGACGGTGCCGCAAAGCGTAAAAGAACCTTTGCGGGACGGCCAATGATGTTATGGCGCCTTGTAAGCACATGATCTATAACCGGGCCCAAAGCATGAACATGACATGCATTAGCATTTGCATCTATTGCCTACTGAGTCCCCGTGGCTCATTATGTTGTATATTGATGTTTTATGTACAGGCGGTGGTGGAGGATCCTCCCGAGCGTGATGTGGGATGTGAGGAAGAAGGGGGAAACCTAAACATCCTGCGGCCGCATTTCGTTTGTTTATATTGTACTAGTTTAAGTGAACGAACAAAATATGTTTTCATATGTATATATATATGTATATAAATGCTTCCGCTTTTGAAAGTATAAATGAAATGTGTTTCGTTCGGGTAAGAAAAGACGGGTCGTTACACCGCCTATGTAGAAATTGGGGGGAAACCTCTAGCCACGAACCTATATGTACTCGATATGCAGGAATTTGATGTAATCCTAGGGATGGATTGGTTAACTAGACACCACGCCACCCTATTATGTTCGGAAAAAGTTGTAGTTTGTACAGACTCCAATGGGTTGGAGTTACCAATTCACGTGGCTAAAATGAAGGCCCGACCAGTTATCATTTCAGCCATAGAAGTTGAGCAATTCCTACAATCGAGTGATTGCGTAGGATTTCTAATGACAGTGATATCCACCGAATAGTAGGGGTTAAAAGTTGAAGATGTGGCAGTAGTTAGGAAGTTCCCAGAAGTTTTCCCGGACAATCTTACAGGAATGCCGCCAGAACGGGAAGTAAAGTTTTCCGTTGACCTAGTTCCTGGGGCTGTCCCAGTTTTCAAGGCACCGTATCGAATGGCGCCAAAGAGTTGCAGGAGTTAAAAGCCCAATTGAAAGAGCTGTTGGCAAAGGGATTTAAAGGATTTATTAGGCCAAGTGTATCATCGTGGGGTGCACCCATACTATTTGTTAAGAAGAAGGATGAATCTATGAGGAAGTGCATCGACTATCGGGAGCTAAACAAGATTACTATAAAAAAACAAATACCCTCTCCCAAGGATTGAAAACTTGTTTGATCAGTTGCAGAGAGCTAGTGTGTTTTCAAAGATCGACCTGAAATCGGGGTATCAGCAGCTCCGGATCAAGCCCAGCGATGTTGCTAAGACGGCTTTCAGAACCCGATACGGGCACTATGAGTTTCTAGTCATGCCGTTTGGACTGACTAATGCCCCTGGGGCTTTCATGGACCTCATGAACCGAGTGTTCCATGACTACCTTGATCAATTTGTCATTGTGTTTATCGACGCATCCTGATCTACTCCCGGAGCAAGAGGGAACATGAAGAGCACCTTAGAATCGCCTTAAGCATCCTGAAGAAAGAGAGGATGTTCGCAAAGTTCAAGAAGTGCGAATTCTGATTAGATCGAGACGTCTTCCTTGGACACGTCTTCACTGCACAGGGAATTGAAGTGGATCCCAGTAAAGTGGAAGCTATTTCAAACTGGTCACGACCCACTATAGTGAGTGAGATTCGTAGCTTTCTGGGGCTAGCAGGCTACTATAGAAGGTTCATTGAAGGGTTCTCCAGATTGTCGAGGCCGTTAACGCGATTGACTCACAAGGGGACAAAATTTGAATGGTCAGATCAGTGCGAAGCCAATTTTCTAAAGCTAAAGAAGAGGTTAGTCAACATTCCAGCATTGACGGTCCCATAGGGAACTGAGGGATTTGTGGTATACAGTGATGTATCCAAGTAGGGTTTGGGATGTGTGCTGATGCAGCATGGTAAGGTCATCGCCTATGCGTCAAGGCAGCTAAAATCCTACGAACATAATTACCCTACTCATGACCTTGAGTTAGCAACTATCGTGCACGCCTTAAAAACTTTGGAGGCATTACTTATATGGTAGTAAGCGTGACATCTACACTGATCATAAAAACCTTAAGTATATATTCTTGCAGAAGGAGTTAAATATGAGGCAACGGAGGTGGTTGGAACTCATAAAAGACTATGACTGCGACATCCACTACCATCCCGGAAAGACAAATGTCGTAGCAGATGCTTTGAGCAGAAAGACATCTGGCTGGATGGTCACACTAACCACACAACGTCATCTACAGATAGAGTTTGAGAGATTAAACCTAGAGGCAGTCACAACTCCATCTGGCAGGGATGCTAGGGTTATGGCACTTGCTATTCGGCCAACCCTGCGTGACCGGATCAAGGCTCATCAGAAGGGAGATCAATTCTTTGAGTACATAAAGACTGAGGTAGGTACCACAAGGCGGCAAGGATTCTCGACCGCAGAGGATCATGCACTCTACTACAAGGGGCGCCTATGCGTACCGGACTTTGTGGAACTGAAACAAGAAATCTTGGAAGAAGCTCATTCCTTCCCTTACTCCATTCATCCTGGAAGCACAAAAATGTACCGAGACTTGAAAGTGGTATTCTGGTAGAAACGCGTGAAGAAGGAAATAGCACTATATGTTGACAAGTGCCTGATTTGTCAACAAGTAAAGGCAGAGCACCAGCGACCATCGGGCTCGTTACAACCCTTGGAGGTCCCAGAATGGAAATGAGAACATATAACTATGGCCTTCGTAACAAGGTTCCCAAAATCGGTCACCAATCACAATGCCATTTGGGTGATTGTGGACCGACTTACTAAGTCAGCACATTTCTTGCCCGTCCGGATGACTTTCTCCATGGATCAATGGGCACTATTATATGTGAAGGAGATCGTAAGATTACATGGTGTCCCAGTTACAATCGTATCCGACCAAGATCCGAGGTTTACCTCCAACTTCTGGAAAAGTTTGCACAAGGCTATGGGAATCAAGCTATGTTTCAGTACCGCATTTCACCCTCAAACAGATGGGCAATCTGAGAGAACAATCCACACATTAGAAGAAATGCTACGTACATACACATTAGAATTCGGTGGGCATTGGGAGAAGTACTTGCCGTTGATTGAGTTTTCATATAACAATAGTTATCATACCTCTATTGGCATGGCGCCTTATGAAGCCTTGTATGGGAGGAAATGCCGATCACCTGTACACTGGGATGAAGTTGGAGAGCGAAAAATACTAGGGCCAGAAATTGTCAAGCAGACAGTACAAGCTATTGAGAAGATTCGTGATGGCATGAAAAAGGCCCAGGACAGACAAAAAAGTTATGCCGACAAAAGAAAGAAGGACTTGGAATTCTCTGTCGAGGAGAACGTTTTCCTTAAGGTTACGCCCATGAAAGGAGTCTTTCGATTCGGAAAGAAAGGGAAACTCAAGCCACGTTTCATGGGCCCTTTCGAAATCTTGGATCTCTTTGGGGACGTGGCCTACCAGTTAGCGCTCCCGTCGGAGCTATCAGCAGTACATAATGTTTTTCACATTTCCATGTTAAGGAAGTATGTTCTAGGTCCAAACCACGTGGTACAACACCAACCTCTGGATATCCGGCCAGATCTGAACTACGAGAAAACACCAATATCCATCATAGAAGATAAGGTGCAGCAACTTCGCAACAAAGAAATACCGCTAGTTAAAGTATTATGGCAATACCACTGGATCGAGGAGGCCACATGGGAACGTGAGGATGAGATGCGTGCTAAATATCCCCACTTGTTTGAAGGCGGAAGTTGAGGCAATTTTCGAGGACGAAAATATTTTTAGGTGGGTAGATTGTAACGACCCATTTTCTTGCTTTGGGGCCTTTAAACCCCAAATTTAGAAGCCCAATATGTTAGGTACACCCCTGGGCTCATTTCATGATATGTTGGAGCCCAAAAGTAAGTTTTAACCCACCCTAAAACTGGATCACATGTTAAATACGGGATTGAGGATTATATCTTGATTATCTGGATATTTATTATGATTTTATAAAGATATAAAGATGATATTATTAGTTGGATATTATCACATGTGACTTTATTCAAGATAATGTTAAACCATATGAAAGAACTATGTGATTGTGATTGACCATAATTAATCAATTAGAATTTTAATTAAAAATATTTGAGATGGGATAAACATGCAAGATTTAATTTACCTTTATTATGGTCTATCAAAAATCGTTTATAAACCTATCTGAGCTCCCTCTCCAACCATATAAATAGACCCCTCCTCCCTTCATTATTCTCACACCAACAAAGCCATCAGTACTCTCTTAAGCTTTAGTTCTCTCCTTTCTGTTCTAGCTGTGCAATAGAAGCTCTTACTTTAGCAAGCCAATGTAAGCACAACTTTATGTTATGCATTTAATTCATGATATGCTATAGATCTCATATGTAAGTTATAAGTTCGGGATCAAAGTTTAGTAGCGCTACGATTAAGGATTCACGACACCCTATGAAGTCGGGTCTCCTTCGACCTCCTATGTTATGTTTATGATTATGTGAATTATCATCATGATATTAAGTTGTAATTACTGAGATTCAATCTCATGCTTTCGCATTATGCCATATTTCAGGTAACTATTCGTGAGGTGGATTGGGGCTTGAGGAGACGTGAAGGGGCTGGCTAGTTTATATTTTAGTTTAAATTCTCGTTTTTTATTTAGTGTTTCCCAATAACAAACGATGTCGTTTTTCTTATTTAAACTGTCAATTGAAATTATTTCTTTTATGAATAAACGTGGATTTTAGTATGATGCGACTTTCAATCCCGGGTCCAAAAGATCAGAGTGTTACAAGATGTGATGGATATTATTATTGAAATCTTTTGGAAGTGAGGGATGTTGTTATATATTAATGTCATTATTGGTGAATCTTTAAGATTGTAAAAATGGTTGTTGTTGAAGATGATAAATGTTTGATAACTAATTGTGATGACGAAATGTCTTTCTCGCCAATTTAAATAACCATGCAATCCATATGGAAAAATGTATTCCTTGTCGTTTGTGAATTGCCTTTCTCACCATTTTAAATAGTCACGTGTTACATTTGGAAAAATGTCTTTCTCGACATTTTTAATTGTCTTTCTTGCTAATTTAAATAATCGTGCTTTACATAAGTAAAATTGTATTTTTGATGTTTGTAAATTGCCGCGATAAAAAAACTGATATGTCATAGTGGAAACGTATTCCTTGATAATACTTAATTCTTGGGATGCAACAGACAACTATCATTCTTACCTTTTAAAAATTATTTGGAGTTTATCTTTAAATCAAATTGTTAACATATTGTAATGTCGGAAACATAAAGTTTTATTTCTCATTTTTTAGATTTCGAGAATAATGTCTCCCAACAATATTGTTGACATAGTATACATACTATTAGAGTGTTTGGTGTTGTAGTTAGAATTCAAATGTACTTTAAAATCCAATATAGTCCCTAGAAGTTTGGTTGCAAATGAAACAATAAGTACAATACTTGAATGTGAAGCCGTTGATTTATTAATCTAAAGTTGTTCCTACACTTTCAGGAATTGAAGAGATGATGCGGTTTATATTGTCCTACGGTGGCGACTTCGTTGAAGAAGAAAATGATTGAAAATGGTGTCATAATCGAACAACATTAATTGTTGTGCAAGATGACGTCACATTTGAAGATGTTGTTTCAAAAATAATGGAAAAGCTCAATCTTGATAGGAGTCGATTTGGTGTGCATTTTAAATTTAAAGTTCCAAACATGGATGTACCTCCGGCTAACATAATTGACAACGATGATTTGAAGTGGTATATTTCTATACACGCTGAGACAGCATTGTATGTAGTTATGGATGAATTAGCAGTCCAACATGATGTATTGAATAATGGAAGTAGCTCTTTATCACATCATGTTGATATTGCCCATGAGGATGGCATGGCCGGGGATGATGACCAAACTTTCAGAACCAGCATCGAATCGCTTTTGATAGATGTAGGGTTGAGGATGATATTACCGGAGACGACAATCAAAATAATGAAATACATTTTCCAGTGGTTGATCCTAAGCTTTGTAGAGATGCATCATTTTCCCTCTTCTCGTGCTATTAGACGACATAATGTGAATAATATTGTCGTAGAAGAAGATGAAGAAGATATCGATATCGTACATGGCGAAGTATTTTTTAGTAAGAAACAATTGCACAGAAGGATCGAACTAAAAGCATTAACAAAATCTCTAGGAAAATTTTAAATTTTAAAAACTTCTATTTCTAAAAGATAGCCAATAGAATCAAAGTTTATTTTTTTATTATTTTTTTCAAACAGCACAAACATATCAACTCCTAGCATATATATATACACACGAATATTCTATATTATTTCACTCTATTAATGTCATATCTTTTTATCTCACTTTCTCTGATTTTTTATTTTTTATCTTTTATCTATTTTAATTTTTGTAAGTTGAATCTCTATATATTAATTAATTTGAAGGATACAAACAATTGTATTATTCTCCAAAAATATTTTTCCCATAGAAATTCCTTTATGTGATAAAATCTCACCACATTGGTAGAACTGTGAGAGAATATAAATGGGGCAATGTTAGAAGAACAATAAGTTGGTATAATAATTAAATCGGTACATTCTCTAATAGATGGGTGGATCCACTAATACAAGGAGGGGTAAAAGTAGAATTTTATGCACCACATCTTATTAGAAATGTACCAATTTATTATACCAACTTGTTATTCTTTTAGCATTGTTCATATGAATAATTAAAGTAGTAGAGTATGTAACCTCGTATTATGTTGACCAAGAGTATGCATGTTAAAGTTTTAGTGCTTGATGCAGCTATCTCTTGCTACCATGTGGCAGCAAAGTCCACTTACCAGTCCCTGTTGCTGAATGGCAGTATCAGAACGGGTCACCTCAGTACTGAGAAAGTATTATTTATGAAGACAAATGAACTTTACCAAAAGGAAACAAATACAACTCAAAATTTTGCTACAAAAAATAAAAAATAAAAAATAAATAATTATGGCAATGCTTTTTCAGTGAAGAATCACTCATACACCAACCAACCAATCACCGAAGGATTGCAAAAAAATATTACCCTTGTTAGAATTACTCCAATGGAACTTTGAAAAAAAAAACCCTTTATATATGTAATATATTTGATAACAAAAAGATGGTATGCATAATTTTAGGCTTTAAGCTAACAAGCGAAGTGGGATTTGTTGGAGTCGTCGCGTGTTGAACATAAAGAATAAATTTCTTCTAGTGCCGTGAAGCCATCTAAATGTTCCTTGTATCTCTCAAATTCGCCAATTGTTTTAGATTTGGACAGCTTTGTAATTTCACTTGAATTTATTTATGGGAAATCTTCCAATTGTAGAGGAGTATAGGCTATTTCACCAAATATTCCTGCGTAATTTCCAACCCCAACATCCTGTGCACCAAATTATATAGATATATACTATTAAGTTCTACAACTTTGAAGGATAATAGCATGATAAGAGTTAATGCATCTATAGAATTAGTTATTCTAAAAATTAGATCAGATTAAATTTATATTATTTAATAATATCTTCAATACATCTTTCGCATGTGGACGGAGGAATTTATATTTTTGTCATCAAAACCTAATGAGTAGATAATAATTTAGATGGCGGTGAGACTAATTAGACTGAGATCCAAAATTTTGTATCGTCTAATACTGTCGAGTATAGTTTATCTAAACTAATCCAGTGCATTGTAAAATGCACATTATAGCATACCTTGGGGATGATGTGGCACATTAGTCAAATTGAAATACCACAATAGTCGAGATGCGTCATATTGTACACCCCAATTACACTAAATCAATTTTATATAATCATGTTGTCTTCTTATAAGGCTGATGAGTAAATATCTCTATTATTATTATTATTATTATTATTATTATTATTATTATTATTAAATAAATGGTAGCTAATTGCAAAAAACAAATGGGGAAAGAACACATTTTATCTAGTCAAAAAGAAAGTGTGGGGAATGGTGAAGAAAGTCGTTGGAGTCATTCTAGAGATTTTTAGAGGGATGCTTTAACAAAAGATGTTTAGTTCATTTCTGTGAAACTTTTGTCACTTTTAAATCAAAAGAGAAGCCCAAAGGGATCATTTTGGTGGGCCATTTTAAGCCTAGCTGCCTTTCTTTGTGTGAACACAATAAACAAATTATTTGAGTTACATCCCCTTGATAGTATGTAACAGTCAATATTTTACATGGTCCACTAACGGTTCTGAAATAAGCAATCTAGAACTGATTGTTTAGGCCTATACAATTTAATATATATTTTTTAATTTAAAAAATGATAAATTTGAACATCAAATTCAATGAAATAAAGCTATTGAAGTTATATCAAACATACCGTTAATATCCCCGTAAAAAAAATACTGTTCATATCAAAATTCAAACATACTATTACTTAATCAAGAATGTCTAGTACTTCTTGTGTGAGTAAAATAAATTCTTGAATTTAAGCAATGAATTATGAGAATATACCCGAATTAAAGTCGAGGGTTCTCCATGCCCGGAATAAAACGAATCATTTGAACTGTTTACTTCATCTAATGCAATTTGAGCTTGAGAATTATCTTTTGACCATGATGCAGTTGGAGTCCCTTGAGTGAGATTTGAGGAGGACGCTGAGGATGGTAATTTCGAGCCATAATATTCCTGGTTTCTTAGGACATTATTGTCGTCGTCCACTTCTCTCTCTCGACAATTTTCCCACGTAATTTGCTGGTCATTCTCCTTCAGCGAAATGACCTTACTAGTTTATTGGGTGAATTTCCTTTTAGGCATGTGTATGTTTTTCTTGAAAACTCGGCATAATGCATAAGAATCCTTCACATAAATTTAATTAGTTAGATTAAGAAATAGTACAAAAACTTTATATAATGATTTAAGCTTCCAAATAACATAGACTATTCATGCTAAATTGCCATATTATAGAGACAAAACCCTAGTCCTTATTGTCAAGAAATCGTATTTTTATCAATTGCCAGAGTGTCCAGATATAGAAATAAAATCGCACATCAATTAAATTTGACATAAATAATGAATTTTTGTAGAATTGTGTTACTCTGTCAATTAACTTTTAGTATGAAACTTCATTTCCTAACACAATGTATGTAGTTACATTAAGCATTTGATTAGTTAAATTGACTTGAATTATAAGTACATTTATTCACTTAAACCACTTTGCTTGATCGAATATATGATGCCAAAAAGAAACAAAAATCACATAGAGAATTTGTTAGAGAATATTACATTACATACCTTTAAGCCCGATGTAGACCCAATCAGTTCTAATCCCACAAGGCGCTCTCCCTCTATAATAAACAAGTGTCTTCTTCATTCCAACTGCCCGTTTCTGCAACAGAATTGTCCGGTCCTTTTCAGTAGCCTTCCAGTACCTTGCTCAAGTTGCTCAGTTTGTCATCGACCCATTAGGGTATTTTCGATCTCGTGGACTATAAAAGTACCATTCCATGTCTTTACTTGGCAAGAACGATTTATCTGTACGTCCAAAAAAATTGGCATTTTAATTTATCTAAAAAATTAATAAATTAACTTTTACTGTTGAATTTTGTACATGCATTATCAGGTAAATCCCAAGGTTCACATTTGTAGAGGTCAGCCTCTGGGGTGATTTTGAGCTTGATATCTTGGCCGTTGATTTTCCTATCCAGATAGTAAGCCACAAGCTCCTCATCGATTGGATGGAACCTGAATCCTGGAGGGAGACTCATTGGTGCCATATAGTAAAAACCCTAGAGAGAAACAAACAGACAAAGAAAAATGGATATATACATGGAGAGAGAGGGACTGTAACGAAATGAAGACTACTGATTGAGTTGTACGACAATGGAGAACTATTAACAACCCACTGTTGTTGATCAAAGCAATAAAGGTAGCCCTAATCTTCATCCATTTTACACGGTCAGCCACGAGAAAACACTTTGGAATCACTATCTGAATTGCATGTATACGTGCTTGTGATTTTGTTATGAATAAGTAACAATGTAAAGGGCAAAATGGGTCATGTACGAAATAGTAAGATAATATAGGGTGTGGGGCTTCAATAGATTCTGTGTCAGCGTGGAAACTATGAGGAAGAAGGAGAAGCTTCTCTACTTTTGTCTGCTCACAAACTAACAAAAATTAGTGGGGCCCGCAAAAAGTCTGCATGGGCCCTTTGAACTACCGGCCCTTGTTAACTGATAACACCACACAGTACCATGATTGAACAAGCTTATACACATCACAATCATTATTGATTGTGTATATACATATGTGTAGATGGTGGTATACGTACGTATGCTTCTTGGAAACAAAAGTAGTGTATTTGGAATCTGCCACATGGGCTAATCTTAAAGCAAAAACACTTGATTATCTATCAAGAGAGTTTACATGTATTTTGATTTTGATTTCTATGCGACCCTGCAATTTAAGAAGTTAATTAATAATTAAGCAAATATTTCTAATCATGTAATCGGCTACGTTACATGATAAAATATATAATTAACTAATACGGATTTTATTGCATCTAATGAGAGGAAAAATATACACATCTTTTGTCCTTCCATGGCATGGAGTTCAGTAGTTCGAACTAATCGTGCTACACAGATCACTTACACGTAGTCTATTCTAATTAGGTTACTTGCTTAGTTGGTAATGGATTCTAACTTAATAAGTGTTTTTTGTATTTATGTATGAGAGGTATTGTGTTCGAATTGATGGGGACACAAAGAAATCCCATCAGGGCGCAACGCCTAAAAGACAGTCCATAGTCATTACAATGGTGGTAAGCCATATTAGGATTTGTGGAAAATAATCCCTCCAATCACCATGATAGTGCTTTAGTTTGAATGATGAATGGTGCTGCAGATCTTGGATCCCCTTTCTTAAGTCCTCTAGTAATAATTTCAAAGAATCCTTTAAGCTCTCTATATTTATCACAATTGAGAAATCGCAATTGCTAATGCATTTACAGATTGTAAATAAAATTTCCTATCATTTGACGTTTTTCTCTATCTTTCTTATATACAAGTCTTGGGTCAACAATACATTATCAACGATAGACTTTTTTTCTGGAATGAATCCGCTTTGATTTTTTGAGATAATGAATTTTAGACAGAAGTTAATTTGTTCAATCTGAGAGTTACGAACTTTGAGATGATTTTGTTGACTAGGTTACATAACTACATACATTCTTTCCAAGTGGTTGGTTGGGCAACTTTAGGGATGAGAAATTGAGAACTATACTAGTTACACTAAATCTTTAACATTGACATATATTATGCCCCCGCATTTCAAGAAAGATTAGATAGGAACAAACTCGAAGGACTCGTAATCTTTAGTAGTTAGTTTAGCAGCTAATTAAATGGGAGATAGGATTGGTTTTTTAATGGTTTTTTTATGGATTTTAATGTAAAAGAAGAGAGAGAATGAGTGAAGTTAAATGGTGGAGATTTATATAGTACATATAGGTCCCTTGAGGTATGTGGATATGATTGATTTGGCCAAAAGAAAGAATTGATAAAAATAGATTAAAAAAAAGGTGGTAAAAGTTTGTAAAATTTGTTGCCTATCACATGCCAAGAGTTGTTGAAAAAAGTTTAACTTCTGAATTTTGAATTTCCTCAGCTCATTAGTAAAAATGTATCATTCCACCTTTTGATTTTGATGATTTTTTTTATATTATTTTTTTACCACAACATGGAAGAATTTAGTGTTTTTATCACCTTCATGCAGTCATTTTACTCGTGAGTTTTGTTTCCATTTTATGCACTCTTGAGAACTGAATATTACATGGACAACAAGAATTGAATAAATTCAATTCATTAAAACTCAGATCACCATGTACTTTAAATTTGTATAAGAATTTGTACTTTTATGAATGTGATAAAGATTTGTTAAATTATCGAAACTCTAATCACTAGTATTGAAAATGATCAAGAACACCCGGGTGTTCCGTAGTTACAGAACACCCGGACCTTTTACAGGCCCGTCAGTTCTCCGACTTGAAATTCAAAAATTTATCCAAATTCAGTACGACGAGGTGGAGCTTCAGCAATTTGAAAAAAAAAATTCGATACCGTGGCGACCGGTGGCAGCTAGTCAAAATTTTTGCCAAAAACATTGACCGGTCGCCACAGTGTCCAAAAAAAATTCCAAATTGCTGGAGCTCCACCTCGTCGTGCTGAATCTAGCCAAATTTGTGGATTTCAAAACGGAGGCTGGACGAGACCATAAATGCCCCCGGTGTTCCATAAGCTACGGAACACCCAGGTGTTCCTTAACATGGCTGTCACTAGTATAGTTGTCCACAGAAGTGTTCAAATATACCCGGGAGTTTTTAACTACGGAACTCCCACTGTGTTTTATGAGTCCATACGACCTCCGTTTTGAAATCCGAGAACGGATCCAGATTCAGCACGATGACAAGGAGCTCCAATAATTTTTTCAAAATTTTTGTGATACTGTTAACCAAATTTTGGCCAAAAAGTTTGATCGGCCACCGGCATCCAACGGTGTCGCAAAATTTTTGAAAAAATTACTGGAGCTCCGTCTCATCCAGTGTTCTAAAAAGCGTAAAGCGTGGCGAAGCGTCGACCTCAAGCTTCAAGCTTTGTAAGCTTAAGCGCGCTTAAGCGGAGCTTAAGCGTTAAAAAGCGTTTTCAAATTTTTTTTATTTCTAATTAATCTAGAATCATGAAATAAATGAAATAATGTCTACCAAAGTAACCAAACACATGTAAAAATTTTAATATAATATTTACTTAATAATTTCTATCGTTAAACATTCTTAAATTCCCAAAAGGCCAAAATTATACAATCCCTACATAATCGGTTTATAGGAACTTTACATACTTTGGGAATTTTTAACAAAAAAAGGAAGTTTCAAAATAATAGTATAAATACATAATTAATATAACATCATAACTTAAAAGTTATATCTTATCAAGCTCTTTATCGGACTCCAATTCAATTTCTTCTTCTTCTCCTAATTCGTCTTCGGTGTCATCCGATACAAAGTCATTTTCTCCGGGCTCCCTTATGTCCAATTCAACATCTCTACTACCAAGTCTTAGGCCATCATTCTCACCTTCCTCCTCATCCTCACAACCCTCCACTATCCAAGATTGTGCATTACTAGCATCACTTGCTAATAAAGTCTCTATCTTCCCCTTTCTCTTCTTCTTGTTTCTCAACCTTGCATTGAATTGGACATAGACAAGATTGTTCATCCTTTCGGTGTCAAGTCTATTCCTTTTCTTGGTATGTATCTACAAAGAAAAAAAAGAAGAAGAAGAGAAGTTAGATTACTTAGTGCACTTCATAAATTGTTAAACTATTAAAAAAATAAAATTAAGCAATTACTTTAATTAGTACTCACTCCTTCAAATGCACTCCAATTTCTTTCACAACCCGAAACGAACTTGTTGTCAAACCAAGAATTCTTTTTGCTATTGTCTTCAAATTTGGCGTTTCATTTCCATAGAAGTCCCACCAATTCACTATTAATTAACACATGAAGAACAAGGACAAAATTATAGGACTATAATTCAAGCAATGACAAGAAAGAAAAAAGAATAAATTTCACATACCCGGATTGTAATTTTCATCATTGTTCGCACATCCACTTATTGCTAGCTTTCTTCCAAATGAACCTTCTCTTTGAACATACTTAGGCAACTCGGAATTTATCACATGATGTTGTATTTGTTCATTAGGAAAGAATTTCTCAACACAAGCAATCATGTTATCCGTCACCATTTGATTATCCTTGATAGTTGGATCCTTGAAGAAATAAAATGGATTCAAAAAATAAGCCGTCGTATGAAGGGGACTATCAAGGCGATCCTTGCCTTTTGCATTAATAATATCTAAGATTGGCTTATAGTCACATTCTTTCTTCAATGTCTTCTTTATCTCATCCTTTGCCTTTAGTAATTCCCCATAAACAAAACCCATTGAAGGCTTTTCTTCTCCATCTACAAGTCTAAGCACTTTTACTAGTGGAGTGAACACTCTTAAACACAATTCTATTAAATTCCAAAAATCATTGGGAACAACAATATCAAATGCTTCTTTTCCCTTTTTACTCTTAGACCATTTTGTGCTATCCCACTCATTACTAGTCATCATATTTCTCAACTCTTGTTTCTTATCAAGCAAACTTTGCAATGTCAAAAAAGAGGTGGCAAATCTAGTGACTCCCGGCCTAACTATCTCTCTTTTTGTAAACTTTCTCATCAATGCCAAAGTCTTGTGATGTGCATACATGAAAATTGTGAAAGCTTTTGCCTTATTAATTACCCCCTTAAAGCTAGGAAGTTTAGAGATTCCTTCAAGCATAAGGTTTATCGTATGAGTGGCACATGATGTCCAAAAGATGTTAGGCCTATATATTTTAACAAATTTGCAGCTGACCATATTGTTGAAAGCATTGTTACAACTTGAACCACATTTTTAGCCCCAACATTTTCAATGCATTCATTGATGTAATCAAATATGTATTGACCGGTGTGAGCATCATTAGAAGCCTCCTTTGATGAAAGAAATGTTGTCCCAAACTTGCAATTCACACACAAATTCATGATGCTTCTTCTTTTTCTATCACTCCAAGCATCGGTCATAGTGAACACCCATTATTCTTCCACTCTTCTTCTTGCTTTTTAGAGTATTTTTGTTCTCTCCACCTCACCCTTCAAAAGTGGCTCCCTTAGTTGATATTGGGAAGGAGGAGTGTATCCCGAACCATATTGACCAAGAGTTTCGGCAAATTGTTTAAAACTATCATGGTCAATGGCATTAAAAGGAATTCCGGCTTCATAGACCCATCTTGCCAAATATTGATGAACATCTAGTAACCGTTTCTTAGCAATTGCATCATTGATATTTTGTTGTCTTGTCTTCCTACTTGCACACATAGAAGCATCATTGACCTTGATAGACCTTGCAAATTGATCCATCGGACCCACATGCCTTTTTTTAGTCCTTCCTTCAATAATACAAATCTCATCATCCTCTTCTTCGGCCATTTCCTCATCAATTATAGGCAAAGTTATAGCCACATCATCCCTCAATCTAGCATCACGCACTAGCTTTTCCACCTTTTTAGCCTTATTCCCTTCAAGAGCCTCAATACATTTAGACTTTTGACTATCACTTGCTTTAGAACATGGTTTCACTCCTTTTCCCTTGATCCCCGCTATGTGGATTTTATGCCTATAGATTCCCCCTTTAGTAACCTTATCACATAGCATGCATTTAACATTAGTAAAATTATTTGGATCTACTAGGATTGCCGTTTCCCATCCGACATCTCCGGAATCTCTTATCGCATGGTTAATATTGGAGTTAGATGCTTCATCTTGTTCATTTGATTCCTACAAAAATTAAAACGATATGAAACATATTCAAGATACTTTTGCAATTCTAGTGGTGTTGTTGATATATACAATAATAAAAATCCCTATACAAACAATTCTAGTGGTTATATAAAGTTATAAACAATATATTTTTTATTCATTTGGCTAACATATACAAATATTCAATGGCTCTTTAATCTTTAGTCTTTACTCTTTAGAATTTAGATTCACATGTAGATGGTCATGCATTTTCTTCACAAATTCTTCAAAAATAAAAATAAATATTTCATGACTTTTTATATTGGTTTGTATAGCAACTTACATGTACACTAACCATTTACTCATTTACCATTTAAAAAAATAGAGAATAACATCAAAAGCTTCTATCAAACATTTTTTCAAACACTTTGTAAACACTAAACACTAAGCATTATACAAAATAAATTACATGTACAAGCATAAATTAAGAAGAGTAAAAGACAAATACAATAACCTCTAAACAATTTTACAAAACCTCCAAAAATTCTACATTATTGAAGTGGTGAAGAAAATACAAACTTTTACACCATGAACAAAAAGGGGAAAAAAACGTGAAAAACAAAAAAATAATAATAAAAAAGAAAGAAAACAGCTTACCATTAAATATCTCAATAGTCAATACACTGAATATAGATGTGTAGTTCAGCTTTCAAAAGATTTGGGAATTTTTGTTCCTCACAATTTCTTTCTCCCTTTCGTACGTATCTATCCGCGTCACTCTTCAGTTCTTCATTCCCTTTCAAAAGATTTGGGTTACTTTTCAATTGGGTTTGATTGTTTAGTTTTTAGTTTTTGACCTTTTAGTTTTTATTTTTTTATTTTGACTTCTGACTTTTTATTTTTTGACTTTTTGTGCTTTGCTCAATTTGGCAATACAACAATATTGAGCAACGGTGATCCAGCGTGAACATTAAAAAAAAGTGGCTTTTAAAAGTTTTTGAATTTTCCTTTTTTAAAAGAGATAATTAAAAAGCGCTTAAAGCGCTTAATCGCTAAGCAGCAATAACGCTTAATAAGTCAACGAGCTCGATTAGCCCAGCTTTCAGCTAAAAGCGGCGGTAGCGGCGTGGTAGCGCGCCTCGGCGTAGGCGCTTAAGCGCCTAAGCGCGCTTTTTAGAACATTGGTCTCATCATGCTGAATCTGGATCGGGTCTCGGATTTCAAAACAGATGTCATATGGACCCGTAAAATACCCTGGGATTTCCATAGTTAAAAACCTCCCGGGTGTGTTTGAATATTTCTGTAGTTGTCCAATCATGGAATCTCTAATAATAACCAACACAGCAAAAACAAATTTAGAATTCTACAATATTACCAATGATTCATTATATGGATGTGCAGATTTGGATACAACTACACCCCTATAATATTTTCTATAATATGTGATATATTAGAGGTGAAAGTTTTGTTTTGTTATTTATGATTGTGTAATATTCGATAAAGAAGAGTACTTAAGGGCAACAAAATCATTTTACCACATTATGTATGTTACTCTTTGTATAACAGCTTATGTCTCCGTAGCACAAATATTGTACATATGTAGATATTTAATATATTCTGTCTTTTGTTTTCTACAAATTAACAAGAAATGAGACGTTATAGTTCTTAATTAGTGCGATATCACTACAAAAAATTGAACATTTAGGAATGGTATGTCGCCCTATAGGTTTGTACTTGTAGATCTTTATGGATAACATAATAGTATGTCGTCCATAAAAATCTATAGGCACGAACTTATAGGGGCGGCATCCCGTCCCTAAAGACTTAGTTCCTTGTAATGTGTGTTTTGACTTGCACTCTCAATCAACCCCGACGCCTAATAATGTGATGGTGTTTTAGCCTTAAGTGGATTTTACATATTGAAGATCTATTATTGGTAATAAAGTTGCTTATTTTTCAAAATATCAATGTCATAAATTGAGACAAATTAAATTAAATTCATCTCGACAACAACAAATGCATAGTTTTGTTAGACTTGAAAAATGGGAAATAAAATAATCAAGGAACAACAAACACATGTTATATTAGGATGCTTGAATAAGTCACAAGTGTCATAATTCATCCTAATTTTACCATTTGCAGTGGGCTCCATAATATGAATCCTTCAATTTTATCATATCCCAAAGACGAAAAAAACATTTTTATCGCTTAACAGTTGAAGGGCTAACCAACAAAACTGCATGTTGTCACGTTTTATTTGCTTTTTCTTTTTCTTGTTAATTAATTAATTATTTTTTTATACACCTACTTTACTTTATTGTTTTGTTATTGCTCTTTAATATTGTGTACGTTTCTTAAAGTAAGTATCATTTTCAAGTGGGTAAAAATAACACTATACATCCACTTTAATTATTACAAACCCTATCTTTGACCGCCCTTTCTCTCTAGACCGCCCTTGTCAGTTGTTTGGCATAGATATGGTGAAACTGCAAAACAACATTGGGTTGAGATCTTTTCCCTTTTCTAGCTAATTTTCCTAATCCATCGCATGTCATCAAATGATCGATCCATGATCCATGATTTAAGTTTCATATATATATATATATATATATATATATATATATCTCAAAGTCATCTTTTGAGATGAGATACATTAACATGTCATATTGGAAATGGGGTGATAGTATCATGTCAATTGTAACACGACTCATACTCTCTGTATGGAGGAAGGAAATCATTATTCATGTATAAAGTACAAGAATTAATTTGATATAAAAAATGTGAATATTAAATGCTATTATTCTCACGTTAGTTCAGTTGGAAGTTCAGTTAAGAAGAGAATTACAATACTTTTCGTGACATGCATGTAAAACTTTCTAAGTGGAATCTTATGTTCGGTTTGTTGTTGCTTTCCTTCAAATTAGCATTCTCCATTATGATTTCGAGACCATTGACCAATCATAAAATCATTATGAAAGCATAAGTCTTTCGGTTGTTGATTTTGAAGCTAGGAATTATAAAATATAATGTTTTTACACAAATACAAAGATTAAAAATGTATAATTCAAAAATAAGGTAAAATAAAGGTAATTATAACAATCATTTATGCTAGATTGCACCATGCAATGGCATGGAACAATCCATGCAATTGCCTGGCACAGCAGCAGTGCCAATTGGGAGATGCCCAGTATTGTGCCATTGAATCGAATGGTACAAACGCCGTGCGATTGCATGGCACAATTTTTTTAAATATGCCAATAACTCAGAAATAGAAGTTAATGTGCAAAAAAAAGAAACATCAACACCAACAAAGTAGGTGGTTGAAACAGGCTTGTCGAACAACACGAAAAACATATATTATCCATCCAAAATGGACATCGTATGTGAATTTTTGTTCCCAAAGGACCGAAAAGCGACCACATCACACAAAGTTACACAAACTAATAGTAGAAATCTAAATTCTCGATAATATTACACATTATTATGTACTATTACACACTCTTACACACACTTTGTAATTTGTTCCACACTCTTTGTAATTTCTTACACACTTTTTGTAATTTTTTACACACCATTTGTATGGAACCATGCAATCGCAGGAGTTTTACACCATGCAATCACATGGTTGAAATGTAGGCTGATCCAAAATTTTAATTACATGATTGTGCATGCGATCACGCATGCCTAAAACGCATTATTTTGGGTGTCTAATACCTTATTTCTTTAAATAGTTTTAATTTACTTGATATTTTAATAAACCAAACTTAAAATCTGTTTTAATGTAACTTCCTTATAAAATAAAGGTGTTGGACTGTAATGAGCCCAATTAACCTTTCCAACCTACTTAGATGAATTCTGTTGGTCCAAGACGCAAAGAAAATTGCCCAACCACTGGAGCCCAATTCAAATACAAGTTGGACCAGTTGACCTAAATGAAGAGAAGCCCAGTTAGAGTCGCGTTTTAATCTACATATTTTAATGTCCATCGTTTATCTCAACAAGCACAAAAGGACCATTGGATTGAAGATAGATAGAAAGAAGTGGAAAGGTCCAGACTTCACGAATTCACTTCATTCTTTCTTTGGTCTCTTTCTCACTACCAAAAGACTCTCTAGATCTAGGTTCTTTCTTTTTAATTTTATGATTGAATCACACAGTGTTTTTCATAATTTTTGTATAGGGAGATTTATGTTTTGAATCTAGATTGGTAATTTGTTTTTGCTTCATTCGATTTCTGGTTTTGTTTGTGAAAACTTCGTTGCTTTTACAAACTTTGTGTACACATTTTTGTATTGTTTCGCCAATTTGTAATAGAAGTTTAGCGTTTTTGTCTTGGGTTCTTTATTTAGTCCTACCTACAGAACGATAAATTTCACTTATGGTCTCCAAATTTTGTATTCGTATTTGCTAGGTCCTTCTCTTTTTTAAGGTAGTGGATCTCTAATCTTTTATAAATGCACATGTAAGGCCTCTGAGGCCATAAAAATGACCTATATACTTCTTACTCTTCAAATAAAAAAATAATTAAAAAATAAAATAATTTCTTCCCCATCCTACTTAGTTATCCATAACTCTATCGTAAATGATAAATTTCGGCATCCATTCTCAACAGTAAAAGAGGTAACTTGCAATTTGCAGTGTTAAGAAAATTGGACTTGTCATGGAAGAAGAAAAACATCATGCCCAAAGTCAAATGGTTGAATCGAGATCGAACCGGTATTAATCAAATAATTAAAAATCTCACTTTATGCAAGAAAAATGGGGAAAAAAAATATTTTTAAAACATTTTCACTGTTTGTTGTTTGTTTTTTTTTTCCCCAGAATTGACCAGCTCAACCAATTTTTCAATCGATTCTAGTCCACTCCTAAAAGGGCTAATTTTTAAGGTTAACTAGAGCAAATTTCTTGCTTCCCAATTTTTCTAGTGAAATCGACCAGGCGGATCTAATTTTCATGGTATTAGTGTTTTGTTGTCGGAAATGAAAGACAAAACAGGGGTTTTGTGGAACAATTTTAAAATGACACGCATTCAAATAAATTGTGGGACAATTTAAAATGACTTGTCTATTCAATACAAAACAATTTTGATTAATTGGATTCCACACTTAAGAAAAAAGAAAATAAAATAAAAAAGTGATACGAACCCGGAAAGCTCCACGTCAACCGAACCACCCCACGTGCCGCACGGGCCGCTCACGCGAAGCCGAGCGAAGAAAATGGGACGAGCTTTGATGACCTGGGTCGAAGAAGTGTGTCAACATGTCCCTACCAGGTCATCTCCAGCCTTGGAATGGTCCACAAGAGTTACCGAGCCAAGAGAAATCCTCCAATTACGAGTCGGGGACGTTGGAACTCAAGAATGCCATGCAGACGACATTTACGGCCGTAACCGTATTAATTACGGCCGTAACTCAGCCATTACGGCCGTAACCTAAATCCATACGGTCGTAACCTAAGAAGCTGAAGACCAGAGATTTACAGAGAGTTAAATACGGCCGTACCATTTGGGACATACTGCCGTATCAGCCGTTTTACGGCCGTAACTTTGATCATTACGGCCGTACCCTCAGTTTCCAGTTTTTGGGCCAAATTATGCAGAGAGTTAATTACGGCCGTACTTAATCAGAATACGGCCGTAACCATTGTCCATACGGTCGTAACTCAAAAATCAAGTTTGGGCAGTTTTGAGGCAGAGAACTTATTACGGCCGTACTTTTGAGTCATACTACTGCATTCGAGATTTACTGGTAGTAAATCCTATAATTACGGCCATAATTTTAGCCGACCTAGGGTTAAATTTTTAGATATTTTCCGATATTTCCATTATTTTATTATTATTTCAGTTTTGGGCTTGTTTATGAACAAAACAAGCCATTTGTAAGAAACAACTTTGGCTCATATGTATGAAGAGAGCCTTGAGCTTTTTCTTGAGAGATTCAATTCTCTTGTTGTTCTTTTGAACAAATCGAACTTATCAAGAGCGTGATCAACTCTTGTGGCGTTCACCTCGCCAGGTTGTCTACTACGCACAGTTGAAGGTGATAGGTTTCAGCCTATTGTTGTCACTTCGTGAGTAGAAGGTCATCAGGTTTCCGATCGTGACCAGTGATTGGCTTTTCTGGGGTCTAATCCAATCTGGATTGGGTTGCGTTGGCATCGAGACCAACGAGGTCCGTATCAGTTGGTATCAGAGCACATATTCTAGTCATCTGGTATCTATCCCTTTGTTTTATGTTTTTGAGTATAAGTCCTTTGTTCTTAAGTCTTAGATTGTTATGTTTGTGATTGGTATCGGATTAGAATCTTGAGTTTTGAACTTTAAATTTGTAGGACTTTAGTGTGTGTTCTTGGTGTTCTTGGTGCAAATTGCTTTTGTGCTTAGAATTCATCCAATTTCTAGTATTATATTGGTATTGAGATTATAAGTGTTGTGTTGTGAAAAAAAAAAAAAGAAACAAACAAAAAACAATGGCTCTAATGTTGTGTTGAACGAGTGTTAGTCAATCCATTGGCGACACTTAGTATCGTATTGTCGTTGCATTGTCTAGGGGTTGATCCACATTGTCTTACATTATAGGGTTTACTTTGAGTTGTAATTTAGTTTGCACTATTCTAGTATAGTGTTGTGTCATTGAGTTGTAATCTGGTTGAGCAACTGCTTTGGCATTGTATTGGTGAACTAACAAGAAGATCTTACCTTGATCAAGTTCGTTGAGTTCGATTGAACAAAAGAGTGTGAGTGCATTATTGAGTGTTGAGTGAGAGAGTGTTGAGTGATATACACGAGTGATATTCACGAGAGGACACTACAGGGCTTGCACACACTTGCACACAATGTCTGATACAGGTTCAGTCGAGGGACACGGATCTAGAGCTGCCACCTTGGATGATATCTAGTGGGTTCTTCAGGCTTCTATGACTGCAATGGAGCATCGGTTGAGTCAACAGTTACGAGAGGATGTTTAGCAATCGGTCGCTAGGTTGAATGTTCGTAGACCGGAGTTTGAAGAAGGTGATGAGGATGATTATGAGGTGATATATAGAGGTGGTAGAGGTAGAGGCGGTCGAGGAGGTCGAGGTAATGAGAGACCACGAGAGGAGGAAAGTGATGTGAAGAACGTGAAGGTTGAAGTGCCTTCATTCCAAGGTAAAGCCGATCCGGATGCTTACTTGGATTGGGAAAGTCGGGTAGAGTTGGTGTTCCAATTTCATAGAATCCCGGAAGAGAAGAAAGTTCCACTTCTAGTGAAAGAATTCACGGGATATGCTCTTAGTTGGTGGAAACAAACTACTACGGCACGGCGAAGAAATTTGGAAGCTCCGGTGAGTACTTGGAATGAGTTGAGAACGATAATGAGAAAGCGGTTCGTTCCTACATATTACTATCGAGGTTTGTACAATAAATTGCAAACATTAAATCAAGCGGGACGAAGCGTTGAAGAGTATTATCAAGAGATGGAGTCTCTTATGACTAGAGCCGATATAGGAGAAGAAGAAGAGGCTACCATGGCACGGTTTCTAAGTGGATTGAATCGAGAAATTGCCAATCTTGTTGAGTTGCACGATTATGCCGATATTCAAGAATTGGTACATAAAGCCGCCAAGGTTGAGATGCAATTGAAGAAGAAGAGTGTCATTAAACCTCAAGCCGGGGGAAGTAGTAGCTTTGGGAAACCGAAATGGAGTAGTGACAAGACTACAACTCCAAAGTCGGCTTGGAAAGGGCGGAGTGAACCACCTAAGTATTCTCCGGTGGGAGAAGATAAAGGGAAAAGGCCAGTGGGTGCACCACCCCTCCGGAATCGAGAAATCCAATGTTTCAAATGTCAAGGACGGGGACACATTGCCTCGGAGTGCCCTAATCGCCGAATAATGGTGGTGCGGGAGAATGGGGAAATTGAAACGGAGGATGAGGAAGAAAACCCTCCTATTGTGGAGGAGGAAGAGGAAGATTCGGATGAGCCATATGTGATGACTATCCCAGAGACTTTAATTACACGACGAGCTCTTAGCACGAAGGCGAAGGTGGATAGAGTGACCTCTCAATTGAGAATATCTTTCACACTCGGTGCCTAGTGCAAGGCAAACCATGTAGTTTGATTATTGACGGGGGAAGTTGTGCGAATGTTGCTAGTTATATGTTCGTTGATAGGATTGGACTTCCACTGATCAAACACCCGAGACCGTATCGATTACAATGGTTTAGTGATACAGGCGAGGTTTGGGTTACCAAGCAAGTGAAGATCCCTATCTTGATTGGAACATATGAGGATGAAGTGGTATGTGATGTAGTACCCATGCAAGCCACACACATATTTCTAGGCCAACCGTGGCAATTTGATAGACAAGTGACATATGATGGATATCGAAATAGATACAGCTTCAAGTTCAATGGGAAACCAATTGTCCTTGCTCCTTTGACACCACAACAAGTGTATGCGGATCAAGTCAAACTCAAAAGGGAAGCTGATGAGAAGGAAAAGGAGAAACGAGAGTTGAGTGGGAAAAAAGAAGAGAGAGTAAAAGGAGAGAAGAGTGAGCATGAGGAGAAAAAGAAAGAGTGCTTCTTTGCAAGGCCGAGAGAAATTGTGAGGGCTCTTTCGGCGGACCAACAAGTGATCTTGTTAGTGTATAACGAGAGTGGTCGAGTGCTCAATTCTAACCTTGAATCCCTCCCCAATTCTATTGTTTCTCTCTTACAGGAATTCAATGATATCCTTCCCGAAGAATTGCCAAGCGGGTTGCCACCAATTCGAGGCATTGAGAATAAGATTGACCTAGTTCCCGGAGCCGCGATTCCAAATTGCCCCGCTTACCGTAGCAACCCCAAGGAAACAAAGGAGTTGCAACGCCAAGTGGAGGACTTGCTTAGCAAAGGATATATCCGGGAAAGTCTAAGTCCATGTGCCGTACCGGTCTTGCTCGTGCCCAAGAAAGATGGATCATGGAGAATGTGTGTTGACTGTCGAGCTGTCAACAACATTACGGTAAAATATCGCCACCCTATACCTCGACTTGATGACATGCTTGATGAACTATATGGTGCTAGTATGTTTAGCAAAATTGATTTGAAAAGCGGTTATCACCAAATCCGAATGAAAGAGGGTGACGAATGGAAAACGGCTTTCAAAACCAAACAGGGTTTATATGAATGGTTAGTTATGCCGTTTGGTTTGACGAATGCACCAAGTACATTTATGAGACTAATGAATCACGTGTTACGTGCTTTCATTGGTAAATTTGTAGTGGTGTACTTCGATGACATCTTGATTTATAGTAGGGGGGCTCAATGATCATGTGAAACACCTTAGGCTTGTTTTGGAAGCGCTAAGGAAAGAAAAATTGTTTGGCAATTCTACTAAAAGTCAATTTTATCTTGGAAAAATTGTGTTTCTTGGTTATGTGGTTAGTGCCAATGGTGTAGAGGTTGATGAAGAAAAAGTTATGGCAATTCAAGAATGGCCTACTCCATCTAGCATAGCCAATGTTCGTAGTTTTCATGGTTTAGCTAGTTTCTACCGTCGATTTTTGCCTAACTTTAGTACACTAGCTACACCATTAAATGAAGTAATCAAGAAAACCGTTGGTTTTAAATGGGAAAAGGAGCAAGAACAAGCTTTTCAAACAATTAAAGAAAAACTGTGTTCTTCGCCCGTACTTGCTCTTCTCGACTTTAACAAAGCTTTTGAGATTGAATGTGATGCGTCGGGCATAGGTATTGGTGCTGTGTTGATGCAGGAATGAAGACCAATTGCATACTTTAGCGAGAAATTGAGTGGTGCCACCCTCAATTATCCTACGTATGACAAGGAGCTCTATGCATTGGTTCGAACGCTAGAGAATTGGCAACACTATCTCTGGCCGAAAGAGTTTGTGATCCACACCGACCACCAATCGCTAAGGCATCTCAAAAGCCAAGGCAAGTTGAACAAGCGACATGCTAAGTGGATGGAGTTCATTGAGATATTTCCCTACGTGATCAAGTACAAGCAAGGAAAAGAAAACATTGTTGCAGATGCTTTATCACGCAGGTATACCTTACTCACCACTCTAGATACTAAATTGTTGGGTTTTGAATTAATGAAAGAATTATATGAGAAAGACCCGGACTTTAGTAGTATCTATGTTGCTTGTGAAAAGAGTGGATTTGAGAAGTTCTATAGGCTAGAGGGGTACTTATTTCGAGAGAGCAAACTTTGTGTTCCTTCTAGTTCTATACGAGAGTTGTTAGTGAGAGAGGCTCATGGAGGAAGCCTCATGGGACATTTCGGTGTAGAAAAGACATTTGAAGTCTTGCGTGATCATTTCTATTGGCCTAAGATGAAACGAGACGTAGAGAAAATTTGCATGAATTGCATTACCTGTAGAAAGGCCAAATCCAAGGTATTACCTCAAGGACTTTACACTCCCCTTCCCATACCTCAATCGCCATGGGAAGATATATCTATGGATTTCATCTTGGGGTTACCTAGATCTAGAAATGGGAGAGATTCAATTTTTGTGGTAGTTGATCGGTTTAGTAAAATGGCTCATTTTATACCCTGTCACAAAACCGATGATGCAAGTCATATTGCCGACTTGTTCTTTCGTGAGATAGTTCGGCTACATGGAGTGCCGAAGACAATTGTGTCCGATAGAGACGTCAAATTCCTTAGCTACTTCTGGAAGACCTTGTGGGGGAAACTAGGTACCAAACTGCTGTTTTCAACCACGAGTCATCCCCAAACTGATGGTCAAACTGAAGTAGTAAACCGTACGTTGTCACAATTACTTCGGGCTATCATTAGTCAGAATATTAGGACGTGGGAGGAATGTTTACCACATGCTGAATTTGCTTATAATCATGCTAAACATTCTTCAACTAATTTTTCACCTTTTGAAGTGGTTTATGGTTTTAATCCGCTAACCCCGTTCGATTTGATTCCTTTACCTGTAAGTGAAAGGGTTAGCTTGGATGGTAAACACAAAGCCGAACTTGTTCGGTCCATACACGAAAAGGTAAAACTACAGATCGAGAAAAAGAACCAACAAGTATTGACTAGGGTGAACAAAGGGCGAAAAGAAGTGCTCTTTGAGCCGGGAGATTGGGTTTGGCTACACCTCCGAAAGGAAAGATTCCCTCAACTACGCCGATCAAAATTGTTACCACGAGGCGATGGGCCTTTTCAAGTAGTTGAACGAATCAACAACAACGCCTACAAACTCGATCTTCCAGGTGAGTATAATGTGTCTGCTACATTTAACGTCTTTGATCTTGTTCCGTTTGATGCAGGAACCGATTTGTGGACGAATCAACCTGAAGAGGGAGAGATGATACGAAGCCGGAAAGCTCCACGTCGACCGAACTACCCCACGTGCCGCACGGGCCGCTCACGCGAAGCCGAGCGAAGAAAATGGGACGAGCTTTGATGACCTGGGTCGAAGAAGTGTGTCAACATGTCCCTACCAGGTCATCTCCAACTGTGGAATGGTCCACAGGAGTTACCAAGCCAAGAGAAATCCTCCAATTATGAGCCGGGGACGTTGGAACTCAAGAATGCCATGCAGACAATATTTACTGGCCAGAATCAGATAATTAGTAACTCAGCCATTACGGCCGTAACCTAAATCCATACGGCCGTAACCTAGGAAGCTGAAGACCAGAGATTTACAGAGAGTTAAATACGGCCGTACCATTTGGAACATACGGCCGTAACTTTGATCATTATGGCCGTACCCTCAGTTTCCAGTTTTTGGGCCAAATTATGCAGAGAGTTAATTACGGCCGTACTTAATCAGAATACGGCCGTAACACAAGACTTACGGCCGTAACCATTGTCCATACGGCCGTAACTCAAAAATCAAGTTTGGGTAGTTTTGAGGCAGAGAGCTTATTACGGCCGTACTTTTGAGTCATACGGCCGTACCCGATGATTTACTGCAGTAACTCCTATAATTACGGCCGTAATTTTAGCCGACCTAGGGTTAAATTTTTAGATATTTTCGGATATTTCCATTATTTTATTATTATTTCAGTTTTGGGCTTGTATATGAACAAAACAAGCCATTTGTAAGAAACAACTTTGGTTCATATGTATGAAGAGAGCCTTGAGCTTTTTCTTGAGAGATTCAATTCTCTTGTTGTTCTTTTGAACAAATCGAACTTATCAAAAGCGTGATCAACTCTTGTGGCGTTCACCCCTGCCGGTTGTCTACTACGCACAGTTGAAGGTGATAGGTTTCAGCCTATTGTTGTCACTTCGTGAGTAGAAGGTCGTCAGGTTTCCGATCGTGACCAATGATTGGCTTTTCTGGGGTCTAATCCAATCTGGATTGGGTTGCGTTGGCATCGAGACCAACGAGGTCCGTATCAAAAAGAAATCTTGCATTCACAGCATTTGTAAAAACATATATTAACTAACTCATCAATACCTGCTAGCTACCACTTCCAAGCAGGGAAGTGATTAACAAATGTAGAAAAAATAAAATATGGGTTGGAAAACTTCACAACCAACCCATACTTCCCTTATTATTAGTGATGATTAAGGAATTTGACTATATACACTTTTACAAAATGCGAAAAAAGTGTTTGAACTTTGCATTTCTATGTAACAAAAGTTACAATTCTTCAACGAGTCAACAAAATCAACACCTTAGCCTGAGAAGTTACACAACACATAATCAAATTCTAAAAATGAAAATGACAGATGTATAAGTAAAAGTCACTTTCCCTATATTTCCATTATATTTCTTAAGCGCTATTTGAGAACCATAGGAAAGTGATAATGAAAAGCTTTTAATATACAAACTATTTGTATAATGCTAACCTAGAACTAACACCAGCCTATAAATCTTGAGAAACCTCGTCACATTTTATGATTTGTGCCCTCCGACAAATTCGCTACATTTTCCTTGGAAGTGCATCTTTCTTCACTAGAACTCCAGACACCTTTCACCAAACTTCAAAACTCTAAAGACTAATGATGGAGGATTTAAGTGTTTGATGTTTTTGAACTCAAAAAGCACATGGTATCATCAATAGAAGTGGGTGGATGATTCTTTTATTAGATCAACTAAAGCATAGGAATGAATCTTGTTGGTTTGGGCTCAAGTTCTTAAAGCGAGATTCGAAATTAGGGTCTTTTTTATATATCATTTGAGTAAGAATTAGAGTTGTGGGTAGGAAAAAAAATTAAAATGGCATGCAGACCATAGCCTGGAGCGTTGGCTGCTTGAGTCATCAGCGTCGGGAAACTTTACTTGGGAGTGCTTTATCTTATTTCTAGAGCTCCTAAGCCTCAGTCAAACCTACTCGAGTGGTCTTCAAGTTGTTTTCTAGCTTACCCATTCTGGATCTTCACCAAGTGTGACATTCACGCACTACTATTTTACCCTAACCTTGACTAACGAAATTAATTTAAAATTACAACTCAATTCATTTGAATTTTGTTGAAAGAATCGCAATAAAAGAACTCTTAAACAGAAAAAGGAAACTTGTGTTTTGTTGACATCAAATTTTGTAGATCTTAGTCAGTAATGAGATTGATATGAAAATGGGTATGATATTGTGCTTGCATGACATTAGGATATGAAGGTAAGATCTTATAATTACCTATTCCAAATTAATAATGGATATACTTTTTTTTTACCCATCTATTTACAGAACTTAGGAGCGGAACTTGGTTTCTTATATCCCAATATCTAGACAGATTCTTAGAGGCTAATCTAGGACCTTGATTGTACGAGATAGTTACAAGTAGTTTTTAAATGTTTAAGTTTCATGTCCTAATAACTGACTTAACTATTGTCTTCTGTCCCATCGATAATTAATTATTGTCTTTGTTTAGTGTAAACTGGCATTGCAGGACCTGGTGGTTTCGTCGATTACAGTTAGGATCGTTTCTCATCGTCCGTGGTCACATGCCGACTCTTTGGCCTTCTAAGGGAACTTAGGGCAGCAGTCTTCTTTACTTTGCTTTGGCAATCCAAAATCATGCACAATGTGAATTAGTCACCTAAGTCATGCACAATGCAATAATAGCCACCAAGTGTCTGGTGTAGTTGCACTAGACTTAGCATTAGCTTCGGTTCTGATATGATTGGAGGACTACAATGTGACCCAATAGCCCATTATTATAGGAGATTTTCACAAATAAGTCAGGTTATGCCAGAGCCGGATTGATTAATCTATAGATAGATTTTTCTAACATCCTTGGATGTCGTGTTGTCTTCTCCTTGAGCAGCCTCCATTGGAAAGGCAGTGAGTGATACATGCCTCAAGTCATTAATGTACGGTCTAAGTTCAATAAATTCAATTGATCCATTTGGTAGTTTTATGTAAAAGTATTGGACTAACTTATATAAGTTGTGAACGTTTAAGGATTGTACAAAAAATCGAATCAAAACAGAAGTCGTCGTGTAAGATGGAAATGAAAAGGAAAATGGGAAGCATACCATGTGGTTGTTCGAGAAATAGGGATGGCAAATGGGCCGAGCCGAGTGGCTCAGCTCATTAAAAATAAGCTTAAGTTTGGCTTGCCTCGTTTGGGACAGGAGTCGAACCATGCTCAACTTATGTCCCAGTAGATGAGCTTGGGTTCTGCTCAAGCCCATTAGGCCTACGAGCTGAACTTGAACTATCCACAAACCAGACCAAGCTCGTGGACAATATCGTTTTAGGAACTTTTGGTAACAAAAAGACTTCTGAAGCCAAATTGCCAAAATGCTATAACAAAAGTAGACAAATTTACTAGTTGGTCATATTTGAAAATTAATTTAAAATTTAAAACATGAAACAAACGGATAAAATTGTATTATTTAAATGAAATTAGTAAATAATTCAAATCGGTGGATAGTCTTTTATCATTACCGGTTAATAAAATATATAACCCCCATCCTTATCATGTGCGGTTATACATATGGTTAATATATGCTATATCTATGTACAGTTGTACATAGATGATACTATGTTGTGTTAGCATGCCTTAGTTCATGTTACCGTGCCATTGTTACCATTGCTATGGGTTGTTACTGTGTAATTTCGAAACAATAACTCACTGGTTGCACATTTTGTTAATCAGAACATTAACATTGTGGTGTTAATATATAGGGGGTCATAGCCTACCACTTTTAACATTTTTTCTACTTTTTTATCCATTTATCACATCCACATATCTCATTCGACCTACATATACTATACAATCTCCACTATTCAACTTTACTTATTTTTTCTCATTTTTTACCTAAAAATTCATAAAAACCCATAAAAAATTCAATCTTATCATCCCCATAGTGTGATACTCTAGTTTTGTGCAGTAAATTATTTTTTAATGCACTTTGTTACCACACTAAACAAGCAAAAAAGTCTTGACAAATAGACAAGCTCATACTAGTGAATTTCAATACTCTATGAAAGGAAAGCAGAGAAATACAGGTCTAAAAACTTCTAGTCTATGTTAATATCAGAGCAAGGATACACATGTACAGTATCGTGTAAAAAAACAATTCTCGATCACAAAGAAAAACTCTTCCATTTAGAAATGAACCTTATCTTTTCCAATTTGGGACCATGTCTCCTCGGTGTTGTCCCATTTTATCTCGCAAATCAGCACCTGATATCAATTGATGGTGGCGCAATGAAGAAGTGACCAAAACATGTAGCCATGAACATCTTCAATTGGTTGGTCAACGGAGTATGAATCAAAGTGTTGTTGATAGAGTTATTGGAATCACCTGCGAGACCCCCTATCACCCCCTCCCAATACCCCGCAAAAAAAAAAAAAAAAAAAAAAAAAAGAAAACCCCAACTAATTTTGACCAAAGTAGAAGGCAAAGCACAAACACGATTGAAGAACAACGGGTTGATATACACTACAATGGTTTGTAAAACGGTTAAACACAAATACCAGAAGTGCTTGTACAAACAACAATTTGGGAACAACAATACAGAAATATAGAGAAATTCGCTTGATCAATAGAGGAAAAAAAGCAATTTGAAGCAAAGGCAAGAAGAACAAATTAACAGAAATACACAATGGGCAACGAAGAAAGAAGAAAACCTAACAGAATGTGAGGAAAAAACATTGCAAAAGCTTCAAAATCACATGCATTTCAAGAATTTTTTTTAGCCGAACTACAAACCCCATAAATGCAACACATAACAAAGGATAGAAAGTGAGCAACTGCGAGAAAAAATAAGAGCAATGAATTTATCAGATGAATTGAAATAAAACTCACCGCAGAAATCGAAAGAGGGAGTACCAAGAGAGAATGGTAGCCAAGAAGAAGAACTATGATAATGACGTCCTAATTCGGGACTCAATTGCGTGCACAAAAGATAATGGGAATAGAGTTTATAGGCAGTAGGATTATATACTGATTAGAATTAAGTCGAAACTGGTATCCAACATGGATAACAGAATTTTAAAATTTAAGTATTCAAAGAATTGATTTAGGCAGTGTTTTATCCAAAAAGGGTTTTAAGAAATAATTTCAAATACTATTTAATTAAATAATAAAATAGAAAAAGAAAATTTAGTAGGAATAATCTTGAAAACTAGAAATACAAGAATTGCAAAACTTTGAACATTTTTGAGAATTTTAAAAAAGTACAACATTAATGAAAAATAAAGAGATATCTTGGTGTATGGTCTAATTCCCTCTATCATTTTTTAGTCTTCCCACAACAAATTCTAAAAAAAGTGCATTAATGGACGAAGAAATTAGGTTAGATATGGTTTTTAACTTTCGTAATTCAAAAGTCAGGTAATTTTATTTTATTTGCTTAAATCAGTTTGTCCGGTCCATGAATCATTCTTTTAATTTGTCCTGTTTGATCCTAAAAAAGCCATGCTTTTCTG
Organism: Jasminum sambac; assembly: GCA_018223645.1. Taxonomy (NCBI): domain Eukaryota; kingdom Viridiplantae; phylum Streptophyta; class Magnoliopsida; order Lamiales; family Oleaceae; genus Jasminum; species Jasminum sambac. The sequence continues at coordinate 25,936,772 of CP073640.1, read as the reverse complement.
CCCCAACAGGAGTATCGCCAATTCGACCTCGTTGAAGACCAAAACAATTAAACAACCACACCTTCAACACCACGACGTCGATGACTCACCGACGATTATTTTCCTTCAACTTCTGGTTTTAGAAGCCACGAAAAAGATCTTGAAGAAGACTGTATGTAAACAAGGGCAAGCTGATAGCAACAATTCTACTTGTTCTTCTGTGTCTCTGTAAGGATTTGATCTCTGTGATGATGCTTCAAAAGATTAGTTAATTTGCATATATGAGTCTCGTCCAAGTTTTCTGGCTCTTCTTCCTCGGGCAACTTTCCCAGGGCGATTAAATCATCTCCATGTGTGTGAAAGGAGAGGCATTAAATCATCAGTATTTTTAAATATAAAATATTTATTTAGTGGATTTTTAGGTTGATTGGATATTGTGTTCTCACTAGTATATGCACAAACATTTGTAACTATGATTGTATGAGTGAACATATTGAATTTAGAGCCTTCAGTGTCTTCTCTTCTCCCTCACTGCAATTTTCAGGAGTTTTCTATTTATTAATTCTAACCATAGAAGAAAGGCGAGACTTTGAAATTACTAATTAGTGCACGAAATGAAAATTAAAGCATTTAGACATTTGGTTCAACACATGTTGCTTAGCTAGGATGATAATGATATTATTATTATTATTATTATTATTATTATTATTATTATTATTATTATTATTATTATTTTTATTTTTATTTAATTTGTTTTTAAAGATCTTTACCTTGGATTTTGAATGCAAGACAAATAATTGACTCTATACAGATGGATTACTGAGAATGTGTAATGTATTATAGATGATTTCTAATGAATTACAAAGAATATATAATGTATTACAGAAAATGTGTAATACATTGCAAATAATATGCAAATGAATTGCAAAGAATATGCGATCCATTACAAATAATCTGTAATGATCATGTTGGTTTGACTGTCAACTTTCTCAAAATAATCTTTAATGAATATGTGTATATGACAAATATGTGAAATAATTTATTTGTGCCTATAAATATGCTTCACAAGCCTGGAAAATATGTGAAGATAAATTATGTGCCAATTATATGAGGCGAAAGCATTGAAAATTTATACAAGTTGATAGGGAACAATTCTCCATGGACTCCTCTTATTGCTAAAAGTTATGAGGTGGCCAAGAATCGTTATTAGCAATGGAATTTGCTGCGTTTTTGTATCTTTTGATGACAATTAATTTTACGATTTAGGCCTTTTTTCCCTAATGAAGACTTGAAACTTTCTTTGTTTCATTTAATTCATAGTTACAATTTGACACTTTGAAACTTTCTTGCAAAAAAAGCTTCCATTCTTTGAAGTTAGTTCCCTGGGGAATAAAACTAAGTGCTCTTCCGAGCACTGGTGGAAGCTTGGCCAGGAACTCAACCTTTTATGATCCAAAATATTGATGTTATCAATGAAATTTAATTGTATTGTGTTATCAATGAAACACTAACTGTATTGGTGTTTCAGTTTAAGTTTCGTTGTTTTAATATTTTTTATCCAATGTATTAAGTAAATATGTATTGTGTTACATATTTTGTGCAATTCCTATGTAATTTATGCAAGTGTAATTAAGGTGTGTAATTAATGTTTACTTTATTAGTATATTACACTTTTTGTGTAATCTATATGTAATAGAATACAAACTAATGAATTACACATAATGTGTAACGGATGTGTAATAAATTACACCTTCTATAAAATTAATGTTTTATTCATATGTGCATTACATTTTATATGTAATGCATGTGTAACGCATTACACATGTTGTGTGAATGAGAGAAAAATTTTCAAAAAAGATAAATGTTAAAGTTCTTTATTATGTTTTGACTCAAGAAAAAATAATGTGATATGAATAATTACACGTTCTATGTACTTCATTTGTAATGTGTAATAGAATACAAACAAAATAATTTCATATTTTCTGTAACTACTAAATTAAAGGTAAAATACATTTATTAACTAAATTAAAAAGTTAACCTACCAAATTATATAAAAAGAAGTGGAAAAAAGAAATGTTTAAAATAAAAAATATATATAGAAAGAATTGTGGGAAAAGGAAAAAGAAATGAATTAAAAGCATAGATACCAAATTATTATATCAGAAGAGGTCGAAAAAAAAGAAATGTTCAAAATGAAAATAACAAAATATAAAGAATTATGAGAAAATGAAAAAAGAATGAATAAAAATAAAAAAAGGAATCAATTAAAACATGAAAACACACACATGAGGAATTGAACCCGGATTGGTCCCCAAGATTAGTGTCTTACCAGTTGCACCAAGTCAAGGAATGTGTAATTTGCTGTTTTACTATCTTATATTCGTACAATCAAGCCAGTCCAGAAATTCCGGATTTTTGTAATTCCCCCTCAATGTTTGTGTCTAAAAAGGAATTAAGTTGGTTTTGCCTTATTTTTGAAAAATTAAACATAAACATGTGTATTAGTGGAAAAACCCCTTAATGGGCTCGCAAAGCAAGCCCAAAAGTCATAATCTCTCAAGTAGTCTCATATTCTAGCTTACTCTGAATTATATAGATTAGAAAATCATGCCAATACCGTGAATTACTGGATGTAGGATTGGGAGCATCAGGTATGGGCATTTGCAGTTGGTTGTTGCTTGCTTTTATTTTCTTAACTAAAGTGCTATTCCTTTATTTTTCCTTTCTAAATTCTCATAAAAAATGAAAATCACAAACTATTTATAAAACCATGTTGGAACGATGCCAATACAACCCACACGAGATTAAATCTAACCTAGAAAAGCTAATAATCCAGCCAATTGGCAACAATTGTTATATTAAACTAATCACCTTCGAAGATGTGGAATTGACAGCCAATAGGAATAGCGATACAAGAGAAGATCACACTCTTGATAAGTTTGGGTTTTCTTTGCAAAGAACAAAGAATTTGAGAGAAAAACTCACAAACACTCAATATATTGAATAATAGTCAAGAATTGTCTTTACAATGAATAGAATGTTCAATACTCTAAATAAACTTGGACAATGATGAAATAGTTTTCAGATACTAATTCTAGTGCAAAAAGGATAAAAGAAGCAAAAAATAATTTTAAAAAAAGGCCCAAGTGGGGGTGCAGGCGCGGGCTAGGCATGTGACCTCACGCGCTGAGGCTATGGTTGTAGCCTTGCTGCTTGCCGCTGTACGTGCTGGTGCAGGGTTTGGGCTTGGGGCTTACCGCGCCTAAGGCGCTCTTACGCCTTAGGTGTCCATGCGGCCGCATGGCTCCTTGCCATGCTGGAAATTGCTCTTTGGCCGCCAGACTTCTCCTTTATGTTCTTTGGTCCCCGTTTTCCAAATTTTGCATGGGTTTAGTCCAAATGCTTGAAAAGTTGGTTTCTTTTAGCTCTTTTATTCTCAAGCCTTTTTTCAAGCTCCAAGTTGTCTCTTTTGGTGAATTTTTCCATATTTCTTGGATTAGTTCCTCCCTCACCAACTTGATTTTATTTAGTCTAATTCTCGTGATTGGTCTAACAGATACGTGGAGTGGGTCTTTCGGCGTTGACCTTCCTTGTATCATATCATATATGTCACCATTTCTTTCTATTTTTGTATTTTATGTTTAGTAATGGGGTAGTTTCTTAACTGTTAATATTATGCTTTAAGAAAATGCTCTACATAGTGAGTTTAAAGTATAAATTTTCAATTTTTTTTTTAAATTGATACGATATTGTGAGTAAAAGTAGACGAGCCCACGAGCCGAGCTTGTGGATTGGCCCGTTGGGCTTGTCCATGAGCCAGTCGATGACCATCACTAGCTGAACCCGAATTATCCAACTTCCAATTTTTCGATCCAGATCCAGTTCAAGTCCAAGTCCACGTTTACACGAGCTGAATATGAACTTTTAAAGAGCCGAGCCCAACCAAATATATGAACTCACCAACTTTCAAGTCTGTTTGTCACCCTTATCAACAACTGAGTTGTCTCCCTCTTCTGAGAGAACATATTTTTGGGAAAAAAACTATTTTCTTGAGTATTCGAGATCTAAACTTATAGTTACTCAAAATTTGTTCACATTAAAAGCATATTCATAATTTTTATTTTAATGATATTTTAACTAGAGGCGGTAACACTTTTATTGATGACTTCTCTAGATTTACCTATGTTTATCTACTAAAGCATAAACATGACGCCTTTAGTATTTTCTAATCCTATAAAACCGATGTTGAAAATCTTGTAAGTAAAAAGATAAAAATATTTCGTAGTGATAGAGGTGCATAATACTTCTCCACTGAGTTTAATGATTATTGCAAGGAGCATGGTATAATACACCAATGTTCGGCGCCGAGAACACCTCAACAAAATGGTTTAGCCAAAAGGAAAAACCGAACTTTGGTTGATATGGTTAACGCCATGTTAAACCACTCAAAATTATCTTTTAATTTGTGGGGCGAAAGACTATCAAATGCATGTCGAATTCTTAATAGAATTCCTTCAAAAACAATAAAGGTATCTCCATATGAGTTATGGAAAGGAAGGCAGCGAAACCTTAATTAAAGGGTGAATGGGAATAAATTAAAAGTGTTTTAAAGTGTTTTAAAGTAAAAGAGGAGAGAGAATGAGTGGAGGTGAGTGGTTGAGATTTGTAGATGTGATGAGATATGTGAATTTGATTGATTTAGGAGAGAGAAAAAAACTGAAAAAAGTGGAAAAATTTGGTAAAAAGAGGAGTCATTCATGCTCTTACTTTAAGGTTTAGGTGTGTCTTGCCTATTGCAAGAACACTGATCCAAAAAGGATCAAGTTGAGTCCTAGAGGAATTAAGTGTGGATTCGTAGGTTATGCAACTAATAGTACATCATATCAATTGCTTAACCTAGAGATGAATGTGATCATTGAATCCAATGATGTTGAATTTTTTGAAAATTCGTTGTCAAGTGGGAATGATGCGAATGAGAATCATGAAATATCAATGAATCTGGACGAAACACAATGGTTAATACCTTGAAGAGAACTGAGGATTTTGACGAACCACGAAGAAGTAAAAGTGTACGAGTCGAGAAGACACTTGGGCCGGACGAAATAGACTCACAGCTTATTTCCTTCCATCTCGTTGAAGGAAGTAACAATAAAATTATAAGTTTTACTCCTTTAGTTTTTCAGTTAGAATCAGACACCAAAACCTATACTGAGGCTATGTCCTCTCGTGATAACCTCTTTTGGAAAGATGCTATTAGAGATGAAATGGATTCGATATTATTGAACAACAAGTGAGAACTTGTCGATTTACCTTTAGGCTCAAAACCTATTGGTTGCAAGTGGGTGTTTAGAAGAAAATATAATGCCGATGAAACCCCAAACACCTACAAAGCTAGATTAGTGGCTAAGGGCTTCCGACAAAAGAAGGGATTGATTACTTTGACCTAATGTTCATCAAATGGATGTTAAAACGACGTTCTTAAATGGAGATCTCGATGAAGAGGTTTACATGGAACAACCGGAATGGTTCATTCTACCATGGCAAGAACGTAAAGTTTGTAAACTGTTAAGTCATTATATGGACTAAAACAAACACCGAAGAAATGGCATGATAAGTTCGAGTCTGCCATTATTTCTTTCGGGTGCAAATATAATAGCGTGGATAAGTGTCTATATTCTAAAGTAAGTAAGGAATATGTCTCTATAATTTGCCTATATATGGACAACATGTTGATTTTAAGTAATCACATGGACGGAATAAAAGAAAGGAAGAGGTTTCTATCATCCACTTTTAAAATGAAAGATCTTGGAGAAGTGGATACGATTCTGGGAATCAAAGTGATTAAAGATAGTGGGGGTTATTACTTAACCCAATCTCATTACCTTGAGAATGTAATTAAGAGGTTTGATCACTTAGGTATTAAAGAATACAACACTCCATTTGAATCAAGTTCAAAGCTTTGAAGAATGGGGGTCGAGCAAGTGCTCAACTTGAGCACACAAGTATTATAGGTAGTATACTGTATGCCGTACAGTGCACTCGACCGAATTTAGCATTTGCAATTAGTAAACTTAGTAGGTTTACTAGTAACCCTAGTACAGACTATTGGAAGGCTATTGGACGAGTTCTTGGTTATCAAAAGAAAAGCAAGAACCCAGGCCTCCAATACTCCAAGTTTCCGGCAATTTTTGAGGGATTTACTAATGCTAGTTGGATATCTAGAGCTGGAGATAGTAAATCGACATGGGGATGGTTGTACACTTTGGGTGGTGGTGCGGTTTCTTGGAAATCCAAGAAACAAACTTGCATCACCAACTCAACCATGGAATCAGAATTTGTAGCTTTAGCAGAGACTGGTAAAGAAGCAGAATGGCTAAAAGACCTATTATATGAAATTCCAGTAGGACCACAAATTACCTCAAAAATATCAATTTATGTGTGATAGTCAAGCAACCTTATCTAGGGCTTACAATGATGTGTACAATGGAAAGTCAAGACATATGAGTCTTCAACATGACTACATTAGGAAATTAATAAAAGATGGAATAATTTCCTTAAATTTTGTAAGATCAAGTGAAAACTTGGTGGATCCACTTACAAAAGCACTTAGTAGAGATTTAATGGCGTCTACATCAAAGAGGATGGGGTTGAAGCTCCATTTAGAAAACTATTGGTGATGACCACCTTACCCGTCATTACTTGACCAGTAATTCATGGGTTCAAAGGGTAAGAACAGGTTACTCGATAAGTGGTTTGTATAACACCAAATTTTAAATTAAAAAAGCCCTATCCTATGATACGGTGTTGGTTGTTATCGTACTAAGCCTTTAAACTCTTAATGGAATCCAGTTTTACAAGTATCTCTAAGATAAAAAAAGATATTGGAAGGATTCCACTTAGTTAAATTTCGGGGTGGTGCAGCCCTAATAGAGAGTCGGAGTTTCTCTCTTTAAAGTTTAACGAATAGGATGAGCGCAAGGCCCTGTGAGCGCTAAGCATTGAGGAGCTAAACACGTGGCATTTGTGTGTGTGCCTTCGCGGGTATTATTACAAGAGTTGTCTAGTTCAAAGCTATCATGCTACCTGAAACTCGATAATACTTTGCAGAAATTACACTATGGTTAGATTCAAATTGAAAGATATCTTTTCCTTACGCACAAGTGTCGTTACATAATTATTGATCAAAGTGGGGGATTGTTGAAATTATTGAGTGATCAATAATATATATGAAGGAAAAAGGAAAGAAGAAATGAATTAAAATGGCAAAAGGAAAATAAAAAGAAAAAATGATGAAAGGACGTGTCTATTCAAATTTGAACTCACGCCCTTCATCCAACAAGCACCTCAACCGCCAAGTAACTACTATGCTTGTTTTGAATATTGAAACCGCCTATATTTGTTCGAACTGGTATGACCTTTCATGAAGAGACATGTCAGTTTGGAAGGGTCTTTTGCTAAGGGATGCATCCATTCTTTATGCCTATTGATTCTCTATATATAGTGGATGAATTCTGCAAATACATATTATCCATCATCCAAGATCCAAGAGAATATAGAAATAAGTTGTAATTTCCTTTCTTCTTCCTCTATTAGTGTTTAGTTCATTTGTTTGAAATTTAATCCTCCAAACCATTTACTAGAAAGCCAAAAACAATCCTTAAAATCCTGGTGGCGGTAAATTTAGTTTGAAGATAGCGAAATAACACGGTCGAGCCTTGTATTAAATATTTAGGGTGATAGAGATCATTTTTTTCAACTTTTTAGCACTTTTTTATCCATTCTTTCTTTACCCTAAATCAATCACATCCACACATCTCATCACATCCATAAATCTCCATCATTCAACTCCACTCATTCTCTTTCTTCTTTTACATTAAAAATCATTAAAAACCATTAAAAATCAACCTCTATCACCCTAATTACAATAAAGGTTCATTTTTGGTGTTTCGGTTCTATCTTCGTATTGTGTTCTTCTCCATCTAAATATATATTTGTGTTATATATTTCCAACAGTTATTTTCTTTAATTTAATTTTTGATGTTTTGATTTGAGATTAGCTGATTCGAAACAAATTATTTTGGCCATGTCTTGCAAAACCTATCATTGTTAAAAAAAAATGAAAGTTATTATTAATTTTTGGAGCTTTTAATTCTCGGGATACTTACATTTTCATGAAAGTTTAGAATTGATTTTGCAAGAATCGGGTGGATTAAAGATAACTATAAAATTAAAGGAAAACTAAATTGTAAATGACCGAATCAGGTGTGTGGGAATTTTATTGAACTTCCGCTACATTAGAGCACAATGCGTTTCATTTCTCAAAGTTGTCTTAAGTATGCTGGCAACGGTGTACACTGCTAATTGCCACATGGTAGGTTCAAATCTTGGGTGATGCATTTTTTTTTTAAATTGACTTTGCGTTTTTTTTCATTTTAAACATTTTTTCCTTGGTATCAGCATTTGCATTTCCTAAAACACTAACTACCTATAATTCTTCATAGATTTAGCCATTTTTTTTCATTTTAATAGTTTGTCTCATTTTTTCTTATAATTTTACGTTTTCATTTCTTATAATTTTGAAATGTCTATGTTGAATTAATGTTAAAAAAATGTATATGTTGAATTTATCATAATTTAATTTGATATTAACAATTTTAGTTGATGGCAATGCTTCATCTAATTGGAATTTATTACAAATACTTTGTAACTTGTTACATGTTCTCTATAACGAAGTAGTAGCTCATACTTTCAAAAATAAAAAATAGAAAAAAGAACTAGTAACTCGTTACAACTTCATTACACTTGCAATGTGTTTCATTACACTTGTAATGTGTTTCATTACAATTGTAATGTGTTTCATTACAATTGTTTGTAATTCATTATAAATGTTGTTTGATTTATTATAGATAATTTGTAATCCATTTCATATTTTGTAATTTGTTATAGATTCTTTAATCATTACATATGCTGTGTAAAAAAATATTTCTTTTTCAATAATTTTTTTTGCTATATCCTACGGATATTTTGCCTTTTTCATTTTAAACATTTTCCCTTTTGCTCTATAATTCTTCGTAGATGTTGTCTTTTTTATTTAAAACACATGTTTTTAAAAAAAAATCTCTTAATTTTGTATTTACACTTCTTGTAATGCTCAACTATTTATCTTTGAATTAATTATAATTCAATTTGATATTTTTAATAACTTTTGTTTGATGGTACTACACCATCTAATTATGATGTATTAAATATATTTTCTAATTTATTACATATTCTTTGTAATGAACTAGTAGGCCATTACCAGTCTGTTACACTTGCAATGGCGTCCAGATACACTTGTTTGTAATTCATTACATATATTATGCAACTTATTACTCGTTATTGTAATCAATTAGACATTCTCTATAATATATTACTTATTCTATGTAAGACATTACAAATTCATTGTAATATATTATATTTGAAATGCAATCCATTATAAGTGTGAAATGTGTGATCCCTAATAACACATGTTATGCATAAAGCATATCCCAATTTAATAATTTATTCCATTAAAATTGTGTTCCATAAATGAAAGTTATAGTATGACTATTCCAACCCAAATTTACTTTGTGAAGCCCCACAAAAATAAGAAATTAATGGTGTATTCAAATGTTTCTTCACTGCCCACATAGTAGCTGGGTATCTTTCTTCTAAATCTTCGACATCAGCCGGGAAAGCTTGCGCAAAGCGGATTCCAGCAAAAATATATTGTTCTGAAGACTTAGCCAATTGCCTTCTCTTTGAAGATGGATTATTTTTTATTGCTGATCTTTTTTTTTTGTGCGGGATTTGCTTCGATAAAGACCCGCTTTCCTATAAGAACTTCCTTTTAGATCCTTTATGGTAGTAGAAAAGGGCTTCTTTAAGTTCCGCTTGCTGCTTTTCATTTTGATAGGGTCGCCCTCACTGAACCAACTTGGTAAGCTTGATATTCAGTCCATGGACACGCTGGACCATGGCCTATCCGGGAGGGTAGAGGCTCGAGTAATCCGATGGCTTTTGCTCGCTCAACCTTATCTTGTTGGCAAAAAAAGCAAAAAAGAACATAACCTCCGATACGATAAAAAGAATAAAACCATATCGAGGTCCACTCCTGGCTCGATGCGCTTAACGAAAAGGAACTCTAACGATTAAGATTTCGAAAAAATTTCCTTCGAAATAAGGGCCGCTTGATCACCACTCCATCTACTCAACTAGAATAGTGATTCTAGTGTACTAGGGAGAGCAATTTACTAACTTTCTAACTTCAATATCGGTTTACTAGAATCTTGCAGATCCTAGTTCGCTTACTAATCGCTTTCGGGACCAGTCTTCAATGGCATGAAGCTTTAGTGGCATAGAATCGGCTGCTAAACCAATGTTATACTTGAGACAACTACTATTAGGAGAATAGAAGCCCCGTTTTCTTACCAGGGAAATGCTGCGCTGAGAAGAAGAGGCAACAATTGGAACAGAAATATCATTTGATTCGTCGATCCTCAAAAAAAGAAATAAGCAAAATTCCATCGCCCCTATCACGTAAAGCTCGCCCTTATAGCTTATGGGGGGGCACACTCGCGGAAGGCAGACCCATTTATCTCTCGAATCAGTGTAGCTATAGATGCTGCCTCGGCTAGACTTTGGCAACAATCTCCCTTTCGTTGGATGACGAATTTCCTGCTGCAAAAAAGATTCGGATATCTCTTTCTTCTGCCATTGCGAGACATTACAGCGCTTACATATGTTGATGGGTGTCCGAGTGATAGCATCCCCCTTTTATAAGACGATAGCCGGATAGGGAGATGCAAGGTCCAAGCCCGCACAGGCAAAGTCATTGAGCCTATTCTATTCCGAAAGTTCCACACATGGAATGCCGAACTACTGCTACACCAGGAAGGAACTCCCAAAGGCTGGTTGCTTTAGTTCTCCTGAAAGATGCCAAGCAATAACGGTTCAGCAGCAACTTAGTATTCGTGCACAAGCTCAAGCTGGTTTTTCTCCGCATCAGCCTTCTTTCTACCTATACCGCAGTTGAAGCACCTAAAGGAGAATTTGGTGTCTTTCTGCATGTTTATCATATCGAAAAATCGCCTTTCGTCTTATTTTCCGGAAATCCAGTCATACTTTTTCTTCTGTGCCTAAGAAGCCGCTTCCCCCCGTTATCACTTAGGGCGACGCTTAAAGAGGCATTCGGGAAGCGACTAGTCGCTTCTGGCGAAGCTTAACGAAGGTCGACCAGCCCGCCATGAAGGTACTGAATGGAGTAAGGGCTGCCCTATTTCCACATACTATACTCCATCATGGACTTGAAAGAGAATTTTTTCGGCTTCTTGCTCTTGCTCAGGTGCAGGAATCAAAGTTCAGTTATTCACTTGATTTTGGCCATAATCTCTATCCGGGTACGATCATAGCTTCATTCATTCGTTGAACCTAAGAATTTCTTTATTTTATTCGCTCTGGTTCACAAAAATCACACCCCATCATCTTTTTGTAGTGCTAGCAAGAATGCAAGTGAATGAATCCCATCCCCTAGCGGTCTTCTTATAGAGGAACCCTACTAGAAATAGAAAGAGAATAGAAAGGGCCCTCAAAAAAGAAGAACTTCAAATAAGAGCTTTTCCTCCAAACTCTTCTTGTCAAATTCCTCTCACTGCAGACCTGGTCACAATGGAATGAGAAGGCTTGGAACTTTACTGATTGGCAGTAATGCAAAAAAGAAAAAAATAGAATAAAGAATAGGGAGAGGAAGATCATTTATCGATAGTCAAGGTACCCGAAGTTTCATGAACAGACCATTCTGCTCTATTCGTTGGGTTCGAGAATCTTCTTTCTTACCACCTATAGGTATAGGAAAATCGAAAGTAATAGAAACAAAAAAGGAAAGAGATCTAAAAGATCTCCGTAACGATTCTAACGACCTAGCTAACCGTTGATTCAATGTCCTCAACATCGGGGCACCGGTTTTTTTCTTGTTTTCAACTAGGTCCAAGTTGTTTCGGAACCGGAAAAAAGAAGCGGTTCCCTTTTCATTCCATCATTAAGCTGTTTAGCTAGGCTGGTGTGAAAACATGATCTTGTCTGTTCCCGTTCTTGTCTTTTCATCTTTGTCCAGCCAGTTCATAATAAAATGTTAGACGAAAAAGCTGTCGTAAAGTTTCGTTGTTCGTTCCGTCGTTTGGTTCTACCAAGCCCACAAGCTTGAGTCTTCGCACGGAAGGTTTACCTTTTACGTGTTATTCTTTTCGCTAAGCGTATATAATAAAATAGAGTGAAAGGGTCCACCCCGAAAGCAAGGGGATACTAATATGTATTAGTTAAATTTCATGTGGGTAGTTAAATGTAATGGTTCAACCACTTCCTTTATTCGCAGTTCAATCCAAAACCAAAACCAGCAATGCTCACTTGGATAAAACTATTTTTATGGGATTTTCATTGATCTCCAACTCAGTTACAATAAAAGGAACTAAAATTACAAATAAAGGGAGAGGACAGACATTGCGGAGAGAATCGAGATGAGACAGTAAATAGATTTCTACATTCTTCTTCTTCAATAGTCAATTTATTTGAATTTCTACTCCTGTTTTTAATTCCATAACTAGTCTTCTTACCCTCCCAATGAATGGAGTTCTATCCCCTTCCCCCCACCGATCAATCACCACACCAACACTACGAGCTTTATATCAAATTCGACTTAATCCATTAGAGTTTTTAAAAATAAGCTTTGTTTCAATCTTTAGGATTGGAAGCCTATAGAAGAACTATAAATCCAATCTATCGAATTGTGGGATTACTATTAAAATATAACTCAATTGGCAATGGAGATGTTCTGTTCATCGGTAGAATCTGTGGTAAAGACAGTCCCGCATTCCCACATGGCAGCATTTTATAGTTGTTGCCCGAGCTTTTTATATTGCTAAGTAACCAAATTAGTTTGATGAGAGATTAGAACATTTATATAGATTAGAACATATGTACTTGAACCTAAAACTAAATGGAGAGGAGTTTAGAAAATAATAGGGTGAAAGGTGGGAGAAGATATAGTAAAATTTAGAATTACTTGAGTTGAGCAATTCAGTCTGACCTTATTTCTGAATTTCATAAATTAAGCATCTCACTTTATCTAATTTGTTCTTTAAAAAGCTCACCCAATTTCAATTAAGTCTAATTAAAATTTTTAGACTAATAATTTTTGGGTTCTTTTCACTTTTACAAGGATTGAAGATGCATAATCCAAAAATAAAGTAAAAGGAACTTGATTACAAAAATCAAGTACGCCATTGTACTATGCGATCCAATGATACAATCTTCGTTCAATTGTATGGTACAAATACCGTGCAATTGTTTTGCACATAATTACTTTTTCAATGTGCCACGAAATTGCGTGGTACAAATGCTATGCGATCGCATGACACATAAATTGTTTTTCAAAATTTGTAAAAATTGCCAATAACTCACAAAGGGAAGGCAAAATGTGAAAAAAAAAATTCATATTTTTGGCAACAAAACGGCTAGTGGTATTCGAAAACATAAAAAACTAACGAACTAATAGTACACACAAGTTACACATTCTCTATAAATAAATTACAGCCTATTTTAATGCGCTATACACTGATTGTAGTTTGTTACACACTCTTTGTAATTTATTACACTCCATTTGTAGTTCATTACATATAATTTGCAATCCGCTTCATACTATTGTAATAAATTCGAAACATGTGCAATCCATTGCATTCCATTGTGATTAGTTACTCACAATTTGTAATGGATTTGGAGTTAGAAAACTAGGTACAAATAAAAAAATCTTCAAAGAAAGAAGGGAACCACGATATCACACGGTTGAAATTTGGGTCGAAATCTTGATATTAAGTAAGCAATCGCGTGGTGCAAAATCCATGCGACAGCGCATACTTGAAACACGAAAAATTGTGTGCTCCCTCCCCTTATTTCTATAAATAACTTTATTTTAACTTATTTTTTAAGGGAGAATAACCAATAAATATGCTTTAGCGAAAAGTTTGCTCGCTAAATCAACCCCACCTTCTTTTACCAGAAATTCATTTTTTACACATTAAGACCAAAATAGAAATTAAAAATCACCAATTTACAACTATTGTCCCTCTAATAAAATAAATACCCATAAAAAATTAACACAAAATAAACACACATTTTCTCTATGCACTTTCTCCCTCTTGATCACCACTTTAGGTAATCTAGATCACCATTCAACTTTTCGCTTCTCTCGTTTCTGGCTTTCTCTCTCTATGCATTTTCTCTATCCAGATTACCACACCCGGAAATCTAAATCACCACCCCCGATAATCTAAATCACCATTCAACTTAATTCTCACTTCTCTCGTCATATCAACTGGCTCTGTCTATGGACTTTCTTCCTTTATATTACCACCCTGCTAATCTAGATCACCATTTAGCTTTTCGGTTTCCTCATCTCTGACATTCTCCTCTATGCACTTTGCCCCCGGTGATCTAGATCACTATTCACCTTCTTCCTTCCATCGTTTCTAGCTTTCTCTCTCGACACACTTTCTCTTTCGTGATTACCACCCCTGGTAATCTCAATCACCATTCAACTTCTCATTTTCTTCATCTCTGACTGTCTCTCTCTACACTCTTTTTTTCTTTAGATTATCACTCCTGGTAATCTAGATCATCATTCACCTCCTTACTTCCCTCATCTCCAACTTTCCCTCTACGCACTTTCTCTCTCTAGATTATCAATCCCATTAATCTAGATCATCATTCATTCTTTCATTCCCTTATATCTAACTTTCGCCTTTTAGATTACCACCCCCGGTAATCTAGATCACCACCATCTTCTCCTTCTTCCATTCTCGACTTTCTCTTTCTCTATATACTTTCTCTCTAGATTATCACCCTTGATTATCTAGGTTTGCACTCATCTTCTTGTTTCGCCAGTCTCTAACTTTCTCTCTGTATCGACTTTTTCTCTCGAGATTACTTGGTAATCTAGATTAACACTCATCTTCTCGCTTCTTCCATGATTGACTTTCTCTCCTTAGATTACTACCTCTAGTAATCTAGATCAATATTTATCTTCTCACTTTCGCCATCTCCGAATTTCTCTCTAGAATATCACCACGAAAATCTAGATTAGTACTCATCTTCTCGCAACCCTCGTCCCTCACTTTTTACGCACATTTTCTCTCTAGATTACATGCAACTGGTGATATTCTAGATCACCATTCATTTTATCCCTTCCTTCGTCGTCAACATTCTCTCCCTACACAATTTATCTCTCGATTACACCCCAACAATCTCGATTACAACTCCACGATGGTTAGAAAAACAAACAAACAAGTAAATAAATCAAATTAGAAGATAACATTACTAACCTCGGTAATATTATTACCTACCCAAACCTTATATCTGTGTCAAGGCACCGAGCAAGGCGCTTCGCCCTCATGCACGGACTGCCCTTTTCAGTGTTAACAGATTTTTCTTATCCTAACAGCACGCAATATTTGGATAAGGAGAGAATCTTAGTTAGGAAAGGCGAGCCGCAATCACCAAATTCTAGGGATGAAGTCATATATATATTTGAGAAAATCTAGAAGGATCTTTAGTCTCAACATGGAAGAATTCTTTTCTAAGACGATTCTTTCTACGCTTCAAACCTTAATCTCGACACTCTCTCTATATAAAGGAAGGTAACTCAAAGGTTAATGATACACAAGTTGTTTTACTTGAACTCTTGCTCTTATCGCACATACCACCCCTTTATTTTATCTAACTCTACCCTTTTAGTTTCTCTAACTTCTTCCCTGTTATCTTACTGTAACACCCCAAGTCTAGAAACCTAGATCTAGACGTGTCAACCTTTATTCTAACATGTAAAATGTGAAAAAGGGAAAATTGATTTCAATTTTATTTTCCTTTAAACAAATCCTACAAAAACATCGACAGAGTTTTCCCCATAACTGGACATAATCCACCTGTTAAGAAATTTGGCATCCTCACACAAGATTCAATAATGTGATTAAATTTAATTCTCCAAAATCCTTTAACTTAGAAAAAATATGAATAAATCAGAAACACAAATCCCATGTGCAGATTGAAACAACTTCCATAATATCCATTAGTCTGAAATAACAAAAAACTATTTAATCATGGGAAACAACTAAAAGAATGAAACGAATGACTAATAAATGACCATCCTAAGCAGCGATAAGCTATTTCACTTCAAAATTGAAAAACTAGCAAAAGGGGTATTGGCCTGAGTCTGCGTCCAAGAGGCTCCGTTCATCTATTACAATATGTATCAAACATTTGTTACAATATGTATTCCATTTTAACTTTTCAAACATTTATTAGGCATTTAAAGGCATTCTTTCTTTACATCGTAAGCTCACTTGATGGATCATCTTGTCAATAGGATGTAGTGGGCAATTCTTATTTGGAACCAGATAAAATTCTATCTCTAATACCGCAAAACAATTAAAATTACTTGCAACTTTCAACTTAACTTTCACTTTCGCATTAACTTTTGGTCGAATACGCCTGGCCCCCTGCGCCCCATTTCACACTCACACCTTTCATGATATAGATGTACACCAATTTTTTTCAAAAACATTCGTGGTAAATACTTTTAAAATTTGTATTTTCTAAGCTTCAACATCAAGTACTTAACTTCTCCAAACAAAAAAAAAAAAAACCCATAGACATGCATGCCTCATGAATGCAATTGTCATAACAATCATGAATTCATCAATGTAATATTGAATATGTTAAGCACATATGCAGTGAGGAACATATTTAAATAAGATAATTGCATATAGAACACTAAACACATTAATCACACCTTAAACAATCCACTTCACTTGAACTTTGAAGAGGGAGTTTACTTACCTCGAGGCTTTAATAATTTACTTTGACAAGCAAGTAGAGGTGTCTTTTGCCACTCACAGGATCAATGTGCCAAAAAAAATCATAATTCGACATAATTTAGTTTAACTTCATTAACTTCTAGAGAATTACAACTTGTATACAAATCAAAACGTCGATCCCAACAAGAATCGGCATAACTCCCAAATGAAGACACAAAATCACGCAATTCCAGCTTTTGAGGATAGCTAACTCATTGGATTATGTCTTTCATTAAAATCACATCTAAATTCCGATTACAGAAGCTAAAATGGGTTTTAAACTCTAAACACAGAAGGTGTGAAAAGTATTCTGCCATGACAATACACTATTATAAAATTATTTAAAATAGCAAACGATATCATAAAATTATAAAATTTTTCAATAAGGTAGGAAACTCATGTATATTCATCATACGTAAAAAATTAGCTCGTATTAATCACTTTTAAAGCATCAAAACCATTTTTAACAGGGCAAAACCCTATTCTTGGGTGGAATTATCCCAGTCTCAGAAGAAATGTCATAAAGCCTTCTACGGGACTCCAAATGATGTCAAAACAATTTCAGATGATAGACAACTCATAGTGGATCACCCTCCAATTTGAATCACTTAGAAATTCCACTTATATTAAAAGTTATGATATTGCAAATCTAAGGGCAGAAGCTGAAAAATTCTTCTTAGTTTGCATAGCACATTGGTTTTTCTTTCAAGCAATTCATCAAACACGTTAATGGCTTAGTGAATACTATCCATGTTAGCATAATAATTAAAATAAATTCTTTCTCCTACTTTTTAAAATTCAAATTTGGTCAAACAAATCACATCCATTAATCATATGGTCCACTTGTGCTGTTAAATCTCTACCATCTAACTCCACTAAGTCTCTCTCTCTTTTTACTCATAAAAACACATTATAATTAGTAAAGTTGGATGGTGGAGATTTAATAATTCTTGGGCACCATTCTATTTGCTCTTCCATTTCACTGGCAGTGGCTTGATCGTCGGAATGCCAAAGGCCGCCGTCCCCTTTTTATCTGATGACCTTGGTGCATAACGATTTTGGTTGAGTATACAGGCACACACAACATTAAACAGGCGTTGACTAGAAAATCTTTAGGCATTTTTGGTAGCATGATCCAGACTCAACTATCAACAAAACTAAAATAGGCTAAATGGATTATATGAATAAAGTACCTTTTATACAATTATATATAAATAAGGGGCTCCTTTTGCTATGCTTTTGTGGGAAAAACTTACACGGCACACCTATTTTTTAATAGCATTTTCATTAATACTATGATTTTGGGTCGTTGTCAAATATACCCAATCTTCTACCAAATTTGGTCGAAATCACTTTACTAATTTACCTCCCAAAAATTGGTTTTTCTTTGAAAAGAAAAATCAAGCATTAATTAATCACTATTGCCTCCCTAAAAATTGTTTGTTCTTGTAAAAAGAAAAGTTCAGCATTAGTCTTAAAATAAGTTTATTATGAGAATGTGAATTTTTATGGGATAATTATTATCAATTCAAAAATCACAGTCATTATCATTAATAAGTCTGTACCAGTGCGATGTGTGGGATCAATCAAATGTAATTGGAATAATTGTAGGATGAATTATTTAGCAAAAAACAAATAACCATATATAATATAGATATTGTAGTCACTGCAAGGTTATCAATTTTGGAAAATATTTTTGAAAACAGCATTTGTCGTGGAGTTAGCTAGAATATATGTCAATACATTATTATGAATGGGAACTTGCCTTAAGAATAATATAAACAATAATAAACTATATAATTCAATATATATAAAATAAAATTTAAATGTTGACATGAAATGATAAATAATATTGATAAACGTTAAGTTTTGTTTAAGGTCAATTTACTTTCAACATGACCTATCCATCAACATGACCTATCCATACAATCTGTAATGCCCCGAGTTCTAAGCACCCAGAATGTTAGTTCTTTCTTTAAAACCATCTCAAATTTTTTTATAATAATAATAATATTAAATGCGGAAACATAACAAGTAATTCAAATGCAAAAATTCATTTCAGATAGCAAACATATTAGAGTATTTTATATTGTTCAATCTCTAATAATTCAAAACATTCAGCATAAAATACTAATTAGTTCAAAACATTCAAAATAGCATACTTTCATACATCAAGTTAGCTTAAAATAACAAAAGAAACGAAATTTCTTATTAATAAACCCTAGAGAGCTCCTAGGACTCGCCATGCCTCTTATATTCGCAATCTATAATTTGTTGAAAATGAAAGGCGTGAGTATTTCAGTAATACTGAGTTGGCTTTGTGCAAGTTAATCAATCTATACAAGTATATAATGCAAATAGATATGCAAACTCTGTAATATAATATCCAAAGAAAACTTTGGATCCGAAGGCAACTCCAGGCCCGAAGGCAAGTAATTTGCCCAAAGACAACTCTGGGCCTAAAGACAAGTCTATTACATACTAAAAGCACTCATATAGTATAGATTATTAACTATAAATACGCGATAAGTAAAAATGAGTCTTTTGAGCCTACTTTAAGTCTTTAAGTCTCTCCCAAGTTTCGAGCTTACTAAGCGGTGAAAATTAGTCCTCTAGTTGTTCGTACGCCCCGTCTAGTTAATAAGGAATTTAATTTATGTTAATACTCTTACATATTAAATATTTATAAATAATATAGAAGTTTTGGACCAAAATTGAACGAATATAAAAATTTGGGGGTCAATTTGAAAGAATCAAATATTTTAGGGACGTAATATGAAATAAAATTGAACTAAAAATATTTTCGATTCAATTATAAGATTTTTAAAACCTGGAGGACTAAGATGCAATTAAAGTTTGGGGTTAGCTTAATATGAATAAGAAATTGAAGGATTACAAGTGAAATAAAAGTTTCAGGGTCCAATTGCAACAAATTGAAAGTTAGGGACTTAGAATTAAATAAAGTTTTGGGGCTCACTTAAATAAAATAAATAATTTGGGAGACTTAGTTTGTAAAGATAATCTAGGGGCTAAATTAAAATTTAAAGGCTCAGGATTTATAAATTAAATAAAACTTAAGCACCAATTTAAACTAAATAATGAAATCAAAGGACTTGACTTGCAATATCCTCAATTAAATCATGAATTTGTCCCAATATACTTAGCGTCGCTAGTCTCTCTTTCGTTACTATTCAATTCTCGCAGGAAAAATCAGAGAAAAAGGGAAATTGGCCGACGCCTAAGGTGGTGGTTGTGGTGATGACTTCAATGGTGGTTTTTAATTGAAGAAATAAGGATTATTGAGCATGAATTTAGGTGTTGAAGTTTGATGAAAATTTTGGGAATTTTTAAAATTCGATTTAATCTCTAATCTTTTTCAAAATAGATTGGTTCTATGAAGGTAGAGGAAGGTGTATGTGTAATTTTTGTGTGGTGAAGTTGAATTTGGCCGTGGGTGATGTATATATTTATATGTATGTGGTGTGTATGTATGTGTGTATTGGTGTGTGTGTGTGTATATGACGGTGGTGGTGAAGGTAAAACTATTATTTAAAGGCTGCAGGATGTATTATTCTAACTACAATAGAAATCAAGTGGAAACATGCAAGAAATTGATTAAGGACTTGTGTGCGTAATTAAAACAAGGACATAATAATTGGAATAAAGATTCGAAAATAAAAGGTTAAGAGATTACCTATAGAAACTTCTTATTGTTCTTGCTTGTAGTAGAATGAAAGTAGAGAATATGAGTGGTGGTAATGGAGAAAAATGAGGATGTTAATGGGGCTAGGGTTTTAAAAAAATTTCAACAATGAGTATTTAAATGGTATTTTAAAGTAAGAATTTGGTTAGGACATTCTCATTGAGTTAGAACACAATTGGGCGGAAAATGGGCTACTAATTGGATTAGATAGACTTTACCTTCAGATTGGATTATAAATTAGCCTTTAGTAAAATAAAATCTTTGGGGACCAAAATAAATAAATTCTAAAAATTTTGTTCCTCAAAAGTAAATTTGAAAATAAATAATTTTTTTATAAATAATTTTTTATAATAATTAAATATAGCAATAAATAATATAAATCTAGACTAAACGAGCGTACACAATTAAATTCTATAGGTGAAGTTGTGGTGACACAGTTGAAATTTTATTTAATTATTTATTTTTATTTAAAAAAATTCGTGGTCACTACACAATAATGTTGAAATTTGAATATATGTCTTGGAAATGATAGTGTAAATTTTCTGTTAAAAATTTTATTATTCTTTAATATTTTTATCTTTTAGCAATGTTAAATTTTTGTTAATCTTATCCATTCTTATATTTCAACATATTTTCCAAAATTATACATTCCATATGGTTATTAATTTAAATATATATATATATATATATATATATAATACTAGAGTATTTCACCCTAATTTTTAATTCATTTTTTAATATTTTCTCGCCCTTTACCCTCATTTTGCTTTTCTTTTCTTTTTTTTTTTAATTAAATTAACTTCACGAGCCTTTCATTTCTCAGTGTCTAGATATGACTAATCTCCATATTCTTCTTTCCGTTAAATAAAGAAAATTCATTTAGATTTCCCCAAATCACTGTATATCACCCAAATTGATTCATCATTATCTTCAACCCCATTTTTTTCCCTTTTCACCCAAATTGACGGAGACTTTTTCACCTAAATTCATCGTTCTCTTCTTCTTCTTGCTATAGCCATCCCCAATTCTTGCAGAGACATACTAAAATAACAAAAATCTAAATCTTCGAAAAATCTACCCATCAAAATCTCTTCTTGTCTGATTGTCTCACTCACGTGCGACGATATAACAAAATCGGCACCCCAACAATACAATCACTGTAACACCCACAATTCCACATCACTTGGACATAAGAGAGGAGTCCCATTTATAAGTTAAGAGACTCTTCCAACTAGGCATGAGGCCTTTTGGGGTAAGCTCAAGAACAAAACCGTGTGGGTTAGACCCAAAGCGGACAATATAATGCCGAAGTGGATCGGGTCGGTGGCAAACTGAACCCAAATCCGTATAGTTCTCCCCATGGCATAGCAGGCCAAATTCGGGTGGGCCATGATGGGGGTCGGGTCGTTACAGATGGTATCAGAGCTAGGTCCAACCGGAAGTATGCCCAATGAGGACATTGGGCCTCTTTAGGAGGGGTGATTGTAATACCAACAATCCCACATCGCTTGGGCATAGGAAATGCATCACGTTTATAAATTAAGAGACCCATCTAACTAGACATGAGGCCTTTTGGGGTAAGCTCAAGAACAAAACCGCACAAGCTAGATCCAAAGTGGACAATATCATGTTAAAGTGGATCGGGTCGGTAGCGACCGAAGCCAAATCCATATGGTTCTCCTAGTGGCACAGTAGGCCAGATTCCGATGGGCCATGATGGGGGTCGGGTTGTTACAATCACTGGGAAGGATTGACTCAATATGAGGGGAGTTGCTGGGAAAGATTGTGACGGGGAAACAGGTTTACCAGATTCACTCCCTAATTTGAATTCAACATTTAAGGTAATTTTGGGGTTTTTGTTTTTAAATTTTTCTTTTCATCAACCTTAGTTTCCTCATTAAAAAAATTGCCGATCTCCTTCATCTTGTGTTTTATTTTTTTTTATGGGTTTCTTCTTCAGATTCGTCGGTGTTGTTGCTATTAAAACTCTCTCACAGGTGATGGAAATTTTGAGTAATTTATATTCTTCATGATGTTTGAACTTCTCTATCCTCATGGATTTCCAAATGAGAAGTCAATTGTTTGCTAAAATATTCACCCATGAGTATTAATCTTTTGGTGCAAGTAGTAGAACTGATTTAACTACCCTATACACTATTTAGGATTGTTTTGATATCTTTTATTATTGACAAATTCTCTGGATTTACACCTGATGGTAGATGTATTGATGCAATTGCCATGAGAAACTATAAACTCTGCTATCTAGAACATAATGGCCAAACTATTCTACAATTTCATTGTGCAGAAGAAAAAGGTGAAGAAGCAAAGGGCAAAGTTAGATCCCTAGAAAAATAGGTTATAACGTAATCAACGAATGATTTCCAGTCGTCCACTTTGCCATCGTGTTTGTTTATAGTTGTAAAATGCTTGTGAAGTTTATTTCCTTATTGTATTATCCCCATGTTTTGTGCTTCCCTTTTCTATGCTATATCTTACTTAGATTTAGGCATTGGATATGTAACATGAAAACCCCAGTATGTAAATTTTACTTTATAGTTTAGGCAGGTTTCTTTGTTTACTGTGACTAATTTTTCTCTGGAAATTGGAGTGAATTAAGAGGAATATCTAGCTTTCTGTATTTTTATTATGCTTTGTGGTAAATTAGTTTTTCCCATTTTCTATAGTAGTTTGGCCATGTTCTTCTTTGGGGAAGAATGCAATCTATGCTTTTTTCTGTATTTTTTATTCTTCTTTGATTGATTGATGGCAGATTTACTATCAGGTTTGAGCGGCTTGAGTAAAAGATTCTTTTTCATTGTTAATGTTTTATTGGTGCTTAAAAAAGTCAATCAATACCTTATTTCAGTAGTACTATGGGAAACAAATTATAATCCTTAAGTTGGAGTGAGAATATTTTGCTAACAATATGTAAACCACTTAGTCATTTAACTGGGGTTTTAGCATTTTGATGTGTTTAAGACAAATTCAAGGTTGGATAGTGTTGTGGTAGGCGTGTAGAATTGGACCGTTTGGCCTAACTAATACCAGGAGTTTTTCCTCAAGTATTGATCGAAGTTTTGTCCCATAATGGTGTATTGTGGGATTCTATTTCTTGAAATGATGCATTGTGTGTGTGTTTCTTGAAATGAAATATGGGTATATGATGAATCTTATGAATGAGGGTGCCTTTGTCGTTTCATATATGTACTATTTATTATACTTGATTGAAATTTTGAATGAGTCACGTCAATAGGCAATGCTTGCGAAGAAGACAACATATGCTGAAAGGCTAATTGTGGAGCGTCAGATGAGAGCACTTTTGGTTTTTTATACGAATGTGATGCTGGCTGAAAATAAGCACGATCTCAAAATGATACCGATTTCAAGTTTTTGTCTCATCTCATCCCTAATTGAGAGGTAATCTTGAATTACTATGATGTTTTCATTCTATGTTCCTAATTGTTCATTAATTTCTTTTTTGGAGTGGGTTTTATTTTATTTTCATTAATTTTTTAATGGACCGTTATATCGAGGAAGTGTTCAAAATGACCAAAAGTTATATATTATGAGACTTCGGATTAACATTGTAAGGAAAGGTTTTTTCTTTAAGGTACTATGCTTCCAGTTGTATAGGTTCCATTTTTCATTCCTTCTCAGGCTTATTAGGAAAGATTTTTTCTTGAATCAAGACATATTTCTACATTCCTTCCTAAAAGGAGTTTCCATGCAGATAATGACTTTCTTTGATAAAAGGAGTAAACAGAAAAGTTTCAAGCTTTTAACATTTCAATCTATAAGGATAGGAAGATGCCACTCATAATATAGAAATTCTTAAAACTCATAGTTGATCTATAACCTATTAGTCTCTTTATAGTTGGTCTCGAGTGAAAAAAACCAAGCGTGTTTTACTGTCCACTATTGTCTTATGTACTATTGTTTCATTGCTCAAAATGATATGCCTTTTATTCCCTGTTATTTAATCTTTTCTTTTTCAATACCAAGAAATCAGTTTCTAGTGAGATTGAAATGTTGGCAAGCTATATATCACATGATTACCCAATGATCTCTAACTTTCTCTTAATGTCAACAATCCAAAATCAAATAATCACCGTTTGGAAATCCCAAAGCTTTTGTGTAACTTAGATTAACATCGGTTGAGTTTCACTGGAGGATATTTGTAAGGAAATGTCTCTTTTAAATATTCTGTATTTTTTTCATTTTATTGAAGTATCTCTTGGCATTACTTACTTCCCTGCTCTGTATAAATTCGAATTATTCTATTATCATTACTTTGCTCTTATGTCCAGTTACTAGATGAAGGAAACACGAAAATGTCATTCTCAGGTGCAACAATGGTCGAAGTGTCATGGGAAGAGAAGGTGTCGTGTGAAACTAGAGAGTTCAATGTGTTCAAATAACATCTTTGCAATGAGGATATTTGGTTGGCTTTTTCTTATTCCCAACACAAGGTTGCAAAGATGCACTTTCATAAAGACGATTAGTTGCATATATTCTTGAAAGCAAGATCAGTATTTTGGAGAAGGCAACTAAGCTTGATCCAAACGCTGAAGATTTGCTACGTTTACTTCTGAATACTTATTGAAGTAGAGACACCACTGATTCTTGATTGGGAGGTGACAGAGGATACTTAATCAAAATTCTACGAGTTTCAAGCTATGTACAGAGTTCAAGGTTTCTGACATGAGGAAAATGTATGGCAATGCAATTCAAGCTATAGCCTGGTGCATGCATCAAATAACATAGAAAGGTTCTCACTTTAGTGGATCCATGTATGTTACTTCTCAAATCAATATCTTAATAATAAGCAATGACATTGTGGTGTGGTGGATTTATTGGCATAGCTGAATATTTAGAGATATGTCTTAGCATCTTAAGTTTCTAGTTTTATGTTACTATACATCAAATATAAAATAAGCCTTTATCTTTTCATTTGAAACATTAACTTTGTACAGAGAATAAATATGCACTTTGGCAACAGATTGTGGCTAATTGTTCTTTATTAAAGGATCTTTACTTTTTATGTTTTAGTCTATTGCGTGATTCGAATTTATATTTATTAATTTTCGACGTAAAGTACTTTTTATTAAAGGATCTTTACTTTTTATGCTTATGTCTAATTTGCTTTGTTCTTCTAAGGTAAAATTTTTGAGTAATACGTGTGTATGGTCATCACTCTCTAAGCCAATAGTGGAAGTTGTTTCCCTATCAACTTCTCTTTTTGTTTGAAAGTTTTGTTTAGTGTGGTAATTGGTCTTTTTGTTCCACGTTGTATTTCGCTTTCTTGTAATCGAAGGTGGAAGTTAGGCAATGGATAGAGTTCCATTGGCTACGAAGCATGGCATGGTGGTTGTTTCAACCTCACTGTAGATTTCTTTTGTGAGCAATTGTTTTATACTTTTATTGTTGGTGTTCCTTTTGTAAGCAATTGTTTAATTGTTGGTGTTCAAGAAGGCAACAAAGCAATTTCCTTTTATTTGTTATTATTTTATTTTATTTTTTTGTTTTTCAGAAGCTTAAAATGTGGTTTCGAATTTTTGGATCAGAATGTGGTACAACTTTCCTTGGCTTTTAATCTAAAGAATATGATGGTTGAAAAATATTCTCTTATCCAAGCCCTTTTTTGTCTTTTTATTTTTTAAATAAATTTTCTATCATTATTGTTGCTAAAACCAAAATACCTAAATCTCCTAAAATTATACAATCAAAATGTCTTAAAATAATAGAGTTTTCATAGGATTTCTACTGCCTGCTTTATCCAATCACAGTCTATCTAAATAATCTCTCTCTATCCCCCTTCTCTTTTCATTTTCTAACTATAAATCCAAAGAAGAAATAAAAAATCGTGACTCCATTTTGCTTGACGCTAGAGTTTTAAAACGAACACTGTATCTTTGCACAAATTTTTCTTTCTAAAAACTTTAAAATTTACTGCAAATATATAAAATTACTGTCCAATTTAAATATAAATTGATATGAACATAGATTAATAAGTTTTAAAAATTGAGAATTCGTCAAAAACTTAATTGATATATGTGCATAAAATTTAAATATAATGAGATGTATAAGTTGTTTTAGTTTATTTAGTTCTATTCCGTGCTTGATTTACTAATAATAAATTAAATGAAAGTTAATTTTAAAATTTTTTTATCTAGCAAATATAATTTTTAATTTTTTTATCTTGTAAATATATTTTAAAGCTGGCTTTATATGTTTAAATCTAAGCAAATCTTTCTATAATAAATAATTAACTTACAACAATAATAATTTATGTATTAATATGGCAATTAAGTCGAAGGTCTCGCGTAATTATACAAAATAGGCTCATATTCTTTTAAAATTTATATGAATAATATAAAGAATAAAGAAGAAGACGAGATATATTAATATAGTACTTAAATCGAAATTCTCATGTAATTACACAAAATAGACTCAATTTAAATAGAAATAATTTTTAAAGAAGAAATTTTCGTTTCACTTTTTCTTAATGTAAATCAAATATGGAATAAGACCAATTAAGCTAAAACAACTTATATATGACACAAATCTCATTATATTTTAACAGCTTATACATTAAATAAATCTCATTCTATTTGAACTTTTACATAAAAACATCAATAACAAATTCTTAATTTAATTTTTTACCTCATTAGTTTATATTATGTTATTATTAGTTGTAATATAGTTCATTTTACTCTAAAGATTTAATTGGACTCAGTTCATTGGATGAAAATTGATAGTGTTTTATTGAAAAAAAATTAATAAAAATTAATTATATTGCTATAATAGAAAATTAGTATTAATTTAAAAAATAAATCATAATTAAAATTAATTAGATTGCTGTGAGTTTGTAAGATTTTTCCTAAAATATGAAAGATAACGTTTAACTTACAAGATATTTTTTTAATTATAAGATATCTTTTAAATTACAATATATTTTTAATATTAGATTCATACAATTTTTAAAACTGCACATTTTATTCTTCTATTATGAGAATTTTCTAGTAGGGCGGGGACGTGGAATGGAGTCAACATTCTTTTGAAATTCTTATATCCTCGTCGCCTTACCTCGATTAAATAAGGATGGGATTTGGATGAGGATAATTTTTTCCTAGGGGGTAGGATCGGGTTGTTTGGGTTTGTTGATTTATTAATTTGTACCCGATACAGTTCCATTTTAAAAATATATTTGTATATTAATGTTATTTCCAAATCAAAATTTAAAAATTATTATTCACATGTTGATTATCAAATTTACCAAAATCTCTAATTGTTGAAAATTTAGTCGTGCGTCCAAATGCAAGGGGAAAAAAGTTAGATTAATGGAATTAATTATATTGCAATTAGTGAAAATTAATTATATTGCAAAGATTTACTTGGACATGGTTTTATTGGACGAAAATTAACCAAATTGATTTAGTCAAATGTTTGTGACTTATTCGATTCAATTTATTTGACGATGTTTTATAATTGCAATCGATGTAGCTAGGTAAAATCATCGAGAAAGAGAAAAGCTGCCAGAACCTCAGTTTTGGCCTTTAATTAAAATAAAATCTGGGGAATGTAATGTTTGTTGCAAAATAAGTCAAAGGAAGAATATTTATTGATATTAATTAATTAATATATATTAAAAATTACTTAATTTAATATCTAAAATTATTTTTAAAAAATAAAATGTTTTCTTCCTTATTTTTTTACATTAATTAATTGACATAAACTAATTATTTCTAAGAAAAACCTGATGCATCGTATGGGTGCAGTTGCATCACTTGCAAATATATTTTTCGGCTCATTTGCAAATATTAATTACAAATATATCTCAAACCAAACCTGGCCCACACAATAACCCACAAGGATAGAATAACATATTAGAAGAGTTAAAAAATGCATTAAAAAATTGCAAGAAATTTTTGTATTTAAAAGTACAAAAAGTTAATTATGAGAAACGTTCTCAAACTTTTGGTTGTTAGTCATTTTTAATTAGATTATGAGTATATTATAGATGTTTGACCGTTGTTGAATTTCTTTGTCATGGGTTATAAAATGATGGATTACTAATGTTAGTGATTCCTCTATGATAGATGTTGCTCGCCACCATATTTATTCTTAGTGATGTTTCCAAAAGTCTTTGTTGCACATTTGCCCAACTAATATTACTAATTTACATTTACTTCCATTACCCAATAATTTACTTTGATTTCTTAATATTACACTAATATCCATAATTACTTAACATTTAATTAATTTTATTATTGCATAATAATAATAATAATAATAATAATAATAATAATAATAATAATATTACTTAATCAATTCATTAAAGTTTAACTATTTAATTACCACATCCTTTTCTTTGATTCTTTTTTTTTTCTCTTTTATTTCTCTTAATTTTAGTATCGTCTCCTTTCTTATTTATCACATATATTTCAATATATTAATCTTTTCCAAATTAATTTAAATTTGATATTAAATCTTTCAATATTTGATCAAAATAATATAAAATCTATGAGATTTTTTATCAACCACAATAATCCTATATAATTTAAATCATTTAAAATAAAAATCTAAATTGACAAGTTTAAAAAGTATGTTAATATACGAATCTGTTAAATTGGTGAGTTTATACCAAATATATTAATATATGTGTTTAGTATGTTTAGAAGGTGTTTATTAAAAAATTAAATGTCATTAATATATATTAACAAAGTACAAATAAAAGTATCCGATTAGACGATCACGATGGGTATAGATGGAAATGAAAATTTTCTAGCGAGTGGGGGGATGGGGAATGTGAGACCTCATTCTATTACAATTCTTATATCATCCTCACTCAATCTTAATTATATGATGATGGGGTGAAAACAAGGATAAATGTTTCCTAGCAGAGTAGGACAAGTGTTTTCTTGAAAATTATTCTACATTCTCATTTATCGAAATTCGTAATTGCATGTAATAGAGTGTCAAATATTTTAAAGAAAAAATCATAGGTCCTACGAAAGTTAGTAGATTTTTATAGTGTGGTTATTTTGATAACCGTAGCATTTAATGTTATTTTATTTTACGTTTATATTTAGTAGACTTAATCTTACAATGAGAAAAATGTGACATGTTATTATAATCTTCACCATGAATTATCCTCCAGCACAACGCACTTGTAAATGCTAAGTCAGATTACAATATAAATTGATGACTAATCATCAATTAATTATTCCATCAATATTTTATCAAAACTGTTATTCATTGAAAAATTAGTTTTAAAAAGTACACGGGTGAAAAGCTAGTTATCTATAAATATATAAAAACTCTTCCACCAATAGGTGGAAAAACACATATTTCCATCCAAAAGTTAGATTTAAAAAAAATTGGATTGATAATTAAGGAAAGTAAAGATACCATATATACATAAATACCATATAGATTTTTGTGTGTTTTCAAAATGGTAAATAAAAATTAAATATCAATTCCTTTTAAAATAATATTCATATATATATATATATATATATATACACACACTACAATATATACATATATATATATATATATATGTATATGATACATAGTAATTTATATAGTCTATATATAAGAATATCATGTCATAATAATTTTTTATATAATATAATAGTACAGAATTTATATAATATATATTGTAGAGTTTGTTTTATATTCATACTTCTCCCTAATACATATATATATATATATATATATATATATATATATATATATATATATAAATACAAAATTTAGTACATAATACATGATTTATAGTAATAAATGTAATATAGTCGATATATAATAATACTAATATAATTTATTAGAAATATATTAAATTAATCTATTACAGTGTGCGTGTGTGTGTGTGTGTGTATATATACACTACAGTAGTTGAAGGGACCAATGATAATAGTTTGCATAGTAACAATAATATAATTTTGTTGTAGTTGAAAATTATATTATTTAGAGTAATAACAATAATATTATGTTTATCAAATTTCACAAAGTGTAATTTAAGTATTGTTGGTTGAAATGCTACATGTGATTTATATAAATTTATGTGAAATAATAATAACGATGTTTAAAGTGAAAAAAAGATTTTAATATTGGATCAAACAAATTATTCTTCAAGTCATATTCATCTTTTCTATTTATTTTCCAAAGTAATATATACATAGAAATATCATGTTACTGAAATTGGTTGGAATATATGATTGATAAAAGCAACATGATACATTAATAGAGAGAAAAACAAAAAATATTCAATTTAATAAAAATATATTCAAATAAATTTTTTTGGGGAAATTTTGAATTATAAAAATAGTTATTTCATGTTTAATTTATTATAAGTCTTTTTGTTAAAGGATTTAGATTTTTATATAGAATATTTGGGCTTTTTGGATTTTGATATTAGTATATTAATGAAAACATATTCAATATACATAAGTTGGGTTTAATAGTTATTTATTTGCCAATAAATTTAAATATTAACTTTGGAACAATTAGAAGAGAGTTTTTATTAAATACTTACAGGAATATGACATAAATATAATTGATTGAAATGCCGGAGAACTCTGACGATATTTTTATTATTTATTTTTGAATTTGATAATCATTTTCATGCAGAGAACATAGAATCCAATTTAATTTCAAACAAAAATTTGGCCAAACTTATTTACTTTTTTTAATAACATATCTATTAATGACATTTTGTAGCAAAAGTTATAGATTAAAAATTAAAAAGTTGAATTAATAAAAAGCCGCACTTGACTAAAAAGTTGAAAATGAAAATGATCATAGGGAAATGATAGTTACACATACACACGAGTGCGAGAAGGGTTATATTTGGCTTAAAAAGTGACATGTAAAAAAAGAACGATATTAAATTAAATGAAATATAAACTCTATAATATCAAATGAAATTAACAACATCACACAAAAGTAAGACTTGAATTTCGATAACACAAGATGATTTCATAGAATTGTACCTTCTATATTCTTGGGATCAGGCAAGTTGATTCCTAATCTCAAGTTGAAGGAAAAAATAGTCCCCATCCTTCATATCAACAACTGAACAACATTCAAATGAAGAAATTATTCTTGCCAGGAGGAAAACGTTAACCTTTGAACTCGTTTCACGTCTCCTCATTAATCTCACATCCAATATGCAATATCAAAAGATAACAACTTACATTGACAACCTATAAATTATCTTTTTATAACGAAAAGAGATATCACAAACGGAAAATGAAGATGACATCATATTTCTAAGCCTATTTAATTATGATAGATCATAAAATTAAAGGTTTTCAAAAAGTATAGGAGAATCAATATTTAAGCCACTATATTGAAGTTGCTCACAATCCTCATCAACAAATGTATATAGAGACGATTTTCGTTAATTAAAAATTTTGTATGCAAGGTAAACATAGAAACCAAACATGAACAACCAATATAAAGAAATCCTAAAGATACAATTACTAGATAAAGTGAAGCTCGCACAATTTATTCACTGTCACTTTCACTGGTTGTGAAATACTTATTTGCTTCTTTTACTTGATTATCAATTTCATTGTCATCTCCTGCCCCTTCTTCGGCATCAGCGCTTTGAGAATTGATGTTGTTTCCAATTTCATCCGTGTGTACTTTTCCAAAAGAGCTATCTTTATGTACCAATAATTGCTTATCTAACTCTAGAGTTAACCGAACACATCATAATGTAATTTGTGGAGGATATTCTTGAAATGAAAGTTCTAGCCACAAGTCCATATGATCCCTTGAATATCAATCACATGTCTTGCTTTTGTTTTCACTACTGCCCACTAGTCGAGTTTATCTCTAGCCTTTGAAGGGAGGTTTGTATAGTATACTTGTTGGGCTAGGACAAATATATCACTTGAAACCAATTTTGTTTATGATTGACCACAACAAGATTGAATCAAACATGCACCTAAACTCTACCTTCATTGTCAAACCAATCACATTTGAACAATGTAACTCGATTTTCCTTCTAGATGCATTCAAGTTCTAGTATTTCTGTTAACATGCCATATTAGTCGGTCGCACTCATAATCATTATAGGTAATTCCTAAATCCTAATACACACACCTCACTATTCATTGTAGATTTGTTCAGTCCATATTCAAGGGTATAAAATTTGTAGCCATTAATGTAATACCCATTGTAGTATCTCACTTTACATGAGCAGTCCATTGCCAAATCCTTAATGTGACAACACATTATTTTCATCATGACCCTAACGAAAATAAACAACTAAGTAACATTAGAAATACAAATTGTACTCTACTTCATCAACTAATCAATAATTTCATTAATATAATCATTTATATATTCCTTCAACCACATAGTGAAGCATTCATCACGTAGACGATCAAATTGTTCATCAGTTATGTGAGGATATTCAATTTTCATATGTTTTATCAAACTCTCTGAAAATGACAAAAATGTCCAATGAGATCCGTTAATTATTTATATATAACTTAACAAATATGACTTACGCAACAAAGGGGCTTATTTCTTTGCAATTTAAGAGAACATATATAGACGCAGCTCTAAATTCCTCAACTGTCAAGTACTTCAAATTCAATGGTTGTGGCCCGATGGGTGGTCTAGGTAGATAAAAATTGGTAGCTTCCCAGGAGGATATCCCTATTCTGTCCATCGTCATTCCTCAGCACACGGTTTATTGTGGTTTCGACATTATTATCGAAATATAAAGAACATAATATTGAAGTTTCCTTTACTAGGTATGCCTCCATTATAGATGCCTCTATGCAAGAACGAGTTTTAACCTTATTTTCAAATGGTGCAAGAACCTAAACTATAATTATTACAAGTTAGCCTTCTTATTATATATAAATATAATAATATTAAATAAGTAAAGCATACTACATCTCGGAAGGATACATCCATCGATATTGTACGGGACATACACCTCTTTCTTCATATGCCAAATGAATTGGTAAGTGTTCCATTGAATCGAAAAATGTTGATGGAAAGATCTTCTCAAGCTTACAGATAGTTATGACGATGTTCTCTTCCAAGCGAATCATATCATTCACCCATAACTTTGTGGAGCATATACCTCTAAAAAGAAACTAATTTCAGTTGAAGCTTCCCAAATTGACCTCTCTAATGCATCCTTAAAAGCTATAGGTACCAATCTTTGCATAAAAGTGTGACAGTCGTGACTCTTCATTCCGTAAAACTAATAATCACCCTCGACGCAATGTGCTATGTTTGATGCATAGCCATTTGGCATTCTTAGTGTTTTGATCCACTCGAATATTTCTTGTTTCTACTCATTTGTTAAACAATATTGTGAAGAAGGATATTGGGCCTAACTCTACCTAGAAAATTGGCTTACTAGGGGAGGTTTAGCCTCACCTTATGAATTGGTTTTTATACCACCTGATTGCTCGATATGGGATCTAACACGCCCCCTCATGCACAGCATAGACCATACCAAACGACTGTAAATAAATCGATATTGGGGGCACCCCACACGGAAATTGGGCCTGGCTCTGATACCGTGTGAAGAAGGATATTGGGCCTAACTCCATTTAGAAAACCGGCTTACTAGGGGAGGTTTACCCGCACCTTATGAATTGGTTTTTATACCACCTGATTGCCCGATGTGGGATCTAAGAAATATGAAGCCTTTGGCTTCAAAAGTTCCCCCACTCACCCTGGAAAATGTGAAGCTCTGATCTGTTACAGTAGAATATCTTTCCCTGCCTTCACATTATCTTTAGTTTTGTCCTTTACGCCCATAACCGTGTTAAATACATCGTCAAAGAAATTCTTTTCGATACGCATCACATCTAGATTATGCCATATGAGATTTGTGTGCCAATCAGGCAGCTCCCAAAATATGGTTTTCTTCACCAAATTAGGAGAACGATCAAAAGCCTGTACTTGTGGTCTTTTGACAAATGCGCCAGTGGGAATGTCTAACAGATTCTCAACTATTCTCTGCAATTGCTCGCTAGTTGGTCGAGATTGTATTGTGTCTTTCTCAATCCTATCTTTCAAAAATTTATCCCGTTGTTTTCAAAATGGATGCTTATATGGTAAAAATGGACTGTGGCGGTTGAAAAAAAAAAGAAATATTTCATCCATTCTTAAGTCAAAATGATTTTATATTATTCACACAATAATGACAAGATAATGACCCATGTGCTGTGATTCACGGAAAATACACTGTCCCTAGAGTACCCATGTCAACACCATATAACATGGTACAGGTTTGGGATCCGCACCGTATCCTTCAGTTTGGCATTAGGTACGACTACTTGGAAGCAAGCTGGTCGAGGCTGAAAGAGGAGAAGAATTTTTCTGGTGAAAAATTTGGTATGGCGGTAAAGAATCGAAGCAAAGATGCGAAGAATTTTTTTGGTGAGAACTTTGCTGTGGCAACAGGGAATTGAAGAGAAGAGGCGAAGAATTTTTCCGGTTAGAAATTTGCTATAGCGGAATAACGATAGAGAAATTTTTCTATGGCTATAGAGAATTGAAGCGGTGTTTGGGAATTTGGGAAGTTTTATGGGAGAGAATATGAAAGGCGCTAGGATTATTTTGACTATGAGAGTTAAGGGTGGTATAAGATTTTAATTTTGGTTTTGAAAATTGTATATGGTATAATTGATATCTAGAAATTTCAAAAGAGTGATTTATACTTATCTTATGTTAATTTTTTTAAAATACTTGTTTATCCTCATGTAAACTAATCAACATAATTACTATTACAAGTTATTTAATCACACCAAAAATATTTGCATATTTTTGTTGGAGCACTATGTTGTATTTTATGATTATATTTTAAATACACAATGATTAATAAAATAAATAATTTGAGAGATGGATTTTTCCCTTTTTAAGAGAAATAATATTACGAATGATAAAATATTCATGGTTTATATATATATATATATATATAATATTCATGGAAAATGTATATATATAATGAGTCATATAAAAATATACCAAAGATGAAATAACTTTAATAAGGATGAATAACAATGATAATATACCTGTAATTATTAATTAATATAAATAATTTGAGAATATGTACCTTTTTATTAGGGAAAATAATATTAATAATGATAGAAAAATCTACTAATGATGTCCTGAAAGAGGAAAAAATGAAAAGAAAAGAAAAATGCCACTAATGTATAGGCAATTTTTCATTACACGCTTTTAAATAAATGATTTATATAAAAAAATATACCACAAATGGAAATAATATTAATAAGGACGAATAATAATTATAAAATACATAGAGATTAGTAATTAACTAGCACTGTCCCTATGCGGTGAGCGGGATCTGTAAAAATAATTTTGATAAAAATTCATAAAAAAATTTTAATTATATGATCAATCCAAAAGAGAAATAATAATTTGCATAACATTTAAATTTGGTATCCACGTTGAAATTGAAACTTTACAAACGTAACTAATATAATTTAAAAATTGAAAAACTTCTTTAAAGACCACATGCATATTGAATTGGCATTGAAATAGCAGATATCATCAAAATTGGATATCTCAAAAAATTATAAAGTAAATATATAATAACATGTTTAGAAAGCTTAAGGTCTAAAATAGAAGTACCAATTAAAGTCAAAACTCATTTTTCGATCATTGAACTCACAATGCAAATTACGCGTAAAAACTATCTAAAACTATCATTTTAACATAGAATAAATAAATAATTTTTATTTAATTTTTAAATAAATAAAGATATTTTTTTCTAAAATAGAAAATCGTTGCTAACATGACACTGTACCAAGTTGACAATTCAATTTCTTTTAATGAAAAGAAGAATAATACATATATATATATATATATATATATATGTATATATAATTCAAAAATTAAAAATATATAAAAAAAATTAAAATGTAACTACATAGGCAGTACTCTCAGATCTTTTAATTACTCCAAATTTTAATAGTTCTGAAATGTGCATTTTAAAGTCTTCTCTATCAGTGTTAGTTAGTTCTATATTTTTGGTCTTAATAATATACTCTGGATTCTTAATATTTAATTTACAAAACACTTTGCCTTTATCCCAATATTTTAAAACGTCTTCACCTATTATTTTCATTTTTTCCAGTTTAGATATTAAGGTGTCTATGTCTTGTGTTAGTAAGGTGGAATAGGCAGGTTCTAATGAAACAAGGTTATAGTCTATATCAAAGTCTAAATCTTCGATAGTTTATAAAAGGTCTGATTCAAGATATGTGTTGATGCATTACAAAGTTCGCAGATGTCATCAAAATTGGATATCTCAAAAATTATAAAGTAAATATATAATAATATGTTTGAAAAGCTTAAGGTCTAAAATAGAAGTACCAATTAAAGTCAAAACTTATTTTTCGATTATTGAAATCACAATGCACATTACGCATAAAAACTATCTAAAACTATCATTTTAACATGGAATAAATAAATAATTTTTATTTAATTTTTAAATAAATAAAGATAAATTTTTTTCTAAAATAAAAAATCTTTGCTAACGTGACACTGTACCAAGTTGACAATTCAACTTCTTTTAATAAAAAGAAGAATATATACATATATATAATTCAAAAATTAAAATGTATATAAAAAATTAAAATGTAATATTTTAATTTTTTCAAATTTATTGGTAAAATTAAAATGTGTATGAAAAATGTTAATTCTCATTTTTAGAAATAATTCAATTGCCATTGTAATTTGTAACCTTAACCTCATATCACATTTTTATTAATACTTGCATTTAGTTAATTTTCAATTATGTATATAATTTGAAAATTAAAATTTATATGAAAAATAAAATAAGGAACGCAAAATATACTAAATGAGAAAAATAAAATAATTAATTGCATATTTAATGTTTGTTTCAAAAATAGGTTTTACTTTTTAATTTTAAATAAATGTATGCCACCTTGGCACCCGCAATGTGGCACAATGCCTAGTTAGCATCTCAATTTTACTAATAGTATGATATGAATAATTTGAGAAGATGGATTTTTCATTTTTTATTTTTGAAGGGGAAATAATATTAAGAATGATAAACTATCTACTAATTTATATATCAAATGATTTATATAAAAAATATTCCAAAATAAGGATGAAATAATGATAAAACACCCAATGATTATTAATTAATTTAAATAATTTGGGAAGATAGATTTTTTTTTCTTAAAGGAAAACTAATACTAAGAACTACTCATGTATAAAAAAAAAGATTTATATAAAAAAATTTGCCAAAGATTAAATAATTTTAATCAGGATAAATAATAATGATAAAATACCTCATAATTATTGATTAATTTAAATAACTTGAGAGGATATAACCACTTTTTTTTGAATGGGAAATTAATTTAAATTTTAGTTTAATTAAATATTGAAATATAAATAATTTAGCAAATCCTTATCTCCTTATTATCAACAAAATTAATATGGTTTTAACTAGTGTAACACCTACTGTGACATGCGTCCTAAAGTGACTAACTCAGTGATGTGGCATCAAGAAATAGTTGTTTAATTATTTAAACTATGATCGATCACGAATTTGAAAAATTAATTTATAAATATTAGATAAGAAAAATTCTACGTAAAAAAATACAAAAAATAATAAATAATTGAAGGGAGTGTTTGTGTGAATAAATAAAACATGAAATATTTGAGAAAAGTATGTAAAATAATTTACCTACGCCTACACACATAATTATTGGAATTAAAATTAATTTATTAATCAACTTTTGATTGGTTTGTATAAAATAGATAAATTGTCTTTTAGAATAAAATTTTCCCAACATAAAATAGTAATTAGTTGTGCAACGGAAAAATGAAGAGGAAATTAATCCAAATGGATCAATATTATCATTACACTAGATTTTGTAGCATGTTAGATCAATTATACACTCCATTGGACTAGAATGTGACAAGTGGCAAGAAGTTAGATAAAAATCCTCCTCATATGCCACCTCACCCATCCCCTCATTTCCAAGTGGCACCAATTGAGGAAAATAACAAAACTTCCATTTTTAAACCCTTAAACCATGGGCTCTTAAACCCACTTATTTATGTAGGCCGAACCATCCCTACACTTTATTCTACAACAAGTCTTGAGTTCTCAAAACTCTCTCCTCCACCTCTCTACCCTACAGTTCCAATAAGGCCAAGAAGGTCAAGAATTTTATTCAAGTTTCAACTCCAATCTCAGGTCTCTTTCGACTCCTACAACTAAGAAATCAAGTTATGTAATTTAAAATTGTGTGGTCTTGATTATGGGTTTCGAGATTCACGCCTTTTGTATTGGTAAAATACTTCAACCTTCTTTTTCTCCTAAATTATTGAGTTTTTAGTGTTGCTTGTGGTATAATAACCGTGAGATAATGTGAAATAAATTATAATAATTTTCATGCTTGTGATTATGCTTGAACCTGTGCCCTTTGATGTTTGTTGGATGGCGCATTTTGTTGTTTTGCGATTAATTTCTTCCTAATATCCCTTAATCCCCATGTAATTACCACTTTAATGAAGAAATTTTGTGTGGAATCAAGTTGTTGGAAATTGGACATGGAACCCATGACCTCAGATCCTTTGCATGGCTAGGGTTTTTCTTTCTTTTAGTTTTGATTGTTTGATATGTTGCTTAATTGACTAATTAAAGAATGATTATGGGGTTAATTAGGGGAGTAGTAGCTCAATTGGCAAAAGTCCAAAAATTGTACCTTGATCACCCTTTGCTTGAATTGTAAATTGGCAATAATTAGTTGAAGTCAAGACTTAATTAAACTATTTGGTGGGAAATTGTAATGGCCACATTTAATTTTTAGCGCTAAAGAATTATACGGCGTCGTTACGACTTTTCCATTTTTAATTTTAGAAATTTAAGTTTAGCGCTCATCTAGCAAACTAAAAATAATAATAAATTTAATAATTTAATCGGGACGAAAATTTATTTAGGGCCAACGGAATTGTCCTTTGGGCTCTAGGCCCAATTATAAAACCAAATGTCCGTTACAGTTCCGATTGGGGCATCATTTTTAACCCATGGGGCTTTTAGCCCAATTATCAATTGAAAACCCACTGTTATTTGTACTGGACCAACCTATTGTATCTTTCTTTTTCTTCAAAATTTATTTTAAATCAAATCAAATCAGATTTTATAAACTTAACTAAATAACTTTTAAATCTTCAATCCTAGTGAAACCAGAATTTTGTTTGTTGAAAAATTCTTCCTCAACCATACTCTTCAACTCCCTCACGTATCCACTTTTCCTCCCAACTCTCGACTCCACCAATAACACAAACTCTGCATTCTTAACCCCTCACCATCACCAAAGATCACAACCTCTCAAGTTTCAACATTCACGTTTTCCCTCCCAGCAAGAAAGTCTCCAGCCAGACCTCAGAGCAACGCCCTCAAATGCCACAGTAATCAAGCACCATCTTCACCGCAGGAATCAAGCAACGGTTAGGTAAATTCAATCCTTCCCCTTCGTTTATGATATTTACCATTCCATCTGCTGTGGAAATTTCTTTTTCCTTTACAGTAGTAGTACAGCAATCACAGCACCAACTCTACCAATTGTTCTATTGATTTCCCAAATTCACAGCAATCATCATGCTTAAACAACAACCACGCACATCGCATACACACATGCACGTATCCCTTCATCACACAATCGACAATATCAACACCAAATCCAATCGATCAAACACAAGTTCCTGCAACTGAGAATTTGAAAACACCTCAAATTAAGGTTCAATCCATCATCTCCAATATGAGGCTGGGCTCCAGAAATCGAAAAAAAAAGAAGAGGCCGAAACAAGCAGAGAAAATCGACCATGGCTGCTCGTATACAACTCCAAATTCTTTCCATATCTCCATCCTAAATCGATAGTCGAACGTAGGGGAACCTCGTACTCGAGATTCATTGATGAATTTTGGCCAAGAAACTTCAAATTTCACCTGATTTTGGCACCTAAAAACTTAGATTGGGGTGCGTTTTCCTCCTCCTTTCTGTCGGACGCGGCCACCGAGCTTGACCGCCATGCCGGCGACGGTCTCTCCGGCAGCGGACGACGGCGGTAGTCGGCTCGACCTCCCAATCGACCTCGGCTCGAGCAACTGCCATTTCACAGAAACTCCATCGGCTAATACGAGTTTGGTGGGGAAGAAGTCAATTTTTGACCTTTATAATGGAGAAATTGCAACCAAAGTCCCTTAACTTCTAACTCCTATTTAATGCAGTCCCTTAGTTTAATTATCTCTTTTCAAATAGTTCAAAATAGTCCATAAAATCATAGTTTTACCTCAATTGACTTCAATTGAATTTATATAATTTACAATTGAAGTCCTCAAGTTCTGAGTTAACTTAAAAACAGTCCCCAAATCTGCTTAATCCTCTCAATTAAGCCCCAATCAAGTTTTAAAAGTTCAATTTCAACCCCTATAGTTTCAATTGAGCTTCAAACTAGTCCTAGTTGACCAATTACTTCAATTTCCACCTTTAAATCGATACTTCTCTTTCAATTTAACTCAAAGAAACTTCTAAAGTTATCAATTAGGCCCTAAAACTTTTAAATTAAATTCTATAAAACCCGAATAAATTATTAAAGTTCAATTTTAAGGTTAAATTACTAAAATTATGTTTAAATTCTTTTATTAGATGATGTGGAAAGTCCGTAGAGGCGCTAGCATCACACCAGCCCAAATTTCGAGGAATTTACAAGAACAAAGAATTGAGGTGGGGTTACTTTATGCAAAAATTGTTTTACTTCTTGCAAATGTTTTTATTTTTGAAAGCAATTGTTTACTTTAAAATCCATATCATGTTCTTTACGTGTTATTATAATTTGTGGCATAATTGCTATGTGACATGCATGTGATGGTGTTAAGTACCATCTGTTCTACGGAATGGTGTTAAGGGCCATTCGGATAGTCATAGCGACTTTCTCCCACGTTGGACGGGAGTTTCCAACACTCGACTTTTCTATAGTTCAATTGCCTCTAATTGTAATTTCGTATACGGCTATGTGATATGGTGCAATATTTTTCTAATGTGCCCCACTGAGTATGACAACATTATACTCATCCCAAATATTTTTAAACTCTTTTCAGATTAAGGAGTCCGGTGAAGTGGCGCGAGACGAGGCGACACCATCCACTCAATTGTTATGTTAAACTATTTTTCTTTTATTAGAAAATCATTCAAAAATTTAGTAGTATATCATTTTGAGCTTCCGCATATGGTTCAGAAAATTTAATTCATTTATTCAGAAATGAATCTTGATTGTCAAATTGATTAATATTATTTCGTTTTAGTATGTGGATTTTGAACCATATTATTATTATTCTTAATAATAATAATAGTATTATTATTGTTATTCCTATTGTTATTATTATTATTATTATTATTATTATTATTATTATTATTATGGTTACTATTAAAAGGGTTTTTTTAAAAAAATTAATTATCGTCAATTTTTAGCATTTCGAATAAGTAAATGCTAATTTAGTAACTGTTCGATATTTAAAAATCGGGGCGTTACAGAAATCAACTCAAATGTGTGAAGAATTTAGCAGATAAAACATTGATCTTGTATAGCCTTTGAAGCCATGGACTATAGGCCTTGCATGGCTTGGAAATCATGTTAAGTTTATTGATCCAACCTTCTATAATGATTTTGAAAGCCTATAAGTCCATGGATTAAAGTTTGAGAAGCTGTAATAGACTTTAAGATTTGAAAAATAAAGTACAGAGATGTAATCGTTGCTAATTGAATGTAGTTGTCCCACAGCATGTATAGGATTGTTTTTCTAACTTGGATTTGGGCGAAAATGATCAATTTCACAGTTCGAATTTGTTGGTAATTGCCGGCAATAATGTTGTAATGGATGGTAATGGGGCATAATCACCTGTAATGGACTGCAATAAGTTGTAATTGTTTGCAATTGGGACTTCAATATGATTTAATCGATTGAATTAGGATTGTAATGGCCGTAATGGGAATTTAATGTGATGTAATGAACTATTATGTGTTTGTAATGAGTTGTAACTGAGATTGATTATACATGATTGAAGTGTTGATATTGCTTGAAAGTTGCAATAGATCTCTGGTTATTGAAATTACCCCGTCCATGAGCATGTGAATTGATTGGAATATGATACATGGATGGTAAATAATGCTCAAAGTATTTTCTTGATGATGAACTGTGGATGTCTTGCTTGAATTATTATTGTGAAGCTACTATGGATTATTGTTAGTAGCTAAAATATTTGGATGCTTGTTTACCTATTGTCATTGACTTGCACTGTGTTCTCGCATTGGCATATGAGCATTGGTATGTAAAGAGAATGCATTTAAGCATCCATGGAAAGAGAGAAGAAGTTTTGAAATAAAATTGCAAGTTGTGGTGGCTACATACTTTTGAAAGATGTCATGACTTTTTGAAAGATTGGATTTTTATCTAAGCATATCTCGTACGATTGATATGGCTTGGCAATGCTTTGAAATAGTACCATAAATGATTGTTTCGAAGAATTAAGCTCGAGCTTTTATTTGATCTTGTGCCATCTGCCAATCCCATAAGGGAGAGATGACACACTTTTCTACCCCATTAGGGGAAGATGTCACTTAAGTTAATTGGCACCTTGGTAGCACTCTAACATTGCAATTTGGACCCTATTGAAAGAAAAGATAAGAGTTTTCAAGAAATTTGCAGAGCACGACAAGTAAAGCATCTGCAATTCATCAAGCCACTTTATTTGAATTTAGCTACACATTTAAGTTACCTACTGAATCCTTTGGACTCACTATGTGTTTTTTCCATGTTTTTTCTTGTAGATGATAAGGAGGACTATGCACGAGGTGAGGGGTGCCAATTGGCATA
This sequence comes from Jasminum sambac, assembly GCA_018223645.1. Lineage (NCBI taxonomy): Eukaryota > Viridiplantae > Streptophyta > Magnoliopsida > Lamiales > Oleaceae > Jasminum > Jasminum sambac. Next base: position 25,893,247 of record CP073640.1, on the reverse strand, counting down.
AGTTGGAAGAAGATATGGCAAAGCTATGCGTGATTATATTGATGTTTGGGGTAAATACGTTGATAAACTGGGTTTCAAAACTTATATTAGTTCTTTGTTGATTGAAGTGTCTGATGCTAATGTGCAATCCACGGCATTTTGATTGCATTGTCAAGCCAATCCTATAGTATATAGATAACCACTCCTTGTGGAAAGCTTCTTGTGCTAATCTTGTTTTGCCATGCACAGTTGAAGCTTAAAGTTGATGATGACAACGATGATGATAATGTAAATAAAATGGAAGATGGGATGATCTTGAAGCTTAAGTGTTGAAGTTGAAGCTTGTGCAGTAAAGTTGTTGTTTAAGTGCTTTACGACATTGCTCTTTATGCATTGTAAGTTAAGTTGACAATGATGTTGTATTTGGTACTCTATATAGTTGTTATGGTTGCTAATTAAGTTGAAGTAATGCCGTATGTTTATAACTTGGAAGTTGTGCTCGTTGAAAAGGCTGAAATAAGGTTCTGTTCAATGGAATACTAGTACTGCGAATTCATATCAATATGCTACTGTGCCCATTGTTTTTTTCAATATTCGTATATCAGAGCAGTATACTGATACCCTATTAAATAGAATATTTTGTGAACAAATCAGATGATTCTTTGCTCATTTTAGCATGTTTGAATGCGAATATAGGCTCTTGAGAAGGATTGCCAACCAAATGTGTTGACATTGTGTTTTATATGTCAAATAATAGCATAAATGACATTCTAAATAAATAAGTTAATTAAATCGAATGCTCAATTAAATCATCGTCATTGCCACCATCACGAGATTCCATGTCACGTTCATGTTTTGGTTATCACGTTGTCCTTTCTATTTGCACGTGCACTAGTTGCAAAAATATTATTATAATTGAGGTGTGAGGCTCGGATTTGAATAGTGCAAGGGTCGTGACAACTAGTATTACATTGATGGCCAACACTGGAAATTTTGGTTGCTATTCTTATTTCAGATGGATAATTAGTAGTCATTAACAACAACTAATTTAGTGACTATTTATATTGCTAAGCATTGCTTTATACAAACGGGAACTTTCGTGACTGTTTCCATAGCTAATTTTCCTCAATTAAAACAAAAAAATGCTGATATAAATTCCGTTGCTCAGCATCGGTTTAAAGAAATGAAAACGCCCGTGACTATTTCTGTAGCTAAATTTTCTCATTTAAAACAAAAAAAAAAGCTTGTTACAAATTCCATTGCAAAGAAAGCTCATCGGAATCTAATTCAGTTTCGAAGTATCTAAGATGAAAGTATCAGATACCAATTTTAGCAACGGATATGCTTTATATCTAATAACTATCTGCAACGGAAATAATATCTTCAGAAACGGATTTATTCGTTCCTAAAGAATCGTATTCTAGTAGTGAATCAAGTTCCTTGGTTTATCAAATTTTGACACAAAATCCCGTATCTGTACAATCCTTTAATTGTCCAATTTTCTTAAATTGTACAATATTACTTTAACTTTCTATCCATACATATATATATACATACATATATATACATATATATATATATATATATATATTCATTTTTAGTTTTGGCTCATGTTTAAATTCATTGAACTAATTTCATTGCAATTAAATAGTTTCTATAAAATTTTTTAATAATTAGCACGTGTGCGCCAATCTTATATCTTTTTAAAAATTTATTTTTGGCATTAACACAAAATTTATTTTAACAAATTACTCAAAGTTAATGTTGTTGTTGTTATCTCTATATATTTGTACATTAATACTCCTGTTAAAATAAAATAAATAAATAAATCTTGAGTTACAAATTATACAAAAAATATAGGAAAAAAGCACTTCCAGTCCAAATCCCTTGTCGCCTACCCCGATTCCCAAAACTCTAGTGTCACCACTACTGATTTCGTAGATAGTTGTTGCTTGCAAAGTTAGTACTTATTAGAAATGTCAAACGAAACTATAGGGGTTTTCTCTAGTTTTCACGCTAGCATAAAAACTAGGGTTGGATGGTGGGATGAGGTAGGGGGTGTTTGGGAAAGGGGACTTGGGGTGGGTGTATGTGTTGGAGTTTAATTTGAAAATTTGATGAATTAAATGACTTAAACTATAATTTTTATATTAGAGTACAAATTGCATACAAAGGACTTAATTTTATTTATCAATTAAATGCGGTAAAATAGATGTTAAATTACCAAATTACCTGCTTTTACTGAATAAAAAATAAAAATAATTGTGACTCCTAGAAAATGTAATGGAATTGTACTTTTTGGACCAACGATACCTACTTTTGAAAAGTTGGAGGCTCAGTGGTCCAAATTTAAAAGGTTGGGGACTAAAACGCAAATAGAGTGAAAGATTGATGACTAATCACATAATTTATCCCTTAATGAAACATAAATATTTTTTTTATGAATGGCTTAAATACGTGGCCATGGATGCAAAATTCTAAAATAATTTAATTATTTTTCAATATTCCAAATATACCAACATTTTGATTTGACTTGCCTAACCTACCATTCATTGTCATTCTCCTACTTCTATCATCTAGGTCAACTTTTTCTGTCCTGTTAACCACTCGTCTATTGCCACCATCACCATTTTCAATTAGTGTAAAAATTACACTAGCCAACCTACAACGGTTTGCATTTTTGGCAAAATTCTGTAAGATCTATTTGCCAATATTATATATCCATTTACCAAAAATTGCAGATTTTCACAAAAATAGAGAGAAATCTATTTGCCAAAAATTTTGTCTCTCTCGATTTTGTTTATCTTTTGGGCATCTTTATCTCTACATTCAAACGCAAATGTCTCTTTTCGTTCAAAGATTAAGGCACCTTAATCTCTCATGTAGTAAGAGAAAGAGAGAGAGATTCAGAAAGAGAGTGAAGGGGGAGTGAAAGAGAGAGAAAATCGGTGAAGCCTGGGGAATGGTATGCTTTCGGGGGTAATTTCATCCATTCTATGTGAAAATATTGATATATTTGGTATTATAAAAAGTAAATGTCATTTTTGGTATTTCATAGCTGTTATCTTGGGTTTTTGGTATTAATTCATATTCTTTTACCATTGATCATAACTAGATTTTCACATTAAGTGAAAAAAGATGCATGCATTTGAATGCTTATAATTGACAACATTATGAATGCATTTGAAGTTATGCATTATCACAAAAAAAAAAAAAGAAAGAAAGAAAACCCCTGGAAAATAAGGCTATGTTGCTTTCAAGATCGACATCTGCAAAGTTTATGACATATCTCGTTATGGTCCGTATGGGCTTCGATCAAAAGTAGATAGTTTATTCTCTTTTGTACTACTATAGTTCATTATCATATTAATGACAAGGAGATTAGACCAATTATTTCGGATAGGTTTGAGATCGGGGTGTTTTTTATCCCCCATCTTCTTATTTTATGTATAACGACTTTATCTTCAATATTATCAAAATGAGAATACAGGCGAATTGCATGGTTGCAAGGTTGCGAGACTAGTTACAGTTGTATCCCATCTTATTTTTGCAGATGATAGCTTATTTTTTTTAGGCCAATCTCAAAGAAACTAACTCAATAAAAACATATTGAAACAATATGAGTTAGAATTGGATCAATCTATTAATTTTCAAAAGTCTTCTCTTTTCGCTAGTGTAAATGTAAATTATGAGAAAATAAATATGATGTGTTCACACTTCGGTGTTGGCTTCTAGCGGACAAGAATATTACTTGAGTCTTCGATCTCTGATCGGCGGAAAAAAAAAAGAAGGAAATTTTTCACTTTTATCAAAGACAAAGTATGTTAATGATTACAAGGTTGTAAGGGAAAGTTTCTATCACGTGTCGGTAAGGAAATTTTACTTAACAATTGCACAAGCTATTTCCAACTATGTGATGAACATGTTTATGCTCTTGCTTGATCTTTGTGATGAATTAGAAAAAAAAATGCTAAAAGTGAGCGGCAAGCATGACTCAAAAGGCATTCATTGGATGAGATGGAAAAAATTATGCATTCCTAAAGTTAGAGGTGACATTGGATTCAAAAATATTCATGATATGATTCTCCTTGTTGGTAACACAATGGTGGAAGTTTTTACATGAATCAAATTCATCGGTTGCTAAACTTTATAAAGCAAGATATTTTCCGTATATGCCTTTCTTGAACTTAAAATTGGTTATAACCCTAGCTTTAATTAGCTGAGTATTTTAGCTGTACAACTGCATCTTTAAAATGGTATCAGGTATTGAATAGGACAAGGAGATTCAATTTGAGTATGATAAGATCCTTGGCTCAATGATGATCCTTTTGGTGTTGTCTCAACAGCGCCCATTCTGAACTCCAAGTCTATAGTTGTTCGATAGTTAATGAACGAGGACTCAACACAATGGGATATGGATATCATTAGGGATATTTTCAATGAGAGAGATCAATAACTTATCCTTAAATGCATTGAAGATCGGCTTTATTAGAGACATGAATCAATGGATTGTTTACCATTCGGAATTGTTATAGACTAGCATGTAAACTTTGAGGTAATAAGCTCCTACACCTATTTATAATTTCTAGATTTTCTTATGGAATTTACAAGTCCCTCCCAAAGTAAAATTGATGCAAACCACATCGGGCATTGTTAATGCAATCCACACGAGGCTACATCTAACCCCAGAAAAGCTAATTACTCCTGGGAACTTGATCGGCAGCCTATTGACCTCCAGCTCACGACTAGGCAACATTTGGTATATTAAACCAATCACCTCCATAGATGAGGATCTGGCAACTAATAGGGGTGAACGCCATAAGAGATGATTACGCTCTTGATAAGTTCAAGTGTTTGAGAAGAACGAAGAATTCGAGAGAACAAAACTCACAAACACTCAATTTAATTCAATAAAATCAAAAGTTGTTCTGACAATGAAATATGGTGGGTATTTATAGTACTACATGCCCACAAAACTTATACAATACGAAAATACCAAAAAAACCTCAGCGAGAATGAGTAAATATGGCAAAAACAAAGTTCTAAACAAAAAATGAAACAAAAAAAGGGCATGCTAGAATTTGGCCCATGAGCGACCGCATGTTTGTAATACTTACCGCCGTAATTACCTTGGTTACTACTGTAACCAAGCCTCGGGTGAAAACTGCTTCAACTTTATTTTTGTATCATGATTCATGAGGTTACACCTGTTACCGTATGGTTTTAAGAGTTTTTCCAAATTTTCATTTTGGTCCTTGAGCTCTTTTTTTGTTCCATTCCAGGTTTCACATTTTGCATACTTTCAGTCCATAAGCTTAAACTTTTGATCTCTTTCTGCTCTTTCACTTTCAAACCTTCCTCCAAGCTCCAAGATGCCTTTTTAGTGGAGTTTTGCCAGATCTCTTGAATCTCTTGAATCAACCCACCATTGCTAACTTGATCCTGTTCGTACAAGCTCTCGAGATCAGTCCAACGGGGATGTGGAGCAAGTCAATTGACATTGACTTAGCTTGGATCATATCATCCCCTCACTCTTCAAGCAGATTCGTCTACTAATCGCCACCTACATCAAACAGAATAAGATCACTATTATTGAAAGCAGCCGAAACATTATACTCACCTAGTAGGTTCGATGTGTAGGCATTATTATTGACTTTCTCGATCACTTGGAATGGACCATCTCTTGTCGACTACAATTCTGATTGCCTTTGTTTGGAAGACTGCTCCTTCCTTAGGCGTAACCATAGCCCATCGCCGGGCCCAAACATCCACTTTCTCTGACCCCTGTTGATTCGGTCTATGACCTACTGGTTTCGTTTCTCAATTCACTCATTCACTTTTTCATGTAGATCCTTAACAAGTTCTACTTTCTTTTACCCTTTCGTCTACAGGTAAATGAATCAGTCTAAGGGAGTCAACAGCTTAAATCCATAAACAACCCTCAAATGGAGAAAGGGCAATAGAAGAATAACTAGCACGATTATAGGAAAATTCTGCGAATGGAAAATATTCTTCCCAACTTTTAAAGTTTTTATGGATTAAAATACACAAAAATTGTGATAGTGTACGATTAACTATTTCTGTTTGACAGTTAGTTTGTGGGTGACAAGCAGTGGAAAACAAAAGTTTTTTTTTCTAACTTTCCCCATAAGGTTTTTCAAAAGTAGCTGAGGAACTTAACATCACAATCAGACACAATGGTTCTAGGAATCCCATGTAAACGCATTATTTCTTTAAAGGAAAGGTTTGCAACGTGTGTGGCGTCACCGGTCTTATGACATGGTATAAAGTGAGTCATTTTACTAAACCTATCAACCACAACAAAAGTTGAATCACACTCATTCTTAGACCTAAGCATTCCTAAAAAAAATTTGTGAAAATATCAACCCAAAGCTTTTGTGAAACTGGCAATCGTATGTATAAGCCTTGTTGTAATACCCTGGACTTAGCCTATTTACAAGTTATGCAATGAGCACAAGTCTTTTCAGTGTCATGTTTCATCATTGGCCAATAAAATGCTCATTATGAAATCTAAGGCCTTTTAAATTCCAAAATGTCCTATCAACCTCCGCACTAACAACTCTCTAATGGAACTAGTGGGCACACACAATTTATTCTCTTTGAACAAATACCCTTCTAGTCTATAGAATTTGTCAAAACCTCCCTTTTCACCGGCAGCAAAACTACTAGAGAAGTCAAAACCATTTGCATAGAAGTCCTTTACCATTTCGAAACCTAACAATCTAGTACCCCAAAGTGGTTAACAAGGCATACGTGGGCGATAAAGCAAATGCTACAATGTTCTCTCAACCTTTCTTGTACTTAATGACATACGGGAATGTCTCAATCTTATTCAACTTGCTTTGTCCCTTGGGGTGCTTTTGTGACTCATAGTCAGCGTGAATCTCAAACTCCTTATGCCAAAAATAATGCTGCCAATTGCAACGTTGAACCAATGAGTACAACTCCTTGTCGTAGATTTGGTAATTGAGTAGGGCTCCATTCAATGTCTGACTAAAGGAAGCAATTGGCCATCATTCCTGCATCAAGCACCAATACTTATTCTCGACGCGTCACATTCAATTTCAAAAGTTTTAGAAAAATTAGGCAAGGCAAGCATAGGTGAAGAACACAATATATCTTTTATTGTTTGAAAAGCACGTTCGTGCTCGATATCCTACTTATACGCCCACAGATTTCCTGATTACTTCAGCTAACGGCGCAACTAGTGTACTAAAATTAGGCATAAATCTCCTATAGAAACTAGCTAAACTATGAAAGCTCCTAACTTCAGTTATGCTTTTAGATATAGTCCATTCTCTAATTGCTTTTATCTTTTCCTCGTTTACCTTTATCCCATTAGCACAAACATTGTGACCAACAAACACAACCTTTTCCAAGTAAAAATGACTTTTGTTCAGGTTAGCAAATAATTTTCCCTTCTTTGAAACCATAAAAACACTTTTGAGGTGATTAACATAATCTTCTAACCCCTTTGCTATAAATCAAGATCTCATCAGAATACACCACTACAAATTTTCCAATAAATGTACGTAAAACATGATTCATCATACGCATGAAAATACTAGTTGCATTCGTGAGACCAAATGGCATAACCAACTATTCATACAACAAAACCCATTTTCCATTCATCTCTTTCTTTCATCCTAATTTGATGATAACCATTTTTAAGATCAATTTTGCTAAAAATTTTAGCCCCATGCAATTCATCCAACATATTATCTAATTTAGGAATGGGATGACAATATTTGATTGTAATATTGTTGATGGCTCTGGGATCAATAGACATCCTTCATGAGCCTTCTTTCTTGGACACAAGCAATATTGGAACTCCACATGGGCTCGTGCCCTCTCTTCTGTACCATTTGCTAATGAGATCCTCTACTTGTCATTGCAACTTTGTTGTTTCCTCCAGATTGCTTCGATAAGTGGGTCGATTCGAGATCACTGCTCTAGGTACAAAAATCAATCTGGTGCTCAATTCCCCTAATTGGTGGCAATCCACTGGGCAACTCATCCGATAATACGTCTTCAAATTCCTACAAAATAGAGACAACCAAATTGGGGACGGATTCATGGTTAGCATTACGTACAAAGTGAGATTCCTTGTACACTAACAAAACAAGTTGCCTCGAAATATCTTTCCTCTTAACAGAGAAGCATTCACTGTTTTTTCCTTCTCTTTTCTTTCCACTCAACTCCCCCATTTTCTTTTTTACTCAACTTTCCTTTTTTCTTTTTTGCTCCTTTTTCTACTCAACTCTCCTTTTTCTTTTTCTCTCCATTCTACCTTATTTTTTAACTTCAACTGATCCTCATAAACTTGTTGCAAAGTCAAAAAAAAAGTAAAATAGGTTTCTTGTTCATCTTGAAACTATACCAATTCCATACCCATTATGTAATACGTTCCAATCATACTGCCAAGGCCTACCTAACAAAATATGCCTAGCCTGCATTGAAACCGCGTCACAAACCACCTCATCGGAATAGGGTCCAATGGTAAGATGTATTAGCACTTGCTTGTTTACCCTTACTTTCCCCGAATCATTAAGCCATTGTAGCCTATATGGTTTTGGGTGTTTAAGTAGAGTCAATCCTAATTTTTCCACAAAAATAGTGCTAGCAATATTATTACAACTACCTCCATTAATAATAACACTACATGGCTTACCATTCACTCAGCACCGTGTGTGGAAGATGTTCGTCCTTTGTAGCGTTGCCTTGATAAGTGCTAGAAAAGCACTTAAATAACTCTTCTATTTTACGTGTTTGTGTATTTTATTAGTGTTATATGTTCCGTTTTATGTGTTTTTCCTTTATTGTGGTACTTAGGGTCACAAAGAATCAAAAGGAGTCAAAATGGATGAAAATCGAATGAAAACGGAAACTCGGAACCAAAATGCAAGCGAATCAAAGATGGAGGGCCTCCGATGCAATTTTATGAAAATTTATTTTTATAATTTTTCTTGTGCCAATGTTTAAGAACATCAAAAGAGGATTCCCAAACTTCTTCCGAATCCCAAATCGGAGTTTCCTAGTTAAAGTTATGGCCGTTTGAAGAAAAATGACTAAAAGTGTAAAAAAATCAGCAACTCGGATTTACTGGCGCAGTGCAGTAATTTGACCATAACTTGAGTTACAAAAATCAAATTGACCCGATTCTTGTTCTTGTGGAAAGAAGACTCAGAGGGCTACAACTTTGGTGTTCATGACTTCAGATGATTCGGACATTATGGTGGTCAAAAATAGGTAAAACCGAGAGTGTTCTGCATGGAAGATTCCTTGGGCCATGTTTTGGTAGAAAATTCATAACTTTCTATTAAAATATCCAAAAGAGGAAATTCCAATTGCATAATTCAGCCAAGATGCTTACCTACACCATGAGAAATTCCATTATCATGATTTGGTGGATACAATTTAATAAACCCATGATGGTGCATGAGTGTAATTTTTTATTGTATTTTCTTATGAATTTTTGCCTATAAATAGAGGCATTTGTAAGGAAGGAAGATACAACTTTGAAGAGAGAATTAGCTTGTGATTCTCTCCAACTTTCTCCTCAATAAAATTCTCTTCATCAATTGTTCTTAGTTCTAACTTGAGAGCTCTTAGTTTCTCATATTCCGGCGGAAGTAAAAACCTAAATTTAGGTTCGAATAATTAATCGACGATACTTCGGCCGTGAATATGATTAGCGGAGCATTTCTTCGCTAGTTTTTCTCTTTCTTTTATTTTTCATATTTGAGAAAGATAATTTCTCATATATTGTGGAGGTGATACAAGGCGAACACTCGCTAAAAAGTATTTATCCCGCATATATGAGTGATTAAACTTCTCTATTTATTTCTTAGTATTTATTTTCTTGTTTCTATATTTTTATATTATTTGTGATAGTGAAGTATAATCTATTATATTGTGGAGGTGATACAAGGTGAACACTCGCTAAAAAGTATGAAACCCACAAATATGAGTAGTTAGACTTCACTATCTAGTTCGAGGGGAACGTTGTGTTCAACTAACATGTTGTTATCTTTTCTAACTCTTTAGTAACGTTTTATCTATTCCTCCACTTCAATTTGTTGGTTTGTTATGCTTGTAAACCCGTTTTTGAGTTTATGTGATTATTGCATTCACTTTGACCAATTGAATCAATTAATCTGTAAATTCAAGTTACATGCTAGGATTGGAACTCTTGATCCGTAAATGTCATTAGATTCCAATCAAAAGTAGCAAATGAATATCGTGCATATTTATTAACAAATCAACTTAGATGCATTAATTCAAGTTTGTGAAATTATTCATCTAATTCAACTCATTCTTCTCGTTCATTTCATACTAGGTTTGCATTAAATCCTAAGAACTTGTTTAGGGTTATCCAATAGCTAGATGTTAAGTTAAAGAGCTCACTTTAATTTAATACACTTAAGGAAGAATTCGTTAATCAGAGCGCATTGATTAATTGGAGTTGATAAATTGGAGAAGGAATAGTAACACGTTGCATGGGAAAGATAAATACGAGTTGTTGACACAACCGAACCCGAGAACTAGATATTTATTTCAACTGTTTCTATTTTAATTTTATATTTTATCATTTTATTTTCGAATTTCTTTCTAATTTCTCAAAGCCCCCCTTACTATATTAATTGATAAAATCAACTAGATGAAACACCGTTCCTCGTGGGTTCGACCCTTACTTACCACTTCTACATTAATCTGTAGTTTTGAAACCGAGTAAGGAAATAAAATTAAACTTTGGCGTGCTGCGACAAACGCGCCCATGCCTCATCAACCTTTGTGTGTGTGCTAAGAGCTCCATGCGTAACTAGTGTCTCTGGAATTGGTGCCACATACTAATAAGCTACCTCACCTTCATATTTTTCTACAAATGAGATTTCTTCATCCTCATCTTCAGGCTCTATTTCCCCATCATCTCTCACCAACATTGTATTCCTGTTAGGGAAATTCGGATGCAATATGCCCGAATCCTTGGCACTTGAAGTATTTAGTATCCCGGTTCCTGCTTGGTCGCTCTCCCACTTTGCCATTTCCCTTAGTATCCACCACGTACGTAGCTTTTGGTGAATCTCCTTCCCTTCCATGTAGTTCTATCATTCTTGTTGTCAACCTACTTTGACTTTCCCGGGTTATTGCTACTTCCTGTTGGGGATTTATTCCACACCCTTATCTTAAGTTTTTATCGATCTTCACTGTCTTATGGAGTAATTCAGCTATGTCCGTATAATCTTGTAATTTGGCAACATTAGCAATTTCTTGACAATACTCGAAAACCGAGCCATGGTGCCAGCCTCATCCTCCACAATGTCAACCCTAGTCATTAGAGCCTCCATTGCTTAGTAATACTCCTCCACACTTCTTCCACTTTGAGTCAAGGGCTGTAACCTCGGACAAAGGTCTCTATAGAAGTACGGTGGTACAAACCTCTTTCTCATTATTACTTTCAGCTCATCCCAAGTTCCAACGGGTCCTTCCAAATTCCTATGCCTCATGATACCTAACTGTTTCCACCAACTCAATGCATAACTTGTGAATTCCTCTACCATCAATTGTGCTTTCGTGCTTCCAGAATTTGGTGGTCGGCAAACATTAGGTCTATTTGGTACTTCCAATCAAGGTAGACTCTGAATCGGCTGATAAGTGCTCGAAAAGCACTTAAATAACTCTTCTATTTTATGTATTTGTGTATTTTATTAGTGTTATATGTTCCGTTTTATGTGTTTTTCCTTTATTGTGGTGTTTAGGGTCACAAAGAATCAAAAGGAGTCAAAATGGATGAAAATCGAATGAAAACGGAACTTGGGACCGAAATGCAAGCAAATTCAAAGATGGATGGCCTCCGATGCAATTTTATGAAAAGTTGTTTTTACAATTTTTCTTGTGCCAATATCAAAGAATATCAAAAGAGAATTTCCACATTTTTGTCGGATCCCAAATCGGAGTTTCCTAGTGAAAGTTATGGCCATTTGAAGAGAAAGGACAAAGCGTAAAAAATCAGCAGCTCGAATTTACTGCCGCAGTTCAGTAATTTGACCATAACTTTTGCTACAAAATTCGGATTGACCTGCACTTTATATTGTTGGAAAGGAAACTTAGAGGGCTACAACTTTGATGTTGACCTCTTCAAATGATTCGGATCATATCATGGTAAACAATGGGCAAAACCGAGAGTGATGTGATGGAGGATTTCTTGGGCCATGTTTTGGTAGAAAATTCATAACTTTCTATTAAAATATCAAGAGAAAAGGAAATTCCAATTGCACAATTCAGCCAAGATGCTTACCTATACCATGATACAATATTTGAACTAATGGAGCAATTTAAGATCATGATTTGGTGGTTACCAATTAGTGGAATCATAATGGAGTAGTTGTACAATTTTTTATTATGTTTTCTTGTGAAATTTTTCCTATAAATAGAGGCATTTGTAAGGAAGGAAATGCACAACTTAGTGGAAGAGAATTAGCTAGTAGTTCTCTCCAAATTTCTCTTCAATAAAATTCTCTTCTTCATTTGTTCTTAGTTTTATCTTGAAAGATTTTAGTTTTTCATATTCCGACGGAAGAAATAAAGGTTTCAATCGATCAACGATACTTCGGCTGTGAATATGATTAGCGAATCATTTCTTCGATAAGTTTCTCTTTTCCCTTTTATTTCTCTATATATTTCTTAGCATTTATTTACTTGTTTTCTATATTTTGCGTATAATCTATCATATAGTGGTGGTGATACAAAGCGAATACTCGCTAAAAAGTATGAAACTTGCGCATAAATATGAGTAGTTAGACTTTTCTATCTAGTTCGAGGGGGACGTTGTGTTCAACTAACATGTGATTATTTTTTCTAACTCTTTAGTAACGTTTTATCTATTCCTCTACTTCAATTTGTTGATTTGTTATGCTTGTAAACCCGTTTTTGAGTTTATTTGATTATTGCATTCACTTTGGCCAATTGAATCAATCAATCTTTAAATTCAAGTTACTTGCTAGGATTGGAACTTTTGATCCGTAATTATCACTAGATTCCAATCCAAAGTAGCAAATGAATATCGTGCATATTTATTAACAAATCAACTTAGATGTATTAATTCGAGTTTGTGAAATTATTCATCTAATTAAACTCATTCTTTTCGTTCATTTCACACTAGCTTTTCATTAAATCCTAAGAATTTGTTTAGGGTTATCCAATAGCTAGATGTTAAGTTAAAGAACTCACTTTAATTTAATACACTTAAGGAAGAATTCGTTAATCAGAGCTTCTTGGTTAATTGAGAGTTGATAAATTGAAGAAGGAATAGTAACACGTTGCATGGGAAAGATAAATATAAGTTGTTGACACAACCGAACCCGAGAACTAGATATTTTGTACAATTGTTTTATTTCAATCTTTTATTTTGACGTTCGATTTTCTATTTTTATTCAAATCTCACAAAACCCCCCTTTTTTCTATATTAATTGATAAAATCAACTAAATTAAGCACCGTTCCTCTTGGGTTCGACCCTTACTTACCACTTCTACATTAATTTGTAATTTTGAAACCGAGTAAGGAAATAAAATAAATTTTGGCGTACTGCGACAACACCCCCAAGTTTTTGGCGCCGTTGCCGGGGAATGGTTAACTAATTTAGTTGCTTTTATTAATTAATTTTTAAAAAAAAAAAATATTTCACTTGTATGCATAATACTCGATCTACTAATCGAATTCTTGAAAGTTTCGATCCGGAAATCGAGAAATCCATTCGAAGACGAATAAGACAAGCAAAACAAGAACAAGAAATGGCTGATAACAACAATGAAAGAACTCTTAAACAAATGGCAACTCCTGAAGTTACTCAACAACCATTGTGTATAACCTTTCCAACCGTAGAAGAAGGTAATACTTTCGGTGAAATCGGTTTGATACATCTTCTACCATCTTTTTCATGGACGATCCGTGAAGATCCGTATCGACACTTGAAAGAGTTTCATGTGGTGTGTGATAGCATGAAACCCCCAGGCATCACTGAAGAGCAAATCAAGCTCAGAGCTTTTCCATTTTCACTAAAAGATGCCGCCACAGATTGGTTATACACTTTACCACCAGGTTCAGTCACAACATGGAATCAAATGAAGCAACTTTTCCTCGAAAAGTACTTCCCAACTTCAAAGACGCAAATATCGGAAATATATCTGCAGAGTGCGCCAAAACAATGGAGAAACTCTTTATGAGTATTGGGAGGCGTTTCAAAAACCTCATTGCAAGCTGCCCGCATCACCAAATCAGTGAAAACCTCCTAGTGCAATACTTCTATGAAAGCTTATGTCAATCAGACAGAAAAATGGTTGATGGTGCTAGTGGAGGAGCTCTGATGAACAAAACCCCTGCTGAAGCAAGAACATTGATTTCAAACATAGCTGAGAACACTCAACAATTGATGCAGGCCAGGAAGCGAACATTGAAGAGTAAATGAGGTGAGTAACTCCAATGTTGAAAACCAACTCTCTGAACTAACCTATTTTCTCAAACAAATTTTTGTAGGAAACAATCCACAAGTCAAAGCATGTGGCATATGCACAAACCTAGGACATCTTACAGATGCTTGTCCTGTTCTGCAAATGGATAACAATGAACAAGTGAATTCAGCAAGCAATTTTCCATTCCCAAGGCAACAAAGTAAAATCCATACTCAAACACCTATAATCCAGGATGGCGAGATCACCTAATCGAGTTATGGAACCAACAAACCCCGAGGATTCTTCCCTAACAAACCTCAAGGCCAATTCCAGCAACAAGGAAATTTTCAACCCCAAGGGCAATTTCAACAAAAACCTCAACAATCAGGTATGTCTCTCGAGGATATGGTGAAAACATTAGCAACTAACACTGTGAAATTTCAACAGGATTCCAAATCGAGCATTCAAAACTTGGAAAACGGATGAGTCAATTGGCAACCGCCATCAATCATTTGGAAGCACAATCTGGAGGGAAGTTACCATCTCAACCTGAGGTAAATCCAAAGAATGTTAGTGCCATAACCTTAATGAGTGGAAAAGAGATCGAAAACCCTCACAAAGAAGTTCCCACACATGAAGATAAAGAAGAAAAGTTTGAAAAGGAGGCAAGTCCTAACTCTCATATCATTGTTAAAACAACTCCTCCCCCTTTCCCTAGTAGATTAACGAAAACCAACAAAGATGACAAGGAGAAAGAAATTTTGGACACATTTAGGAGAATAGAAATCAACATTCCATTGTTAGATGCAATCAAGCAAATCCCACGCTATGCTAAGTTTTTAAAAGATCTTTGCACTAATAAGAGGAAATTGAAAGAAAATGAAATAATAAAAATGGGAGAAACCGTTTCAGCAGTATTCCAGAAAAAGTTGCCTCCAAAATGCAAAGACCCGGGTATGTTCACTATCCCTTGCACTATAGGCAATCACCACATTGACAAAGCACTTATAGATTTAGGAGCATCCATAAATGTCATGCCTAGATCCTTGTATGCTTCACTAAATTTAGGAAAACCGAAAGAAACTCACGTAATTGTACAACTAGCTGATCGTACCAATGCATACCCGGATGAGATGTGCTAGTAAAAATAAATGGTTTAGTTTTCCCTGTTGATTTTTACGTGCTTGATATGGCTGATGAACATTCACCTCACCCTACACCTATCATATTGGGACGTCCATTTCTTTACACTTCTCACACTAAAATTGATGCCTATGAGGGTACACTATCCATGGAATTTGATGAGGAAAAAGTGAACTTTAATATTTTTGATGGTTCATTGCGCCCTAATAACGCTTGTTCTGCCTTTGAAATTAATTCGACTAACCCTTTTGTGCAAGAAATGTGTAAATTGAATTGCAAAGCGAGCGTGCCACATAAAATGGAGTCAAAGCACAATTACCTTATCTCAAAGAAGGAAGCCATCGGAACGGAGAACCAAAAGATTGGACAAGAATTCAAGGTGGACCGCCAAGAAATCAAGACATTCGGAGGAAACTGTCAAAGACAAAATGGAGCTGCAATGGATTTGAGAAACCCTACTTGACAAATAGGAACTATGTCGAGCTAACGACTTTAAACAAAAGCGCTCTTGGGAGGCAACCCAAGCATTTTCTTCTCATTTTTAGTTTTCTTTTGGTATTTTTATTATTTTTGTTTTTTTTCTCCGTCTTTTTTATCTAACGTACTAAGGAAGATGTTGCCTTGTAACTGTAGAAGGAAGATATCCAGAGATTCAATTATTTGGAAAGAGACATGATGGCGCACAAATCGGTGATTAGCAATAGTTATTGATAACGTGTGGGGATTAATTATTGATAATGGACAATTTGCCAATGCGTCTTCTCGGATACTCCTCCCATCGTACTCTTTCCAGCACACTCTACATGCATGGTTATCGGTTGAAACAGTGCTTATTTGACTATAAATCGAGATCATTCTCCACTTGAAACCACAACCACAATTTCAATTACTCTGTGAGTGCTCCTTTCTAGCAGTGATTAGGTAATTTTCTTCTCTTCTTGATTTTTTTTTCTTATTCTTCCTCTTTTCTTCTTATTTGTTTTTCTTATAGCATGGATGTGTGTGATATTTTTGTATATATATGTCTTTTCCTTATATTAATTGATTATGTAATTCAAATTTTCTTATTTTTTTTCCTTCTTCAATATCTGTGAAAATATGGGAGAGTGTGATAATCTACTATACTTATTGATTTTGATGGTTTTAATCGTATTTCTTCAGTGTTTCTTTTTCTCTCGTGTGTTACGTAACTAAAAAAAAAAAAAATTTATAGTCGAGCAAACGACTATAAACAAATGCGCTACTTAGGAGGCAACCTAAGCACTCTCTTTTCTTCTACTTCTCCAAAACACTTGAATTTTCAATGGATAACAAATTTTTCAAAATCCACAAATATTATCCGTCATTGCCTTTGAATGCTTTGAAAGAGATTTACTATTCTAGAGTAGGACGGTTAAAAATGTTGATGGAAAAGGAAATGCCTGAGGATATCCGTTGGTTGATTGAAGCAAAGGTCCGATTAGGAGGTGAAATGCCAGCTTTAAGTACTAAATATGCACCAGGGTTAGGCAAAAGTAATTTTGCCAAGAAACGAAGAGCAAAAAGAATGAATGTGTGCTACAAATGTGCTAGATGGCCTTATAAATGCACTCGATGGACCTGCAAATCAGGTAATAGTTCCATTGGATTTGTGTCCACAAATCGAGAAGATAAAATATGTTTCATTAAGGATGCCATGAGTAAGGAGTCTTTGGATGATATCCATCAAACTCTTGAGACGCATCCTAGTGGAATGGTGCAAATTGAACTTCTCAATTTGTGGAGTGAATTTAAAAAGGAACAAGAACGATATAGTCTTGGGAATCTGACTTTAAAAGACCCTGTTTGCCAGTCTATAAGAAAACTGGATGGGAAGCCTATCCATGACTCATAGAAGGCGTTTAAGCCATTTCTGGACGTAAAACCAGAGGAAGATGTGAACCACAATCACAACTACGTGTACATATTGTTATTTTTAATTGTTTTTGTGTTCTCGTGTCAGTTTTTAGTGTGCAAAATCGACAACCTATGGAGGCTACTACTTCTGCTGGAACTGGGAGTTCAAAGAAGGACATTGAGGGTCATAAGTCTCTTTGGTGGAATCAATGCAGGACAACCAACGCTTCTAGCACCAGATGGTCGAAGTTGGAGCAGTGATTTGGAGATCGAAAGGGCAAGATAATATACGGAGGAGGTTACCATGGGTGATAGGGTGTGCCGTTCAATCTGCGTGCGTATGAGGATCAGCATTGATTGGTATTCTTGTGCCACATCTAAAAGCAGTGTATGGTAGAACCATCGGCGTTGAGGTAAAGGCTAAATGGTTGTTTGAACGCTTAACACTGATGATAATGCATTCGGATGCTTTTATCGTATTACCAGGGGGTTTTGAAACTTTGGAACATATTTTTGCATAATTTCTTGGGCCACGTTGAATCTACACTCTAAGCCAATTGGTCTTTTAAACATTCAAAACCATTTCAATGGTTTATTGGCATTTCTCGAATTTTTAGCTCATCAAAAGCTGATTTCTCCTAATACTTTAAAAATGATTTTTATTATACCATCAATTGAGGAATTATTGGAGAAATTAGAATCTTATGTACCACAAATGCATGTAGAAGTGCTGTCATCAATTGGCGAAGGAATTAAGCGAAAGAAAAAGAGATCCGAATGAATTGGATTTAGAGTTAAGGTTATGAATATGGAATAGCTAACCGGATGGTAGAATACGGAGTTAACTCTGGAAACACATCTGTGTTACGCTCTGGAATAAACAAAAAAAAAAAGAAAAAAAATACCTTGGATACTGGTTTATGTATCCCGCCCAAAGGCGTTAAACTGGTCTTTTTCAGTAGACCTTAAAGAACTATATTCTCTTCTATTAACCTTCTTCTTTCAAGTCTTTTGCAGATACCTCAAAGTACACTGAATTTTAATTTCTTTCTATGGCATCCCCTCTACGTATTGTTGCTCTTCTACAAGTACTCGACTCTTTCTCTATCCCTCTTGATATCAAGATTCAGATTGTTCGACTTGTTGACAAGTATGAGCGTTCCCTTTGGAACGTCATAGCTTTTGGGGCAGGGTCATCCGAATCTGCTCGCAAACGACGTGCTAAGCACCTTAAAAGTTGCTTTAAATGTGGAAAGCTATTAGAGGGACCTCATTGTACTCGAAATCAAATTTATTCACAATATAGACATGTTGTTTTCTTCAAGGATGGACCGATTAGGTGTAGCGCCGAAAAGTCTATCAGGAGAAACAGCCAGCTCGCAATCAGTGTGAGAGAGTTTGATAATTTGTTGGAACAACGACAACGTCTGTTGGAAACCAAACTCGATGGCCTAACAATTGAGCAGCAACTTTTTGAGCGTGATCATTAGCACCCATCCGAAGATGTAAAACTACATCTCATTCGTTTGAGAAGTGTCTGAGTTGGACGTTCTGCTCTAAACGTTCTCCCATTTGTTGGTTCTTGTGGGGCTGTTCTTTATTAAATGGTAAACATACCTATGTGTCATGTGGCGATATAGAGGACATTTTCATTAAGGTTGGTTGTCAAACTGTTTTGTAGAGAGTATGCTGATTCAGATAGTTTCCATGCGGATCAGACTTGATGGAATCATATCATTAATGTGATGTGAATACTACTGCAAGATGTTCAGAGGGTTGTCAACTCCCAAAGTCGCTTTGTATATAAATTTCTCTTCATCACAAAACAAAAAAAAAAAACCAAAATATTTTCAGCTGTTGTTTTTCTTGTTTTGTAAATATGTTGATTGCAGGTCTCTTACTCTTGGATTGTCGAAGTATTCCTCAGAAGTGCTACATTGTGCAACCACCATCCCCAAATCGGCACGACTCATTGCTTACCATAGGGGAGTTTCTATTTCTTCTCTTTTTCATGTGTTCTATATTTCTACATTGGGGACAATGTAGAATTTAAGTGTGGGGGAGTGGCATATTGTGATCTACGTGTGATTTTTTTTATTTGTGTCGATGATTTTGCATGAGATAGCAACTTTTGAATATGATTGAGCTTAATTTGTGTGACTTAGCTGAAACTACAAGATCTCGAAAAAAAACTGTGTTCTGTTCTTCTCCAAGCACATTTGGAAAATTTATCTCGAGCACATTTACTGGGTAATTTACTATCATTCTCTGGAACACAAATTGAAGGTTGAAAATGTTGATTTTTTCTAACTTTCTAGACCATAGTAAACAAACTTTTTCTTTTCTTTTTCTATCCATTCGTCCTGCTCAAAGTAACCTGGAAACATCGATTGTTAGTAAGGTGAAGTTATAATCGCATGGTATCTGTTTTTTTTTAATGTGTATTTTATTGATAGAGTTTAAAAAGTTTGGAAAAAGCATTGACCTATGCTGAGAATGAATTTTACTTTTATGTTCGAAATAAGGAGAGGGACCACAGGAAAGAGCTACCTACCTCAGAGTGTGAAGCCGTCACCTCGAATGGGTGAAGAAGGTTGCCTCCAATGAAAGGGGTTTAGTGTGAAAGTTACCTGTAGGGTAAAAGCTGAAAAGAAAATTGCAAAACTCTTCTTCTTCTTCTTTTTCTTCTTCATCAAAAAAAAAAAAATCGCAAGAAATGTGATAGCTACCCAAGTGTGAAGTTAGATAAATAAATTTTCTCAATGGTTTGAAGTGCTCAATCCAAACACTCTTTAAATTGAAGACATATTTGCTATAAAACACCTGCCATGCCCTTTTTTTTTCTTTGCAGGTGCTAATAGCTTGATGATTTTTGGTGAGCAGTAATTTTTAGGATCCATGGGAATCATTGTAAAATAAGAGTGGGATCACGAGAGATGAAAGGAAATATTTGACTATTTGGTCGATTTGGATAGATCATCGTAAGCTTTCATTTGGTTCGAGTTAGTGATGGGATGATAACCTCAATTGCACACACTCACAAGCCATTGTGTATTTGAGAAGAAAGTGAAATTTTCATGGTTCGGGAGAATATTTATTAAGCAAGTCATTATCTGTAGTTGGATTTCAATGTTTAAAGTTGTTTATCTCATATAAAATCAGTGTGTTGTTTGGTATCATATGGGTTGTTGTTCGAGGGCGAACAACAGTCTAAGTGTGGGGGAGTTTGATAAGTGCTCGAAAAGCACTTAAATAACTTTTCTATTTTATGTATTTGTATATTTTATTAGTGTTATATGTTCCGTTTTATGTGTTTTTCCTTTATTGTGGTGTTTAGGGTCACAAAGTATCAAAAGGAGTAAAAATAGATGAAAATCGAATGAAAACGGAACTTGGGACCGAAATGCAAGCAAATTCAAAGATGGATGGCCTCCGATGCAATTTTATGAAAAGTTGTTTTTACAATTTTTCTTATGCCAATATCAAAGAATATCAAAAGAGGATTTCCACATTTTTGTCGGATCCCAAATCGGAGTTTCCTAGTGAAAGTTATGGCCATTTGAAGAGAAAGGACAAAGCGTAAAAAATCAGCAGCTCGAATTTACTACCGCAGTTCAGTAATTTGACAATAACTTTTGCTACAAAATTAGGATTGACCTGCACTTTATATTGTTGGAAAGGACACTCAGAGGGCTACAACTTTGATGTTGACTTCTTCAAATGATTCGGATCATATCATGGTCAAAAATGGGAAAAACTGAGAGTGATGTGAATGGAGGATTTCTTGGGCCATGTTTTGGTAGAAAATTCATAACTTTCTATTAAAATATCAAAAAAAGGAAATTCCAATTGCACAATTCAGCCAAGATGCTTACCTATACCATGATACAATATTTGAACTAATGGAGCAATTTAAGATCATGATTTGGTGGTTACCAATTAGTGGAATCATAATAGAGTAGTTGTATAATTTTTTATTATGTTTTCTTGTGAAATTTTGCCTATAAATAGAGGCATTTGTAAGGAAGGAAATGCACAACTTAGTGGAAGAGAATTAGCTAGTAGTTCTCTCCAAATTTCTCTTCAATAAAATTTTCTTCTTTATTTGTTCTTAGTTTTAGCTTGAAAGATCTTAGTTTTTCATATTCCGGCGGAAGAAATAAAGGCTTCAATCGATCAACGATATTTCGGCTGTGAATATGATTAGCGAATCATTTCTTCGATAAGTTTCTCTTTTCCCTTTTATTTCTCTATTTATTTCTTAGCATTTGTTTACTTGTTTTCTATATTTTGCGTATAATCTATCATATAGTGGTGGTGATACAAAGCGAACACTCGCTAAAAAGTATGAAACCCCGCAAATGTGAGTAGTTAGACTTTTCTATCTAGTTTGTGGGGGCCGTTGTGTTCAACTAACATGTGGTTATCTTTTCTAACTATTTAGTAACGTTTTATTAATTCCTCTACTTCAATTTGTTGATTTGTTATGCTTGTAAACCCGTTTTTGAGTTTATTTGATTATTGCATTCACTTTGGCCAATTGAATCAATCAATCTTTAAATTAAAGTTACTTGATAAGATTGGAACTTTTGATCCGTAATTATCACTAGATTCCAATCCAAAGTAGCAAATGAATATCGTGCATATTTATTAACAAATTAACTTGGATGTATTAATTCGAGTTTGTAAAATTATTCATCTAATTCAACTCATTCTTCTCGTTCATTTCAAACTAGCTTTGCATTAAATCCTAAGAATTTGTTTAGGGTTATCCAATAGCTAGATGTTAAGTTAAAGAACTCACTTTAATTTAATACATTTAAGGAAGAATTCGTTAATCAGAGCTTCTTGGTTAATTGAGAGTTGATAAATTGAAGAAGGAATAGTAACACGTTGTATGGGAAAGATAAATATAAGTTGTTAACACAACCGAACCCGAGAACTAGATATTTTTTACAATTGTTTTATTTCAATCTTTTATTTTGACGTTCGATTTTATATTTTTATTCAAATATCACAAAACCCCCCTTTTTCTATATTAATTGATAAAATCAACTAGATTAAGCACCGTTCCTCTTGGGTTCGACCCTTACTTACCACTTCTACATTAATTTGTAGTTTTGAAACCGAGTAAGGAAATAAAATAAATTTTGGCGTACTGCGACAACACGCTCATCGGCCTTACCCTGAAACTTAGGGACTTCATTCTTTACATTTTTAGCATCCATCTCATCTTCGTTTCTCCCACTCCCATCTCTTCCTCCCTTATATTCTTTCTCATAATTGTCCTTATCTCGTTTATCCATCCTAGATCTTTGACTTGGATCTTGCTGCCTTCCATCTCTTCCATTCGGTCCTCTATGAAGAACCTCTAACCAGGCTACCCCCGTGAGTGATTCCTCAACCGTGGCTCTCAACTGTTGCTTTTGCTAAAACAATTGGTGATTTTTTTTTTGCGAGTAGCCTCCTCAAATCTTCCACAGTGACATCATTGCAATCTTGAGATGTAGTAGATTTCTCATCAGACATGGTGTGTACTAATGTGTAAAGGTGTCCTCGCGTGTTTTATCGCTCACGTATTACTCAAATTTTGCTTTTACCCGATAATAGTCTCACTCACTCTGCCTTGTACCACTCAATCTCTCAATTTTTGTTACAAAATGAACAAAGCGAACTAAATCTAAGCGAGATAACCTTGCTTAGCGCAACCTGCTATTGATAGCTTGACCCTAAAGATTTTTACAACAAACTTCAAACAAATAAGGTCTAGTCAGTATATTTGTCTAAACTCGTGCAATTAATAAAAACTTGAATTCTCTTCCTTTCTTTTTTTTTGGTTTGCTCGATTTTCTTTTTTTTTCATTTTTTTAAACTTTAACACAAAAATTAAATAGCAAGAAGACTCCAAAAATGAGAACAAACACGATCTAGATCTCAAAACAATGAAAAAGACAAACTAGATATAAAAGGATAGTTACTGGAAATTAGAGCTTGGGCTCTGATACCCACTGATCGGAACTACGTTGGAGTGGTGCCAACGTAACCCACCGAGACTAGATCTGACCCTAGAAAAGCTAATTACTTTGGAAAATTTGATCGATAGCCTATTGATCTCCAACTCACGACTGGGCAACAATTGGTATATTAAACCAATCACCTCCACAAATGCAGATCTGGCAACTAATATGAGTGAACACCACAAGAGATGATCACGCTCTTGATAAGTTCGCGAGTGTTCGAGAAGAACAAAGAATTTGAGACAATAAACTCACAACCACTCAATTTCATTCAATGACTTCAAAAGTTGTTTTTACAATGAATAGGGTGGGTACTTATAGTACTACATACCCATGAAAGTTAGACAACACGAAAATGCCAAAAAACTCGGAGATATAAGTAAATATAGCAAAAATCAAGCTCTAAATGGAAAAAGGAAACAAAAAATGCACATGCCAGAATTTGGCCAATGCGGTCGTGCATGTAACCGCATGCTTGTAATACTGGGAACCGTAATTATCTTGGTTACGGTAGTAACCAAGCCTTGGGTGAAAATTACTTCAACTTCATTTTTGTACCATGCGGTCGTGGGTGCTACCGCATGGTTTTAATAGTTTTTCCAAAGTTTCAATTTGGTCCCTAAACTCTTCTTTTGTTCAATTTTGACCCCTAGGGTTCACATTTTTCACACTTTCAATCCATAAGCTTGAAACATTGATCTCTTTTGGCTCTTTCACTTTTAAACCTTCTTCCAAGCTCCAAGATATCTCTTTAGTGGAGTTTTGTCATATCTCTTGAATCAATCCCGCCATTGCTAGGTTAATTCTCTTTGCACGAGCTCTCATGATCGGTCCAACTAGTATGTGGAGTAGATCAACCGACGCTGACTTAGCTTAGATCATATAAAAATGTACTATATGGCATGCAGCCTCCTATATACTTCTGACGGGTAATCTGCTTCAACTCAAATTTGTTCAAATTGATGCCTACTTGTCTTATTAAAGGTGAGACCATCTTTCATTACTCGGTTTCCTATCAATTTGCAAAAAGTGTGTGGAAGAAGTTGAGATTTGGGGTGATTATAGATCATGGTAACAGCATCAAGAATTGGGTTACTTTGATGTTCTCTAGGTTGGATTATGACAATACAAAAGTTCTCGTCACAATTTAGTGGGCTCTTTGGCACAATCGTAATGAAGAGGTGTGGAAAGCCACATCTTATATGGTCGGAAAAGTTGTAGAGTTTGCTCGATTCTTTTTGCTCCAATGGATGCAAGCTAATCACTCTTCGGGATGCTCACCTCATACCCCGATTTATGCCCCTTACTACACTGGTGTAAACCAACTCTTGGTTCCATCAAAATCAATGTAGATGCAACAGTTTTCTAGCACCAAAATCGCATAGGTCTTAAGATGATTATGAGAAATCATTCGGCCTAATTCTTAGAGCTTGAACGATTATTTGTGATGGCCTATATGATTTGCATACAGCTGAACTTTTGGGAGTTCGAGAAGCTCTCAATTGGGTTAAGTAACAAAATCTTCATAATGTTATCAATAAGTCTGTGTTGGACTGGTTTTCTTTAGCCTTGTATAGCAATGAAGTGGACATATCATATTTTGGTGCTATTGTAGAATATGGCAAGATCACTACGTCTGGTTTAAACAATATTACTTTTTCTTGTGCTAGGAGAACTGCAAATGAGGCAACACATAGACTTAATAGAATGGGTAGTTCTCTTTTTGTTTCTATTGATTGGTTATCTTTCTCTCCTTGTACTTTCACCGGATGCTTTAAATGAATAAATTTCATTTATTAAAAAAATGCATGCATATTTATCTTCACAGATTTCCTCATACCTTTGTCCTTTAAATTTTCTCTCTTTTGTTTTTCTATCGAATTTTGATCATGATCAATAATGTAATACATTATGAATATGTTTGATAGAGATTATTGAAAAACTAATTTTTGGATGTGGTTAAGGAGTATAGAAATATATTTAAAAAATATAAGCAGTTTTCAAATTACTATAATGAGTTGTTAAAAGTAATGAGATAAAAAAAAAATGATATTTTGTTTAATGAACTAATCAAGCTCTAACTAATTATCCAAAAAAGCAAATAATAATTATTACCTTCATTCAATAAATATAGCTCATTTTCATTTTCACAAAGATTAAGAAAAATGCAATTGATAATTTTTGAAAAGTAAAATGTAAAATTATTTTTCTAATATGTCCTTTCATTTATTAGATGTTTTATTTCAACTAATCTATTTTAATGATAATAATGTATATTAAATGAGGGTATATAAGATAATTAATGTTTTAGCGACATCTATAAAAGGAATGTAACCTATATATTGTGACAGATGAAAAAGGAAACTTACTCTATCTTTGTGGGGCCATGTTAGTATAAAGGGGACGGTTATATGAACCAACATTTTTGACAAATAATGTTAACAAATCATCACCTTTCATCTTAAATAAATCAATGGTTAAGATCTACTTCGCTAAATTCATTTATACTTTTAACACACGCTCTCTTTCTAAACAAATAAGTTTTACCAATTCATCAAAACTAACCACTGCTTGCCGCCTACAATGACAATGCCGCCTACATCCTTCCACCTCTAAGCATGAAGTGTCGAAATTTCACAGTACTTTTTGTATATCTCCCACTCAATGTGTACATTTTATCGTCCACAAATCTCATAAGCAATGGAAAAATCTTCTAAAATGCAGGATTAATTGATAGATTCTTCACCTGTGCCCAAAGCACGTTTCAAATTGGATAATTCCAATGGGATATGTAATAATAGATCTACTCAAAATGAAAAGGATTGGTCTTCAATAACTTTGAATCAAATTTGGGAAGAATTTATGATGTGATCCATGGGAGCTCAATGCCGAATAACTCACTTCGAGTTCCAATTAGACCGATCACATGAGCCCAAGCTACCAAATTAAAGATAGCAATGGCGGGATTGATTGAAGAAATATGGCAATACCCTCCTAAAGGGTCATCTCAAGGCTTGGAATGTAGATTGTGGGCTAAAAACGAGAAAGATCTCATTTTGGTGATCAATAGGGGCCAAAAAGCTACAAAGGCGGGGTTACAACTGTAACCCCTAGAAATTACAGCCGTAACCAGCAGAATGGAGCAAAACCTATAGAGTCAAGTTTTACGGCTGTAAAAGTGATGAATTACAGCCATAACCTAAATATTTAGGGCCGTAAACCCACCAAAATCAAGTTTTGGTCAGTTTCACCTGAGAGCGAGTTACGGCCGTAACTTTAGGGACTTACAGCCGTAACTTTAGTATTTCCTATTTTCAGCTAAGGAAGCAAGTGACTTGCTATTTTAGGTCAAATAAGGCTCATTTCTCTTCATTGTAAGACATGTTAGAACTTGAATGAAACTTGTTAAGTCCAGAACTCTACTCCTATTTTCTTTATTCTTTGAACAACTTAAACTTATCAAGAACTTGATCACGTTTTGGGGTATTCACCACTGTTAGTTGTCAGCTCCTCATCACTGGAGGTAATTGGTTTAATATACCAGTTATTTCCATGTCATGAGTCAAAGGTCAATAGTTAACGGATCAACTAGTCGGATTTTTAGATTTTTGGATTAGTTATAATCTCGTGTAGGTTGCATTAATACCGTTCTAATGTGGTTTACATCAGTTAGTATCAGAGCTCAGATTCTAAGCATCCGATATTATATCTATATTTTTTATTGTCTTTGTTTTGATCTATAGATTGTTAGAACTTCTTGTTGATATTGATCTAGTGATCTTTTGATGGTGTTGTTGTCGGGAAAAAAAAGAGAAAGAGAGAGAAGAGGGGCTTGAAAATTATTTTAAAAAGAGAGAGTGGGAAGCTCAAAACATCAAGGAAAAAATGAATCACAGTGTTGTTGAACGAGTGATAGTCCAAACTGTGGGCCACACTTAGTGTTGTTATTTGTATTGTTTACTTGAGATTGTGATTGTGAGTTGTTGCTTGGGATTATTTTCATATTTTTACTCACAATTGACATTAACTGTGGATTAGGTTGAGCAAGAGTTGTTCTATTTAGATTTAGTTCGTCTAGTTCTTGAGTTCAAAGAATTGTGGTAGAACGAGTGGTTGATCTAAACTTATCCTATACTATTAAGTCCATCAAGATTAATTCGAACTCATTATTACTGGTAAATATTTTGTCATTGCAAAGTACAATAGTGAATAAAGGTCATTCTTCTACAGGGATTGAGATAGTATATCAATTGCTTGAAATAGTTTTGGGGGTGATTTGTTTTGTTTGATTAAGGCAAATAAATGAAGAGTAACAATAAATAGAAGATGATTAAGAAATCAGTACCCAATTCTAGACATTAGATCATATTTTATAAACAAAGTTATTTCATTTATCAAAACTAATTGTAATAACCTTCGAAAAGCACATAAGTTCGGCCAATTAGTAATTGTTATTATTTAGTTGTCGGATAAAATATGCTCTTTACGCAATCTCTATCCAATTAGTAAAATAGAATAAGCACTCTAAATTTAATTAATGGGCGATAGAATTTTAACAATGGATTATTTAAGGTAACAAACTCATAAGCTCGATTTTTTTAAACATATGCTATATTCACATGTAAAGGTTAAATTGCATTGTTACTAGTCATTTAGAAAACTTAACGATTACATATTAAGACTCCAAATGTAACATTAATCATTCTAACTCCATTACTTATTAAGCCATTTAAGTAGCAAAGAAAGAATAATATGAAATTAAATCAATGAAATGTAGACACAAATAAGTTTGATAAACAAAATGAACTTTTACTTGAAAATCAATGATTCATGTCTAAAGTTTCAACATCGTCCTTAATCAAAAGAAGAGTAGCTAGACATATTGCAAATAAACTCAAAACAAAATCCTAAAAATAACATGATGAAACTTAAAGAGATGAAGAGAAAGAAAAGCTTAGGATTGTTGGTTGGAAGACAAGTTCCCCCAATGTTATCCTATCCACTCTTCTACATTTCTTTTTCAAACAAAAGTTATAACTAAAATATAAAACATACAAGATAAGAAATGAAGCTATGAATTGGTGTCTTTTGGAGTCTTTGGCCTTGTGCTTTTATAGGAATCAAAAGCATCTTCACTATTTTATTTTCACATGCCTTTTACCCAATTTCACATGGCTTTTACCCAATTTCTCTACCAAATACTTGAGTCCTCCACCAAGCTAAAATACGTTATTTTATCTCTTAAATGCTTCTTGAATGACCTAAATTGAATTTTTAAGGCCAAGTTATGACTTTTGTAGCTAAAGATGGCAATGGATGCCTTAGTTGCAAAATATGTTGTCTCCAAACCCAATTTTCGTTCATTTTTCCATTGAATTCGACTTTAGAGCCAGATAACATTTGTAGACAATTGGGTTAACTTTTCCAACCGTTTTTGAATTAGGTGATTTCGACAGTTAGAGCTTAACCTATGCTCAAAATACCTAGCTCAAAATACCCTAGCGCGTCAGCGAATCCGAGTTGCTAATTTTTTTGCATTGCTCCAAAATGTGAAAAATACATCATACAAATACTCATACAAAATGTATACATATCTTATGTTATTATTTCTTATCTTTTAACTCTAAGATATGTATTTTATATAGTTGGCTCATATGAGTAAATATCTGACGATTTTTTAATACAATAAACACAAAAAGATTAAAACACAAGGGGAAAAGAATATAAAATATACGTTAATTAATCACACATCAGTGGTAAAAGGCAGAGAGGTGAGATTATTATCAAGTAAAAGTCGGATTGTGTGAGAAAACACGAGTGATATAAACACGTGAGAACACTACCACACATTTGAGAACACGATTTCTAAAATTAACTCCACTGCAGGTTAGAACACAATACGACAGCGATAAATAAATTGAGGAAAATATTGCGAGAGAATAATCAATGGTTGGAGGTATATATAGTCAATTTGGGTGTAATGTTAGCTCGACTAGAGGTCCAACAGGGATGACCACATGATATAGATGTTAGTGTTGGATTTAGGGTTGATGAAAGAGATGAGAAATATAGGAGATATTGAATGGGAGATAAAGAGAAGGTAACGTTGAGGCAAAAATGAGGATGAGGATAATATTAAGAATGTGAAGATCCAAGTGCCTACATTTCAAGGCAACATAGATCCGGATGCTTATCACAATTGGGAAAGTCGAATAGACATTATGTTCCAATTTCACCGAATTCCAGAGGTACGAAGGGTACCTTTGATAGTTAAGGAATTCATGGGTTATGCATTGAGTTGGTGGAAACAATTAACAACCTCTAGGCGAAGAAACTTGGGAGATCTCGTCGATACTTGGGAAGTGTTAAAGGCTACTATGAGGAGGAGATTCATCCCAACACATTACTATAGGAAATTGTATAAAATATTACAAACTTGTAGTCAAGGAGGACGATTCGTGGAAGATTATTATCAACAGAATGTGGCTCTTATGACTAGAGCTAATATGGTCGAAGAGGAGGAAGCTACCATGGCAAAGGTTTTGAGTGGTTTGAATAGGAAATTACTAAACTGCACTGAGCTCCAAGATTATGCCAATCTTCAAGAGTTATTGCACAAAGCCATGAAAGTCGAGAAGCAGCTTAAAAGGAAAAGTTTAAGCAAATCTCAAATCGGTGGTGGTAGTAACTTTGGCAAATCCAAATGGACCGACAACAAGAATGACAAGGCACCTTGGAAAAGAAAGAGTGATCCACCCAAGGTGACACCGATTGTTGATGATAAGGACAAGGGCAGATAGGAGTTCTACCGGTCTGAAATCGAGACATATGATGTTTCAAATGTCAACAGATCAGACATATTTTATCCAAGTGTTCTGATAGGCGTACTATATTGGTACAAAACGATTGAGGGATGGAAAATGAAGACGAGAATGAAGAAAGTTGCCAACATTAAGGAAGAAGAAGATGTAGAGACGATCTAGCCTTTTGTTGCTACCACCCTCATGCCTTTAGTTACAAGGCTAGCTCTTAATAAACAAGCAATGGTAGATAGGATGGCACCCCAAAGAAACAATATCTTTAATACCCGATGCTTGTGAACAAAAGCCTTATAGTGTTATCATTGATGGGGGTAGTTGTACCAATGTGGCTATCACTATATTTGCTGAAAAATTGGGATTGCCTTTAATAAAACACTCGAAACCGTAAACAAATTGCAATGGTTTAGTCATTAAAGAGAGGTTAGGGTGAATAAGCAAGTGGTAGTGCCTCTATCCATTAGACATTATTTTTATAAGGCAGTTTGTGATGTGGTTCCAATGCAGGCCACCCATATATTGTTGGCTAGGCCTTGGCAATACGATCGAAATGAATTGTATGATGGGTATAAAAACTGCTATAGCTTCAAGATAAATGGGAGACTTGTTATACTTGCTCCTTTAACTTCACAGCAAATTTATAAAGATCAAATGAAGCTAAAGAGTGAGACTAAAGAGAGAGAAAAGAGAGAAATAGAAAAAGGAAAGTTCAGTGGAAACACAAAAGAGAAAGTAAAAGGGAAGCTGAGTAAGAAAAATGAGAGGGTAAAAAGAAAGAGTGCTTCTTTGCAAAAAGGAGAGAAATTTCGCGAGCCCTTTTTGGAAAACCAATCGCTTGTGTTGTTGGTGTACAAGGAATCTCACCTTGTGCTTAACTCCAATCGTGATTTCCTCCCTAGTTTGATTAATTCTTTCTTGTGGGAATTTGAAGACATTCTACCGGAAGAGTTGCCAAGTGCGTTATCACCAAGCATCAAATTAACTTGGTACCCGCAACTGCAATTCCAAACCGACCCGCGTATTGAAGTAATCCCAACGAAATGAAGGAATTACAATGCCAAGTGGAAGATTTAATGAGCAAAGGTTACATCCGGGAGAGCATGAGCCCTCATGCAGTACTAGTGTTACTAGTGCCAAAGAAAGATGGCTCATGGATAATGTATGTTGATGCCGAGCCATCAACAATATCATGGTAAAGTATCATCACCCTATCTTTATATTAGATAATATCCTAGATAAATTGCATGGTGCTAATGTTTTTAGCAAGATTGATTTTAAAAGTAGTTATCATCACATTAAAATGAAAGAGGAGGATGAGTGGAAAATTGCATTCAAAACTAAGTATGGTTTATACGAATGGATGGTTATGCCATTTGGATTGCCAAATGCACGTAGTACTTTCATGTGCCTAATGAATCATATTTTACGTGCTTTTATTGGTAAATTTGTCGTGGTGTATTTTGATGACATCTTGATTTATAGCCAAGGTTTAAAAACTCATGTTGATTGTAATGCCCCGCTCAAAGTCGACCCGACATAATGTATACGTGTATGATGTGTTTATGAAATATTTGGGAATGTATGAGACATGTAAAGTCGAGCTTGCCACGTCGAAATGATGAAAACGAAATTTCAACAAAAGCGGATTCTACGTAAATGTAAGGATTAAGGCCGTAAATGTCGGATCTGGTAGTAAGAGTCAGTGTTCTGATTAAGTAAAAAGTATGGTTCTGACGTAAATTGTGAGCAGTGGAAAATGTCCAAAAGTTTGAGAGAGCAAATTACGGTCGTATGTTCAAGATCTGCAGTATGATTTGGAGTTCTGGCCAGTAAGGATATGGTGTTATGGCCGTAAGTAAGGGGTTCTGGCGTAAATGTGTAAATTCTGGCCGTAATTTTATGTCGGCAGAAGTGTTATTTTAGAAGATTCTAGCCATTTCTTGGTCATTTCTCCACCAAGCTCGACTCTAACTCTCCCAAAACCCTTCCAAGTCCCTCATGAAGCTATGTGATCATCCCAAAACACTCTCTATGATCTATGTAATACTTGTGTAAGCTATGATTACAAGGAAGAAAGCAAAGAAAGTAAAGAAGAGGAAGAAAATGAAAAGGAAAATGAGGAAGGGGAAGAGCTTGGGTTCTCTTGTGCTTGGTTTGGTTGGTCTAAAAGGTAGGTAACAGATGTTTTATATGTTCTATGACACGATTACATGCTTAATTACGAAAGAAACAAGTTGTGAATCCGTTTTTGTTACGTATGAACTTGATGAGCATGATATATGAACTTGGCTTGGATCTATGATTATGTGATGTTGTGATAAGGATATGAACATGTCTATGTGCCCTATGTGCTTCTGTGTATATGTTGTTCGGCTATTATGAGCTAGGGACAATGTTATGTTGATGTAACGAGCCAAATGTTATACGTGCCTAATTGCCTTGTGTGATGAGTATGCTTTCGGGTTTGTATGCGTATATGGTGTGATTGCACAACGTGGGCATTATGTGAAGTTATATGCCTTGTACGTCCACGTTGGCATTCGATTTATTATAGGATATGAATGTGAATTGCCGTATATGTATGAAAGAAACACGAACGGCATGAGACGAGGAAATGGCCAAATGAGGTAATGTGTACGCACAATTATGTCATAAGCATGCATATATGACGTTGCGTATCAAGTGTTTACATATATGATATGTTTGGCCTAAATGGGAGCTACGTGCTATATGGGGCAAAGTGCTACACGATTATGTGGGAGACACCTCTTGAGCCCGTAGGAGCCACCTTTAGAGTCCCGGCCTATGTGAGCCTCGACCGAAATGGGAGCAAAGTGCTACACAAAGATGTGGGAGCCACCTCTTGAGTCCCGGCCTATGTGAAATGAGGCTATGTGTGATACATTCGATATGGCGCCATGTAAACACATTGATTACATAGCAGGGCCCATATGAAATGACACGTGCATCATTCGCATTGCATTGCACCTATTGCCTACTAACTCTTTATGACTCATTCCGTGTGTATGTGTATGTTTTGTAGGCATGATTCGTGTTCAATTATGTGGAGTTGGGCGAAAGGTCCTCGAGGCGTGTTTGATGGCGTGTTTGGGAAAGGAAGCGGAAGATCAAGCGAACCACGTATATGTTTCTCAAAACCCCTTTGAATTCCGTATTTGTGTGATAAGTTTGAAAGATTTTACAACTTAGGGTTTCATTTACGGTGTGTACACGTGTAATGTTCCCTCCCTATCCGCTGCTTTATGTTTAAGATGGTGCACGAGGCCGTATTTGTGGCCATACGATTATGAGGTCGTGCACATTTCGTTTGTTCTGTACGTATATGTATGTGTATTTGGGGAGGGACATTACATTGATCACCTTAGGCTCATTTTAGAGGCCCTAATGGAAGAGAAGTTGTTTGCTAGTGTGGCTATGAGTCAATTTTGTTTGGAGAAAATAGTGTTTCTCGGCTATATAGTGAGTGCTAATAAGGTAGAAGTAGACGAAGAAAAAATAAAAGCAATCAAAGAATGACCTACATCCAAAAACATAAGTGAAGCTAGAAGTTTTCATGATTTGCCTAGTTTCTATAGGAGATTAGTGCTCAATTTTAGTACACTAGTTGTACCATTAACTGAGGTAGTCAAGAAAACTATGGGTTTTAAATGGGGTGTTGAACAAGAGCATGCTTTTCAATCGATTGAGATAAACTATGTTCTTCCTCTATGCTTGTTTTGCCCAACTTTAATAGGGTATTTTGGGATTGAATGTGATGTGTCGAGAATATGTATTGGTGTTGTTTAAATAGGGTGTTGAACAAGAGCGTGCTTTTCAATTGATTAAGAATAAACTGTGTTTTTCGGCCATGCTTGCTTTGCCAGACTTTAATAGGACTTTTCAAATTGCATGTGATGCATCGGAAATAAGTATTGGTGTTGTTTTGATGTAGGAAAGAAAGCCTATCGCTTACTTCAGTTAAAAGTTAAATAGGGCAGCACTCAACTATCCAACATATGATAAGGAGTTGTATGATTTGGTTCGAGCATTGGAAAACTGACAGCATTACTATGGCCTAAGGAGTTTGTGATTTACACAGATCATGAATCTCTAAAGCATCTCAAAGGACACGGCAAGTTGAACAAGCGACATGTAAAATTGATGGAGTTCATTGAAATATTTCCATACGTGATTAATTACAAACAAGGTAAAGAGAATGTTGTTGCTGATGCTTTATCACGCATACACTGACCACTTTGAGTACTAGATTGTTAGGATTTGAAATGGTAAAGGATTTATATGAGAACAATCCTAATTTTTCTAGTATCTTTGTTATGTGGGAAATGGAGTATTAACAAATTCTACAGGCTAGAAGGATATTTGTTTAGAGAAAACAAATTGTGTGTACCTACAAGCTCTGTTAGGGAATTGTTAGTGCTGGAAGCCTATAGTGGAGGATTGATGGGCCACTTTCGCATTCACAAGACCTTGGATGTCTCGTAAGAGCATTTGTTTTGGCTCAAAATGAAATATAACGTAGAGAGAATTTGTGCCAGCTGCATGACTTGTAAAAAGGCCAAATCTAGGGTTTTACCCCAAGGATTATATATGCCTTTACCGATGCCACAAGCGCCGTGGGAGAATAGCTCGACGGATTTCGTGTTAGGGTTACCTAAGTTTAAGAACGGTTGAGACTCGATTTATATTGTGGCAGATATGTTTAGCAAGATGGTACGTTTTATACCTTGCCACAAAACTGATGATGCTACACATATAGCCGACTTGTTCTTTAGAGATATAGTATGATTACATGGCATTCCCAAAATAATTGCGTCGAATGGTGATGTCAAATTCCTTAACTACTTTTCGAAGAGTTTGTGAGGTGAATTAGGAACAAAGCTTTATTTTCCATTACTTGCCACCCATAGAGTCATAGACTGATGGTCAAACCAAGGTAGATAATCAAACATTATCACAATTCTTACGTGCTATACTTAGTAAAATTTTGAAAAGTTGGGAAGAGTGTTTGCCATCTACCGAGTTTGTGTATAATCGTGCTGTTCATACTACTATTGATTTATCTCCCTTTGATATTTTCTGTGATTTTCAAGCCATTGATTCCATTGGATTTAATTCCTTTACTTGTGGATAAAAGGGTTAGCCTAGGTCCTAGATGGAAACCGAAAGGCGAAGCTTGGTCAAAACTTGCATGAAAAGGTGAAGATGTATATCGAAAAATGAAATCAACAAATTTCGAATAAAGTCAACAAGGGACGAAATATAGTGATCTTCGAGCCAAGAGATTTGGCTTGGTTGCATTTGAGGAAAGAAATATTTCCTCAACAACGGCGGTTGGAGTTACAACGAAGAGGCGATGGTCCATTTCAAGTGACCGAGCAAGTCAATGATAATGCTTATAACCTAGGCCTGCTAGGTGAGTATGGAGTTTTTGCTACTTTCAATTCTCTAATCTCATTCCGTTTGATGCAGGTAATGATTCGTGGATGAATCTGCCTGAAGAGAGAGGGAATGATGTGATCCACGGAAGCTCAATGCCAGATGACTCACTTTGGGTTCCAATTGGACACGCCATACGAGACTGTGCTAACAAATTGAAGATAGTAATGGTGGGATTGATCGAAGAAATATGACAAAAACCTCCTAAAACGTCATCTTAAGGCTTGGAATGTGGATTGGGGGCCAAAGACGAGAAAGAGCTCGTTTTGGTAATCAATGCAAGGCCAAAAGTTGTAAAGATAGGGTTACGGCCGTAACCCTTGGAAATTACAGCTGTAACCTGCAAAATGGATCAAAACCTGCTTAAAAGTGATGACTTACGGCCTTAATGGGTTAGTTATAGCCATAACCTAAATATTTACGATCGTAAACCCACCAAAATAAAGTTTTGGCTAGTTTCACTTGAGAGCGAGTAATGGCCATAGCTTTAGGGACTTACGGCCGTAACTAAGGCAATTTTTGTTTTGTAACTCTATCTCTACTTTTTAGATATCTAGTTATTTTATTAGTATTTCCTATTTTTAGTTCAGGAACCAAGTAACTTACTATTTTAGGTTAGATTAGGCTCATTTCTCTTCATTGTAAGATAGGTTAGAACTTGAATGAAAATTGTTGAGTCGAGAATTTCTCATCACATTATTTGTTCTTTGAACAACTTAAACTTATCATGAGCTTGATCATCTCTTGTGGAGTTCACCACTATTAGTTTCGGCTCCGCATCGCTGGAGGTGATTGATTTAATATATCCGTTGTTGCCACATTGTGAATCGAAGGTTGTGAACTAGCAGATCAACTAGCCGAATTTTCAACTTTTCTGGATCAATTCTAATCTCGTGTCAGTTGCGTTAGCACCGTTCTAACGTGGTTTGCATCAATTTATTTGAGATTGGACGTGTGGTTGAGGACTATGGCAAGAATGGTCCATTTCATGGTGGTCGACGCCACCGCTAGGGATGGCAAAATGACCTTTCAAACCTGAAAACTACGGATACCAGAACTAAATGCGTCGAAAAAATCCAAAATGATGGGTTGATGGGCGAATATGGTTTTCGAGACAAAAGCCCGAAGTGGATATGGGTCGAATATGGATTTTAGAAGCATACCTGAACTGAATACCCGCAATTTTTTTCTACGAAAAATTTTTATATACGAGTTGGCAAAAGAGAAAAAGGAAAAAGGAAAACTAATAAAATCCAACATAGATAAGGTTAAAGCGAAGATGTTTAACAGTTCAAGTGCATGCAATGGTATGATTTATTCTTTCAAAGCAATCTCAATAATTTGGCAATCCCATATCGAAAGTTAAGGCTAAAGATATAAATATATTCTTTATTTAATTAAGGGCATGCGGTACCATTGGTGTCTGCAGAAGGGAAAGTCATGGGAATTTCCTCACATGCCACTCAAAGTCTTTGACTCTTAAATGTAAAATTTAATATTAAAATTTCAAAATTTTGACATTTGAAAATCGGGTGACCCCGTAAGTGCCCGTAACCGAACTTTTGACTGATGCTAAACATTGATTTTCCAGATGGTCAATGGCTAAACCCATCCTACTTCACTACAAAAAAAAAAGGGAAATTGGGTAAGCAGGTACTCGTTTGGGTTTGATAACCTATCCTAACGGATACCTGAACTGAACGGACCCGAATTACTTATGGTTCAATTCGGTTATGGGTTCGGGTTCGACATCGCGGTTTGGGTTCGAATATGACCTACCCAACCCAAACCCAACCTGTTGCCATGCCCTCAGCGACATGATGTTGGGCTTGGTCATATTTTCCTTCGACAAAGACATTTTAAATTTGTGTAAACATAATTTAAAGTTTTTAATGGATGTGGATTTTTATTTGAATACTATTCTGGATAAACATAAATAGAGATGGAGAATAGCAAATGACAACGATAAGAGGTTACAATTGAGGACAGTTGGAAGGAAAGATGGTTCATGTTTGTTTGGAGAGAGATGGATATAAACATATATGGGGTTATATATTTTAGTGAATTCGACGTAATTGATCTTCATTGTTAAATTATCAAAGATGAAAGATTAGGATGATTTGTCAAAATTATTTGTCTAAAGTGTTGGTTCATGTAATCGTCTCCTAAAGGGGTTCTTAAAAAAATAGTAGCGAAGGCGTTTTAATATGGATAATTGGCACAAAAACATCCATCCTTTTAAGTGACATTAGGCAATTCATACCCACATTTTATTTTTTGACAAAGACCTTCCCAACTTTATCAATATTACTTGACAAACACACCCTTATTGTCACATTTAATTTAAATATCTTAATTACCAATTAAGCGTTTATAACGCCCCGAGTTTTATGAGCCCGGAACGCTAGTTCTTTTTCTAAAATATTTCATTATTTTTTTAAAAATAATAATAATGATATTAATAAATGTGGAAAGATAACAATTAATTAAGATGTGGAAATTCATTTAAAATAATAACCACTTAGAGTATCTTATATTTGTTCGATCTTTAGAAATTCAAAACATTTAATATAAGATACTAAATAGTTCAAAACGTTTGAAACGACATATTTCAATACATCAGTTTACCCAAAATAACAGCTGAAAATTTTCTTATTTAATAAACCCTAGAGGACTCCTATGTCTCGCCATGCCCTTGATCTCTCAATCTGTAATTTGTTAAAAATGAAAGGTGTGAGTATTTCAATAATACTCAGTAGGCTCTGCGCAAGTAATCAATCTATACAAGTATATAAGGAAAATAGATATGCAAACTCTGGAATATAATACCCGAAATTAACTCTGGGCCCGAAGGCAGCTATAGGCTCGAAGGCAAGTAATTTACCCAGAGGCAACTCTGGGCCCGGAGGTAAGTAATTTGGTCGAAAGTAACTCTGAGCCCGAAGACAAGTCTAGGCCCGAAGGCAAGTCTATTATATACTAAAAGCACTCATATAGTATAGATTATTAACTACAATGAGTCTTTTGAGCCTACCTTAAGTGTCTCCCGAGTTTTGAGCCTACTAACCGGTGAGAATCAGTCTTATAGCTATTCGTACGCCCCGTCTAGTCAATAAGGAATTTAATTTATATTAATATTCTTAAATATTAAGTATTTATAGATAATATAGAAGTTTATGGACCAAAATAGAAAGAATATAAAACTTTGCGGTCAATTTGAAAGAATTAAATAGTCTGAGGACCTAATATGCAATAAAATTGAACTAAAAATATTTTGAACTCAATTATAAGATTTTTAAAACATGAAGGACTCAAATGCAATTAAAGTTTGGAGGTTAACCTAAATAGGAATAAGAAATTGAAGGATTAAAAATGAAATAAAAGTTTCAGAGGTCAAATTGCAACAATTGAAAATTAGGGACTAGAATTTAAATATACCTTAGGGGCTCTCTTAAATCAAATAAATAACTTGTGGGACTTAATTTGAAAACATTATTTAGGGGTTAAATTATAGGAATTAAAAGTTAATGATTTATAAAGTAAATAAACTATAGGGACTAAGTTAAATAAAGGAAAGAAGTGGGGGGACTTGACTTGAAATTTTCGAAAGCAAAATAAAGAATTGGTCGAAATTTCCATGGAATTGTAGCTGCTCATTCTCGTGTCTATTTCTCGGCCAAAATGAAGGAAAATGAAAAAATATTGGCCGACCATCCGGCGGCGGCAGTGGTGGTGGAAGTCACCGGCAAAGGTAGTGGTGACGGTGGTGGTCTTCTTGGTGGTGAAAATTGAAGAAATTGGTGGTCATTGAGCTCAAATTTGATGCTTGAAGGTTGAGGAAAAATTTTGGGCATGTTCAAAATGCAAACTAATCTTTAGCCATTTTCGAAATTAAATGGCTCGATGATGTTCTATAGAGGTAAGAGAAGGTGTAGGTGTAATTTTTAGGTTTTGAGATTGAGTTTATAATGTGGGTGTATATATGGGCCATGAGTTTTGAATGTGGGTATATATATGTGTGTGTGTGTGTGTGTAGGTGACGGCAGTGCTTGGTGAAGATGATGCAGTTGCAGTTACTGCTATACTGGATGTTGTTGCTACTGTGTATAAACGAGTGTCAATGAAGTGAGGTGAATGAGTAGTTGCTATGTGTTTGTTTGATTGTAATGAAGTGCAGTGAAATATTCTATAGTAAAGTGAAAAATTCTATAGTAATTTAGTATTGATTAATAATAGTAAAAATATTATTAAAGAAAAGAATGATTATAACAAAGATAAAATTGGATAATAGTTAAGAAATTTACCTCTTGAAATACTTGTTAGATATTGAATGGGAGTGGAATGAGGATGGATGGAATGAAGTTGGGGATGAAATGGAGTAAAATGATGATATTAATGGGGCTAGGGTTTGAGAAAATTCCAACAATGAGTATTTAAATGGTATTCTAAAGTAAGAAATTAGTTTGGACATTCTTATTGGGTTAAAACACAATTGGGCCATAAATGGGCTACTAATTAGGTTAAATAGACTCTAGACTCAGATTGGACTATAAATTGGACTTTAGCAAAATAAAATCTTTGTGGACTAAAATAAATAAATTTAAAAATTTGGTTCTCAAATGTAAATTTGAAAATAAATAAATTTTTTATAAATTATTTTCTTATAATAATTAAATATAGTAATAAATAATATAAATCTTTACTAGA
This sequence comes from Jasminum sambac, assembly GCA_018223645.1. NCBI lineage: Eukaryota > Viridiplantae > Streptophyta > Magnoliopsida > Lamiales > Oleaceae > Jasminum > Jasminum sambac. The sequence goes on along the minus strand of CP073640.1, from coordinate 25,852,782 downwards.
GGAGCGTACGCTATTAAATTCTATAAGTGAAGTTGTAGTGACACATTTGAAATTTTATTTAATTATTTATTTTTTATTTAAAGAAATTCGCGGTCACTACAGCGTTTATATAGACATTTCACTTAAGGTTAAAATTGTAATTTCATGTGCCTATTTCAATTTGAATTTGTAATTTGGTCCCTAAATTTATCTAATTTTCAACCTAAATTACCACTAACAACATACTCATCATCTTTTCCCACCCAACACTGCTTTCAAAAACCTTTGGCAAACCCTATCTTTCCTACCTCCTCCTCCATTTCTCGCCACTCTTCATTTCCGGACGTTCCTTCATTCTCTTACATTTTCATCGAAAATCTCCCACCTCCCAGTACCTCACGATCACCACCCCCAACCAACTCAAACCAATTTGAAATCTCTATCAATAATGTCACAGCTTTTTGCACCGCCAAATTTTGACGATGGGTTGGTTTTTGTTTATGTTATTGATACCTTCTTTAGGCTAAATTTCAACTTACCAAATCTTCATTGACCCAAACTAAAACTTGAAATGCTTGATATTGGAGAAATATGGACATTTTCAAGAAGCATTTGGTTGGTTGAACCACTCGCAATTGTGGCTTCTTTCTCTAATTAGAATTGGAACATGTAATTCAGACGTAAATAATTTTTTGTTTTTCTTTATTTTCAGGCATAAACATGAAAGCCTTCTTTGGGTCCAATTTTTCGATATTTTTATAGATAAGCATTGGGTCCATATTTTTCTATATGTGAGGCGTAAGCTTTCTTCTGATCCAATTTTCTCTAGGAGATTTTTTTAGTGTATTCCCCATTGTTGAGGAGTTGTTTGGTGCCTTGAAAGGCTGATTGATGAAATGGCGTAGGGTGGGTAGGAGTGGTGGCTGGTTGAAGAAGATGAATAACGGCCATAATTTAAAGTGGTAGATAGATAAGTTGAAATAACAGGTAAATTTAGGGAATAAGTTATAGATTTAAGCTGGTATGGATACTTAAAATTTCAATTCTAACCTTAAGCAGAATGTTCATGTTGACATTATATTGACAGTTAACAAGTTTAAATTGAAAGAATGTGAGGGCACTAATGTATTTTTCATGAAATATTGAAAGTGAGGTGTTTGCGAAGAAACATAAGGCACTAACAAAGTAGGAAATGCTAGTTAAAAAAGGGATTTTTTGCGCTAGGTACCCTCGTAATAGTATCCATAGAGCTTCGAGTTTTCCTCTCTAGGGGGAGGAGGAAATGATAAAAGACAAAAAGAAAAAAGAAAAAAAGAACAAAAAAAAAAGAAAAAGGAAAAAGGAAGAGAGAAACAGTGATTGAACTGAACCGTTGAACTAAGGGGACTCTACATGCACAATACACATCAAGCGTCAAGGCTCGAGAGTCGGCACCGTGCACGTCGAAACCCCCTCCCTCACCCACCGCGAAAATCCATTTTTCTCTTTGCTCCTTCTTCCTCTAATTCTCTGTAATTCTGTAATAACTCATCAGAAAATACTCATTTCTTCTTTCAATTTCAGTAACATTGTAAGTTTTTTGTTGGAATTTATAAATTGAAATGGGGCAGCCAACGGTGCCGCCGCCCCCAATTGCCCATCCTCCGCCGTCTCCTCTCCCACCCACGCCATCGGCTCCACGTCCTACACAATCCACCGGAGGAAATGGCGGGGGTTGCCAGGTACGCTGCGCAGGGTGTAAGATGGTGCTGACAGTCGGCCCGGGTTTGACGGAGTTTGCGTGCCCTAGCTGCAAATTGCCGCAAATGCTACCTCCAGAGCTTATGCAACCGAACCACGCTATGGCACTGGCCATGGCCCATCAACAACGTAATGTTCCAGCACTTGGCATTGATCCGACAAAGATACAACTGCCTTGCGTCAACTGCAAGGCCTTGCTCAATGTCCCTCATGGCCTATCACGCTTCAATTGTCCTCAGTGCGGCATTGAGCTGGCAGTTGATCTCTCAAAGTTTTCACATTTTCCTCCCAATAATCGCCTGCTCCCGCCACCTGAAGAAATTAACGAGGTGTCCTCTTCTATTTCTCTTATATTTCTTGAATTTAAGTGTGTAGTGACATGGAAATTCGAACATTACTGGTTTCTTTTCATGGTAACTGTTGACACTGCCGTTAGAATTCGTAGCTGGGATGGAAAAATTGAGTTCCCGAGTAAGTAGCTGAACGGCCAAGTCTGGGTGTCATTATAAAATTTACTGAAAGTAACAATGTCACAACTTGACTAGCTTTCTGCTGACTATGCTTGATCTTAGATTCTTACTGCATGAAGTGACACTCTGTAATCAGTAACTATTGATTGCCTTATGTAGGAATCTCTATTCATGGCTAATGCTTAATAGATATAAATATTGTTAATGTGCTTCCAATTTCAGCAATTAAGTTTTGTGCGATTTGATAAGATAAACCTTCTTCCCTTGGGCAGTTTGCTATGGTCTGTGTGAAGTTTGTTGTAATAATTACTTTTGCATAGTTGGTGTGTTTAGCTCAAAGACCTAGTTGAAAAGGAAAAAATAAAATAAAGTATCAGATGTTCAGTCAGTTGAAAAACAGAGGCAACAAAAAATAGTCAAAACGTGGCTTCCAAATGTCGAATATCAAATATGTGGACTGCTGCAGTTCTTGCGGTGTTTTGGGTTGTGTGGCTAGAGAGAAATAGAAGAATTTTTGAAGAAAGAGAAGAAACAATGGAAAGAATATGGGAGAAGATCAAGTTTTGGGTTGCAACATGGGTCTACAATACTAAAGAATTGGAGGGGCTGTCTTTTCTAGATCTTAGGAGAGATTGGACCTCCTTTTTCTGCTAAACAAATAGTCTGTAGTAGGAGTCTGGTTGTAGGATATGTTAGGACAATTTCTATTGTTTTTAAATTCGAGCATCTAACTGTATTCAAATTTTTTTAGCAATAAATTTTGAGTGTTTCTTTTCAAAAAAAAAAATAAAAATCAGCCTGGACATTCTTTGCTCAAATATTTCTTTGGATTATACTGCAAGGGCCTCATCATTTGTTTCAGCTTTTTTGGACTAGTTCCCCTCAGGTTGTCCTCCAAAAAAAGATGTACTGATTTTGTAATGACACCGATAGTGATATTATGTCATATCAAAAGGATGAACTTTAAATATGATTTTTATGAACTACCTGTCTAGAACTGATTCAATACTCTAGAGCCTTTGTTATTACTTACAACATTTGACTTGCCTTTGTTAATCAACCACCTAGGTCTTCTGGACCTTCAGACTTCCTTGTTGTAGTGCTCTTCGGAAGTTTGATCATCAATTGTTACATTTTCAACTTAGCAAGAATGCCATGTCCTGATCAGACATAACATAAACTTGTAATCTAATGATGGCTAGTCCTGTTAATGCTCAAAACCACCCTGCCTTGCTGGAAAAATAATTACTAAGAATGAAGTATCTTAATAGAATAATGTATATATATGAAAAAGGATTTGTGGTACTTTGGTACTATTTCCATGTGTACATCTTTCTTTTAAAGGACTTACGTAACACCCACAATTCCACACCTCTTGGGTATAAGAGGGTAGCATAGTTTATAAGTTAAGAGACCATTCCAACTAAGTATAAGCCCTTTTGGGGTAAGCCCTAGAACAAAACGGTGCGGGTTAGGTTCAAAACGGACAATATTATACTAAAGTAGATCGGGTTGCTAGCGGATTGAAACCAAATCCGTATGGTCCTCTCCGGGACACAGCATGCCAGATCCGGGTTGGCAATGGTGGGGATTGGGTCGTTATAGATGGTATCAAAGCTAGAGTCAATTGGAAGTGTGGCCAACGAGGACGTTAGTCCCCTTTAGGGGAATGATTGTAATACTCACAATCCCATATCACTTGGGTATAAGAAAGTAGACCAGTTTCTAAGTTAAGAGATTCTTCCAATTAGGCATGAGGCTTTTTGAGATAAGTCCAAGAACAAAATCATGAGGGTTAGGCCCAAAACGGATAATATTATGCCAAAGTGGATCGGGTCGCTAGCGGATCAAACCCAAATCCGTATGGTCCTCCTTGGGGCACAGCAGGCCAGATTCGGGTGGGCCATGACGGGGGTCGGGTCGTTACAACCTAACATTTCCTTTTCTCTTTGTTTTTCTGATTCCTTAGATTCATTGCTATTGTCCATTTTGTTCAAAGAAAAATAAGCCTTTTACATTTCTAACCTATTATTTGACTCATTCTACTCGTTGAATTTATTATATTTCAGCCTTAGACCTGTCTATTAATGGTTTAAGTTTTTCAATTACATAAAAAATGCTTCCATATGAAATTCCTGGATTTTCCAGCATTCGTATCTAAGTTCTTAGACGACAGACGCAAGAGAAATGAAGTAAAATATTGAAGAAAAAGTTAAATGAGACTGGTCGAGTTCGTTTCAAAACCTTTTGCTTCGACAGGAGAATTTTGATGGAAAGCTAGAGGAGACTGGTTGACTCCTGTTTCTATGTATTTTGTTTGGAGGTGAGAATTTTGATGGAAAGTTGCCGAAGCATTCTTATCATAAGGGGATATAGCAAATTGGATTATAATTGGGGTAGTGCACTAGTGTCATCACTATTCTCCAACTTTATAGGAACAATACATATTTCAGGAGACGCATTAGCTCAAAGACCTTATCTGTTGTGAGGGAGTTGGGAAACATTGTCGCCTTTGCCATGTTATTGGTGAGATTGTTATGCTGATGGTGGCTGAGCTCTTATTTCATAATTCATTCAATGCGGAAGACTTTAGATGAAACCGCAAGTGTCTTAATTTGGTAAATAATGGAGAATGAACTCTGATATCTATATCTTCAAGGTTTTGAAGTAGCATGCATCAAGGTTTCCCTAAAGTTGGGTCTCCTAACACATTTTTTGGCACGTGAAGATATAATGTTGAGATCTCTTTGAGTGTCTTCTGGAATTTTATGTTCCTTTGTTATACTAGTTTACAACACGTGCGTTGCACGTGATTTTAAACTTTATGTAAATGAGGTTCTATAAAGAGTGTATGTGATTGTAAAATATTTGTGTTGATTGTAAAATATTTGTGCGAATAATGTTATATAATTTTTTTAATGATGCAGTGATAATATAAGATAATTCAAATCTTATTACAATTTTACCAAAAAAGACTGTTCATCTTATTGATGTAATTGAATATATGAACAATTTCTAATCATTAAAATTTTAGTTAGGTATATCAATACAGAAAATGCAAACAAAAGAGAGTGGACAAAAATTCTATAAATTAAAACAGTAATGTGTCAACCATTTTTTTTACATTGTATGATTTGATAATTTATTTATATTTTTTAATATATCTTCTCAAATTCTTTGTTTCATATAGATCCGTATAGTTATTTGTTCCCTAATACTTTAGGTGACTAGTACTGTATTCACTTAGGTTTTCTGCTTCATGAGTGATGTCATGGTTTTGCACAGTGGATGGCTCATCCGCTCTATTCTCTTGTAACTATTTTCTGGAAATATTTTGATCTATAAAATGTGTAGTTTCTTATATAAAAAAAATAATACATTCTCAAATTCTCAATCACACATCCAACATAAAAGTGAGTAAACCAAATTTAATTTGAAGAGAACAATAATGTGAATAAGGAATAACAAACATAATATAAGGGATTCATTTAGTTGCGTGTTTATATCCCACAGGCAGCACAAAAAATGTAATAATTATAATAAATTCAAAACATACAATCCCTACATGAGCAATTTGGAGAGGAACTCGGCAACATAACTTTTCAATTTGTAAATAGACACAATTGGTAAATTCAAGAAGGAAAATTCTGCAATCGAAACCCAATGTCCAACCACACCCAAATCAATATTCAAAATCCAAATACTCAATAATAAGAAACTCACATCTTATGTAAAAACAAATCATATAATCAAAATTAAGAAATACTAATGAAGTAATATGAAAAAACTATAAAAATTTATTAATAATAAATAAGGACAATTAAAGGATGATAAGAAAATAATTTATAAAGGACAAATAAAGAATTATAAAAATCTATTAGGGGTATAATGGTCCAAAAATGCTTCTTCTCCCATTCATACTTTTATATACAGTATAGATTACAAATTTAACTATCGAAGCTCTCCGGTTTTAGATTTATCTTTCTTGATATTGTATTTTCTTGGAACTATAGTAAATTGCTGATCAAGATTTGAGATTCTTTATTTAAAACTGATCATTGTTAAGAGTAATAGTCAACCATTATATTGCAGTTTATGTTTTTGTATTTAACTGGTATAGAATTTATATGTTAACATTCACCCCAAGATTGTGGCTTGTTTGAGCAAACAATCTTGAAATTAGTGGTGCTCATTAAATTCTTAGTTCAGATTGAATTCTTTGTTAGCTTAATGGCTCTCTCGCACCTTGTAAGTGCTTGTTTGATGAAATTATTTCTACAATTGTTTCCTCACTCTCAATTCCGTCCAAGACACTAAAATGAAATTAATTTCATGTTTCTCCATAACTTTTCATACATACTTTTGAATAATTCACCGTTTGTTTTAAGTTTTATAAAACAAGCTCTGAGACACAAGGTTCCATCTTGAAAGGTTAAATTTGTTGAGAAAGTAATCCAAACCTTTACATATTGGTTTACATTTCTGTACTTAACCAATGATATTTGTACATTAATGTTTTTGGTGTTTGCTTCTTAAAATCAAACACCATTCAGGTAGCTATTGAAGTCGAGCGTGAAGAAGATGAAGGTGGAATGGCAGGAGAAACATTCACGGATTACGTATGAGTTCTTATCCTCCCTGGATCATCTTTTTCTCTACTAGTTACCTTCACTCTTTATTAAGCTGCTCTTTTGAATTTATGGGCCCCAGGGAGAATTCGCTTGTCTGTCTCCCTTATTTTTTATTTTTCTTCCATTTTCAGCGTCCTCCCAAACTGTCTATTGGTCCTCCCCATCCAGATCCTGTTGTTGAGACATCTTCCTTATCTGCAGTGCACCCTCCTGAGCCTACTTATGATCTGAGAGTTAAGGATGACCTTGAAAATTCTAAAGCACTATCGTGCTTGCAAATTGAAACATTGGTCTACGCTTGTCAGGTTGCTTTTAAATCTTGAGACCCACCCAACACGCATATTATTTATTTAAAGATTGCTATGTTAATCTATTTCCCGCAACAGAGGCATCTCCAGCACCTTCCGGATGGTACAAGGGCTGGATTTTTTCTTGGAGACGGTGCAGGTGTAGGTAAAGGACGAACTATAGCTGGGTTAATATGGGAAAATTGGCACCAAGGGAGGAGGAAAGCGTTGTAAGTGTTCTTTGGAATGCACTCTTAATCGGGAATTGGGTGTCACAGACTCTTATCTTGATGATCACGTTGAGCACCAGTCATTGGCTAAGCTGTGAAGCAATGGCTAAACTCAAGTTTTAGAGCTTACTTTCTAAAGATTTTACAAATATTGTTTTTCTCTAAAATCATTTTCTGTACGCATTTCAATCCTATGTTTCACAACACACTCGTTATGTCTCGTAAATTTTCTCTACTTTTCACTCATATATTCTCTACCAAATAAACACTTGACTCTTTCCCCTTTCTACTGATTTTATGCAGGTGGATTTCCATTGGTTCAGACTTGAAATTTGATTCTAGGAGAGACTTGGATGATGTGGGTGCAATGTGTATAGAAGGTACTTGCTGCTTTTGTACACGATTTTTTTATTAACTGCATTGATATTGGGGTTTCTATTTTCTGGATATCCTTTCTTTGCATGCATCTGGGTCACTGGGCATCTGTTACTATTTGTCTGGAGAAGTGTCTGTATGTGCGGTACATGCATGTGTATTTATGATTTCATGAAGACGAACATGATTATAGATGATTTATTTCTGTTATGTTTTTCATATATTTACAACTTCTTAAATTGGTGTAATGTCAATGCACAAGTTTGGTTTTTCCATCTATCTTGCGACTGATAGATGCAATGACCATTGGAATCTTAATCAATAATTGAAGTAGTTCCCACATTTGAAACCATAGGAACGAGAACGAAGATAATAAATCTGTGTACTGAAGCTGTAAGAAAGGGCAACTTTGTCATTATTTCATGTTTGGGGGACCAATAAGTTTTTCCTTTTTATACCATAAAAATTGGTAAAATGTAGTCTAGATCAGCTGATTTCTCAATTTGCACTTTTCTGCATGTGATAATTTCTAATTTAATTTGTCAGGTGTCTTTTGCATACTTGATGTATGCGGATCTCTTTGGTTTAAGTGACATCATAAGATAAGCCTTTTAATTTACTTGTATTATTCTCGTTTTCGCTCTTCCTATGTATGACTTTTATAAGAAGTTCAATGATATCATAATATGGTAAAATAATCAGGATATGTTGGTTATTGTTGGCCTTGTGTATTTTGAATTTTTGGAATTCTGAATTGCATTTTCTTAAACTTGTAGTGCATGCTCTGAACAAGCTTCCTTATTCAAAGCTTGATTCAAAGTCCGTTGGCATTAGGGAAGGAGTTGTTTTCTTGACGTATAGCAGCCTCATAGCATCTTCTGAAAAAGGTCGTTCTCGTTTGCAGCAGCTTGTACAGTGGTGTGGACCCCAGTATGATGGTGTCATCATATTTGATGAGGTATTAGATCTTGGCATGAAATTAATGCATCAACATGACTTGCATAAGCTAATCTTCACGTGATTTGCGTGTTTTGTGCAAAGAATACTGAACATCTTTTGCAACTGCTTATTTTAGTGTCACAAAGCCAAAAATTTGGTCCCTGAAGCTGGAGGGCAACCTACTAGAACAGGCGAAGCTGTTCTCGAAATTCAGGCATGTACTTTGCCAAACTTGCTAATAAAAAACTTTTGTACTGAAAACATGTCTCACTTTTGGTCTTACCGGTATATATGGCTGCTATTAGTTTTGGTTTTTTGCCCCCCCTTGTGAAGAAAAAGCTTAATAGGTTCTATGACTTCTATGATTGAAAAGAATGTTTCAGTCATTTATATGGCAGGAAATTACAAGATACAAAAGAAACAATGTACAGCCATAGAAAGATCCTAGTGCCCAGATAACTGAAAAGGAAATATTTTAGGCCTATACTATTTACATAAATGGGTTCATAAGAATCATCTAATAGGATATAAATTCGAATCCCAGTAAGGTAATATTTTTTAGTCTTTCGCACATGTAGTTTCATCTCTAAGGGTGGGTGGAAGACTCGTCCACCTGTTTTGTTGTATCATCTTGAAGCGCTTTATTTATTCTTAATAAAAGTGCAGTCTCTTATTAAAAAAAAGAAGAAGGTAATATCTGGATGTGATAAAGGAATTTCTTCATATCTTTCAACTAAAGTTCTAAAAAGCGTAACGCACGAAAAGCGTCGAAGGCACGCTTTGTGCTTTTTTTCCGAGTAAGCGCTTTTTCAAGCTTTTGCGGGCTTTTCTTCAAAGTTTTTCACCGAACCTTCACGCTTAATCGCGCTTAAGCGTGCTTTATGTGCGATCTTTTATGGTTTTAACAACATTGCTTTCTACAGTCCATTCTGTCACTTACTTTGATGCATAGCAACTACAGCATGTGGAATCTCTCTCTCTCTCTCTCTCTCTCTCCACTTTCTGTATGCTTACATCCGTACTGCAATCCTGCTTTGGACTAAATATAAATTTTGAGAATAAGAATCATGATTCTAGACTATGGCGCTTAAAAACTCAAGCAAATAATGATGTGTCATGAATGCTAACCTTTTTGGAATTTGATAAACTATCTATTCCTTTATCGACATAGTTTTCCCCTATTGTTCTGTTTCTTTTAATTGATATCGGCTTGTACTGCTGAAGTTGCACTCAAATATGCACGTGTTAGTGTATAAATTAAAATGGATTTTGATGTGAAATATGAGAGAGAATGAGTAGAGTTGAATGGTGGAGATTTGTGTAGTGCACATGTAGGTCCCATGAGATATGTGGATGTGATTAATTTGACCAAATTCAAATTTAAAAAAGAATGTGTAAAAATGTGTAAAAATTTGTAAAAATGAGTAGGCTAACAAGCTTATATGTCAAATTCAGTTCATCGGAGTACCTGAATGATGCAAGTGAGTGTAACCTTTCAAAGAAAAGGAGAGAGTATGATATTGTATCTGACTCATGCAAGTGATTGCAATTTTCAAAAAAAGGGACAGAGAATGGGATCCGTAAGTGCCATGCTATTGATAACTTAAGTCTTATACTGTTATACATGGTTTTGGAGCATGTGCAAGAGAAATTGCTTGAGTTCTTGGGAGATCTACTCTTCATCCCTTTTTAAATTAATGAATAGTACAAGGTGAAAATGTAGCTTTTTTTTTTTTGCGTGATGTAAAACACCATTTTTAGTGGAAGTTCTATTAATGGGTGCAGGGTTATCAAACCATGATGGTGTGAGGGGGAGACTAATCTAGGTTTGGAATTGGTTTGTTTAGTTGTTACTTCAATGATTTTTAAAGACTTTTGTGAGGTGTGCCTCAAGAGGCTCAATTATTGCAAATGCCTCAAGGTGTGTGAGGCTTGTACTTCAATATTGCTGTTACAATTAACAGCAATATTGAGGCACCAGTTGCTAAGTTGCATTGGTTGAGCAGTTTTCTGTTTCTTCTTTGATCCAAACTTATTTGAAGTGATACCTTCCCAAGACAAACAAGACCAAAAGGCTTCGGCAACTTTCTCAACACTTATAGCTGGTTCTGAACATATAATTCTGCTCTTACTTTTTTGTCTTTTTAATTTTTATCTAAATTCTTGTTCTCTGTGCTTTTATTTTACACCAATTCAGGAATTATTATTTTTTTATTATTTTTTTATTGATCTTTGCAGCGCTTGTATCCATGTCCCCATGGATATCTTTTGAAAGTCATCCTTTCTAACCCAAAACTGATTTTCAAGGGGGAGACCTTTTCTAATAATAATAGCTTTGGGGAATTGATGGCTTGGAGTTGTTTTTATGATTGTGATACTTCTATGCCTGAGTCATCTCAACCGTCTCAAAACACAAATAGGGCAAAATCTTAGCCCAGTTAGTGATCAGTCTGAGCTTGAAACTCAAATATTACATACATCAAACCCTCCAATGTCCCATGCCCTGCAGAGACTGCTGAGTTTCGTGTCTATACTAAGAGGAACAGAATTTGTGAATGGAAAGCTCTGACTATCACGAAACCAACTTGATTCTTGAACCATGAAATTCCTGATGGCTGACATTGCTCCTAGTAGTCAACATGATGCAAGATTGATGGTAGACCCAGGCACATGTCCATGTGCTAGTCATCCTATTAATAATTTTGTCTCATATGGGAAATTGTCACATAGTCACCTAGCTGTAGTCATTCGCTTTTTTAGCAACTTGACAGCATATAGGGTCCCAGTTCAATACATGAAGGGTGTGTTTGATTGGGGGTGGAAAATAGGGTGGAAAATGTTTTCCACCCAAAATTTCCTCTTTCAATCAAACAATCAAACACAATTTATTTTCCATGGAATTTGATTTCCATCGTAGGTCAAATTGGGGACATTTTCCTTGAAATCAAGGAATTGGAATTCCTTTGGGGAGGGGTGGGAATTGAAATTAGATGGAATTAGAATTGACGGAATTAGAATTCCACGGAATTAGAATTCCACGGAATTAGAATTCCTCCCACTTTTCCACCCTCCAATCAAACCACGCAAAGCTCTTTGAATAACAGAGTTGAAGGAGGTGATTTAGGATGAAATTCAATCTCTAGAAAAGAATGGGATGTGTGGGTGATATCTAAATCTCTAGAAGGGAACAACCGGTCTGTTACAAGTGAATTTTCACTATCAAACACAACACAAATGGGAGTATTAACAGGCTTAGGTTTGGTGGCTAAAGGATTCACACTTATGGGATCGATTACGATTAGAGTTTTGCACCTGTAACTAAACTCAATCCCATGGGTACTACTCTTGCTGGCTTTTAATCTTGATTGTCTTCTCTATAGCTGGCTGTCAAGAATGCATCCCTTAGTCGGTGATCTTGAAGAAGTGTACATGGAGATTTCGTGGCTTTGTTCAAACAGTCACCCAGTGCATGGTTTGACATGTTTACTATGGCAGTAAAGATGTTTTGGTATGATGAGTATCAAACTGATCACACCATGTCTGTTGCAAACTCATTTTTCTGGAAAGAAAGTGATTCCATTCCATCATCGTTAATTATTTTCCGGCTTCTTACTTCCCTTTTTTGTTTGATTCCTTGATTTGAGGAAGTGATTCTCTCCATCCTCTTATTTAAAGCTGTATGCACCATTTGGAAAATAATTAGAATTAAAGAAATTCGCTCTCCATCCTCTTATTTAAATCTGTATGCACCATTTAGAAAATAATGAGAATTACAGAAATTCATTCGCAATTTTCCATAGTTACAATGTTTGGCGGAAATTGTGGCTGTGGGTCGAGGGACAGGACTTGGATGTCAATTGTTGTGGCCAAAGAGTAATGGACTAGGAAAGCAACAGTGATTCTCAGAAATATGCTTATCACCTAAATTGAAATTGAGCACTCTTTGGAACTTGACAAGCTTCTTTTCACGAAGTGGAATTCAAACTTTTACCTTAGCTGCGAGGCTGAGGGGTATGCAACAGGGTCAGGTTGCCTTTGTAAATCTCTAGTTCGCAGATGAGTGTTCTAAAGAATATTGCAGTTAAGCTTAATTTGCAACTTGTCTTATTCTTTTGCTTAAGAACACAATGAATCTTCAATCATATGATGTCCTTCCCCTGTGGGACTGAGTTATGAGAAAGAATATTTTTAAGATTCAGGACTGGTGCTAGCTATGAATAAACTTCTTTTGCAACTCATTCTTCATTCAGTAATAAACTTCTTTCGTTTCTGTTTAAAAAAAAAAAACAAAATTTGGATCAGCCTTTGAATTGTCTAATAAAAGCCTTTGAATTGTCTAATAAAAGTTATATATGTATAGTGGGGGAGACTAATAACCAGCTCCAGAGATGATCCTCTGTTCCTTAGTAGCAATGTGGATACATTCTGCTTCATAGCTGCTAATTGAAACCTTTGTCCTAGATGACTTATTTGTGGCAGATAGTTTTCTTGTGCCTCTGAAGTTTATTTCTCCTTTACTTTTTGTAATTTGTCGGTCTTCTTAAGTTAATATGCTATCAGTTTGAAGTATTCAGCTTTTTATTCTGCATTTTCTCCATCATACATAATAAATATCTGCACCACCACGGATTCCTGCGTTGTTAAAATGACCTTACTATTTTATATGGGTTAATTGTTCACCATTGTCGATTGACAATATTACCTTCCACAGTGCAAAATATGTCACTAATGTGTATTCCTTATTCTTCATGGACGTATGGTATTATGTAGATGTTGTGTCCTTATCACATACTATAATCTTTCTTTTCTGCTCTATCCTCGTATTCATATGATTGTATTATTGTGAGTTGGCTGCCTTTGTATTATCCTGTTTTTCCAGTTCCTTTTTTAATTGTGTACATTTGTTTATAGATATTAGCAGTTGCAGCAGTGCAGAAATGTTCATCTTCTTTGCACTTGTTTTCAGTAATAGAATTATTATGCTTTCCAGTGTCCTAATGGACATTTCATCATCGCTTTGAAATCTTAATTATTGGGCCTGACTACCTGACGCTTGTGTTATGTATTGCTCATCGAATAGCATTATGCTTTGAAGTGTCTTATTGGACATTTAATTGTCATTTTGAAATCTGAATTATTAGGCCCGACTTCCTGAGGCTCGTGTTATGTATTGCTCTGCCACTGGTGCTTCTGAACCACGCAATATGGGTTATATGGTTCGCCTTGGTCTTTGGGGAGTTGGAACATCTTTCATCAACTTCCGTGAATTCTTAGGTGCGATTTTTGTCTAGTGCAGCTGACGGTCTATTTGGTTTCTAGTCTAAATTGATGTAAGCATTAATTTTTTCATGAGTTCTATTTCATATGTAGCTATGCTGATGACAGCATCCTCTGGCTGAATTATAGGATTGCCTTAAGTTTCATTAATTTTCTCAATAATTGCTTTCGAGATTCTTTTTATCAAATTTAAGGACCAAGCTCATTTATTTGACCTTTGGTCTCATTTCCATTTTTTGCTCAGAATTTTATTTAGTGCCTCTGTGATGTTGCTTTTTAACAAATAAAGCTGAGACAAGTTGGTATGTCCCATGAAATGTGTGGGTAAAAAGCGGAGAAAAGTTGGGAATGGTATGAAACCTAGTTGACCAGCTTGTTAGCAATATTTAAGCTTACCGAGCAAGTTCTGAAGAAACCTCAATTTTATGATCGAAAAGCTGGAGACCCATCTCCAAGTATTAGCGAGAAGTCATGTGACATATTCTCAATATGCTCACACTCCCATTAGAAATGCATCAAATGGTCATTGGACAAGATATGTTGTACTGGGAGAGTTATGGCTTTTCTAAATCGATGGAGACCCATCTCCAACTATGCGATTTGTGCATATCCATTATGATAAAGATGTATTCAACCATGCTGTGCTGATTGAGATAATAAAAGTCCACCAATCTGGATGTTGTGCAATCATCATTTGCTGACTCCTGCATTTCTTATAGACACATGCTACATCACCAGTTCAGTATTTTCCCTTAAATTATCAATCGTGGCATCACTGTGGGTTTTCAGGCCCATGTTATGTGCCATTCAGGTTTATATCATGCATTAACTCTTGTATATGCACTCATCTTTAGATTTCCTCTCGTTAGCCGAACCTAAAAAATTACACGATTTATTTATTTATGTTTCTTCTACAACTGTGAATTTGGGGTTTACTCCCACCATTCTTTGCAGGTGCAATGGAGAAAGGAGGTGTTGGAGCTCTAGAACTTGTTGCCATGGACATGAAAGCAAGGTTTTTAGTTTGACATACCATATGTAGCAATTAAAGTATAACTATTTTATCAACAAAAATAACACTTTGTCTCTAGGGGTATGTATGTTTGTCGTACACTGAGCTACCAAGGTGCAGAGTTTGACGTTGTTGAAGTACCTTTGGATTCCACCATGACGGTATGATGCAGTTTCTGGGTTATGACTTGAAAAGGGAGATTGAGAACCAAAAATTGCGCAATTTAAAATGTTATTGTTGTCTCTCATACGACACTTCGATTATACTGGTTAATTGAATCCTATAATTGAATCCTAAGAACTGCTATGGCATTAGTATTTGTGCAAATGTTATATCTTCTAGCTCAGTCTTAATTGGAGTTCATATCCTGCAATGCCAGTTTCTAGCTCTTTGTTTTCAGTTATTGATCTTCGACATGCTTTTGAATTGGTGCATTTCCATTTTTGTTGGAATCTGATGTATGCAGAAGTTGCCTACAGTATCACTGCCTTGTAATGAGAAATAAATGTGCAGATAACCATTCTTTGTGCATGCTAAAGTCCTCCACCCTTTACATTTTTATTTTGCTAATTTGCTTGATGACATTAATAAAAATTGATGTGTTAAAAAGAATTTCTTTTTTCTTTCCAGCAAGTATATTTGTCCTTAGAATTGAAATTGTCTTGACAAGCTGTCCTTTTATAATACAAAAATTGGTGCATAATTTTCCTTATTGTATAAACTGCTCATGCTTTCTGAATTTCTTTTTCCACCTGACACTTTGTTGTTCACAGGACATGTATAAAAAAGCAGCAGAATTTTGGGCTGAGTTGAGACTGGAATTGCTATCAGCTAGTTCATTCCTTGCAAATGACAAACCGAGCTCAAGTCAGTTGTGGAGATTATTCTGGGCTAATCATCAGGTTTGATCATTCAAGTTTGCAGAGAATATAGCATATGTATATATATATATATACACACATATATATACATATGTATATATACATTTTAAATTCTTTTATTTACACATTTCATATATGTTTTGCTTATGCACCCCTGTAGCGCTTCTTTAGACACATGTGTATGTCAGCGAAGGTGCCTGCAGTTGTAAATCTTTCTAAGCAAGCACTGATGGAAAATAAGTGCGTGGTCATTGGCCTACAGAGTACCGGAGAAGCACGGACCGAGGAAGCCGTGTCAAAATATGTGAGACTTTTTCTCCACATATTCTACTTCCACAAAATACATCTTAAATTTCTGTATCTCCAAATCCCTGCCATGTATCTTGTCAACTTGTGATAGTGATTGATGAAAATAATTAATTTTGTATTTTTATCAAAATACTTGTTGAATAATTTCTTATCTTGAATTTTGGGTATATTTCTCTTGATAAATTTTTGTTCAACAAATTATTTTCATGTTGAAAGTTCATTTTTGTAGGGCCTTGAACTGGATGATTTCATCTCGGGACCTCGTGAGTTGTTGCTGAAATTTGTTGAGGAAAATTACCCCCTCCCTGAGGAGCCTGAACCACTCCCAGGTATCTATGTAGTTTGTACATTGAAGGAGTATTTATCATGCCTTTTGTGCTTCCTTCTTTTTTTGCATCCTGAAGCATTTATTTCATAATTGTATGCGTAGAGGAAAGTGAGAAAGAGCTGCCAAGAAAGAGACTCTCAGCAACACCTGATGTTTCCTTCACTGGCCGAGTAAGAAAAGTTGCTAAATGGCAAGCTGAAAGCGATGAAGAAAGTGAATGGGGATCAGAAAGTAAACCATAAGAACCCTTGATCTGATGAGTAGTTTCTGTGCATTCGTTCATACGCGGTTCAAAAATTAACATTCTTTTTCTCGATCACAACGATGCTGTCTTTTCTATTGGCACCGTTAATGCATTTTTTCTTTCTTTGACGTGCAGCGAGGTATGTGACTATGTAAATGACCTAATCTGAACTTTTAAGTCTTGATGGAAGTAGAAAGAGAGGCTGAATAAAGACAACAAACTTAGTTAATGCTCTAAAAATCAAGTTATGGTTGTCACTTGAAACATACAGAGCTTCCTATTGCCTCAACACCTCTCGAAAGAGTGACTGAAAGACTTCCTGGTTATATTTTAGTGACCATCCCAGTCTCATTGCTCTTCTCTGTGTTGCTCAGTGCCAGGAGTAACTGATACATTTTCGTGCGGTGCACTCATCTCTCTTTCACGAAAGAGAATAGTTTTGGTTATGACTTAGAAATTATCATTTAGCAGTAAACCTGATGAAGCTTATAAGTTATAACATTGTTGCTTATGAATTTCTTATGCACCGTTGCATGTCACTTAATAGTGCACAAAACTCAAATTTAATATTACTGATTCAATTTTGGATACATGCAGCTGACACTGAACCTGAATCTGTTGGGTCTGATGATGAGTTTCAGATATGCAATATTTGCAATTCGGAAGAGGTCTCTCTCTCTCTCTCTCTTTCTCTCCCCAATTTATACGATATTGTTGATGTCTTTTTTAGTGTTTGTAAGAGATTTTATGTGAATGATTTTTGGATGTATGGTCAGAAAGTAGATAACTGCTCTAAAAAGGTCTGGACCAATGATGGAGAAAAATGATTTTTGTAAAAAGTTATAATAAACAAGCTCTTAAAATTATCCTCTTGTGATCTCTCTTCTGTAGGAACGAAAGAAATTACTACGTTGCTCCTGCTGTGACCAGCTTGTCCACCCTGCATGTCTGGTTCCACCTGTTGTTGAAGTCGTACCTGAGGGTTGGTCTTGTCATTCTTGCAAGGAGAAAACGGAGGAATATCTTCAAGAAAGACGCGCCTATGTTGCTGAAATGCTTAAGAGGTACCGATTGTAATGTACAAAAAGTGGTTTCTTTATCAACAATCTTACCTTTCAGTATCACACTAATGTTATGTTCGTACCTTGTGCATGATTTTGTGCATTTGCATGTAGCCAATTAACTGACATCCAAATATATGATTAGGTATGAAGCAGCAGTGGACCGCAAAACAAAACTTATAGAAATAATTCGTTCGATGGATCTTCCAAACAATCCACTGGATGATATTATTGATCTGGTTGCTTCATAATTCGAACTCAAAGTCAATACCTTTCAACATTCACTAATACTTAACAAGTTCTGTCTTCTACTAACATTGCATTGTTTGTTCAGCTAGGAGGCCCTGATAAAGTCTCTGAAATAACGGGGAGGCGAGGCATGCTTGTCAGGGCTTCTGGTGGAAAAGGAGTCACTTATCAGGCACGAAACACGTGAGTTTTGGTAATGAATGCACTTGCACTTTTAATATTTTTCTAAGATTATCAAGACACTACTTGGTGTGGTCTAGGAAGGATGTGACCATGGAAATGGTCAATATGCATGAAAAGCAACTCTTCATGGATGGTAAGAAGCTGGTGGCCATTATATCTGAAGCCGGGTCAGCTGGTGTTTCATTGCAAGCAGATCGAAGAGTAGTAAATCAGGTAATTTTCGTCATATTTCCAATTGATTCAGTGAGTTCATGCTGGATAAGGATTTATTCACATGTATCCATTTTTTCATTCTCAAGTGCTAGAAGAGTTTGGATCTGTTTCTTACTCTTCTCATTTTCCCTGTATTTCTACAGAGAAGAAGAGTTCATTTAACTCTAGAACTACCTTGGAGTGCAGACCGAGCAATTCAACAATTTGGAAGAACACATCGATCTAATCAAGCTTCTGCACCTGAGTACAGGTAGAGATTAGCCATTCAAGTCTTATTTGTTTAATGTGTGTTTCACAAATAGATGTATAACCAACAGTAAAAAAGTAAGCGTAGGCTTCGTGCACATTTTTGCCCGATGAGCAAACACTGCATAACCAAAATGATGCTCTTTTGATACAGAAAGTGAAAAGGGTATTTTTTTAAATTTGTCTGTAAACAATTGAATGCAATGAGTAATTTATAGACTTGTAGAATTATGAACTATTTAATTTTCATGATAACATCCCGCAGTGTTCAAACTTCATAATGTGTAAAAGTTTCGTTCCAGTCCTTTTTCCGATGCATTTCTCCTCCAATTTTTCTTTCCCTTTTCCCCGCACATATCATCCTTTCCGGCTGATTCCATCTATTTTGGCAGTTAAAAGCCTTGAAAAGGCGATTTTCTCCCCTCGAACCTTAACGTTAAAATGGCAAAATAAAAAAAAAAAAAGAAAAGAAAAAAAATGTAGAAAAGACAAATACAAGAATAAAAAATAAAGAAACTAAGCTGTTTCTTCCTGACACCGCTTTCTGTCTTCATAGCCACTACCCACTGCCACCACACTGTAGTGATCCGTTACCACCAATCAAATCCCGGTTTTTTTTGGTCCCTGCCAAATCAAAGATTTTGATCCGTAAAAATTTCATTTATTCAGCAGGGCGATCTCTCTAAACTTCAAGAAGAAAATTTTGACTGCTAAAGCCCTTACTCCGACCCTAAAATATATCTTCTGATGTTTCACTCATTCAGAACTTTATACTAGTCTGAAATGCCATGGGGAAAACAGTCTCTAATTGCACTGGAAATTGATAAAGGCACCCAATGGGAACCCGGATTTATATTCATATAAAGCGTCATTCTCTATTCTGATTCTGCTTCGTGGCAAAATTATAGTGATAAAAACAGAGGAGCTGCATGAAGTCTGAGTCGATACAGGCTTCGGAAGTGCACTCTCATTAAGAACTTTATACTCGAATACAATATGCAATGGGAAAACAAAGTAATCTATGTGCATTCATACAAGGTTGTTATTGGTTTGCAAATGGATATCCAATCCAATCCAATCCAACACTTTTATCTGAAGCATCTTACGTATTCAGAAAACAGAAATTTTCAGAATAAAATATATGTATATATATATATATATAGTTTTATGTACAGACGAGCTGAAATGAAGACCTAGGCTGTCCAGGCTTCTGTAATTGCGTGCATTTTGCTGTCGTGTGTTGACCTCTTCATTGTCTTTGTACATGGTTCTGGTGTGGTGAGGTGGTTCAGCTGCAGGGAAGAAGACGGCTAATCTGTTTATTTAGTTTTCATTTTTTTTTTTATCTTTTGTTCTTTGTATCCATTACTATCTGTTTTTATTTTTTCAATTTTGTTTTCTTTTGTACCTTTTAGTTTACTACACTTAGAGGGTAAAATCATATGTTTTTACTAGGTTTTGACAGCCAAAATAGATGGAATCCATTGAGTAATAGCAAAGAAATGTAAGGATAAATGAAATGCCGATGATAAATGCATCTAGAATGAGTTAGGGCGAAATAACACGTTCAGTTTCTTATCAAAAAATGCATCTAGAATGAGTCAGGGCGAAATTGTGATAATTCAAAAAGATAGGACCATTTGGGAAAATAACCCATATATTAATTGTCTAACAAAATATACAACCATATCTTCAATCTAGAAATAGATCCTTCAATAATTTAAATATGTATTCACGTGTACTTCACCTCTATTATGCTACTTGGTCTTTCAAGAAATGCTTTGTTGTGTAGATTACATTCTCTGCCATGTGGTTTTAAGTCGACAAATAGTGTAGATTTAATGGTCACACCTGTGCATGCTGATAATAGTGACCTTTCTTTCTTTTTTTTACCTAAAGGCTGCTTTTCACGAACCTTGGTGGTGAACGCCGGTTTGCATCCATTGTGGCTAAGAGACTTGAATCTCTTGGAGCATTAACACAGGGAGACCGGAGGTAAACATAAATCAAACTTGTGTTGGAAAGCATGGGATTTCTTAGAATGTGGTTAAAATTGTCGGAGTCACCGTTCAGATGAACTTTACCTGACGAACTCATCTTGTGAATAAGGCTTGTCAGTGTTGTATCCAATCGGAGCAGCGTGGATATTACCGTTGTTGATTGTGTTGTAGGGCTGGACCTGGACCATCTCTTAGCACCTACAATTATGATAGTGTTTACGGGAAGAGGGCCCTGATGATGATGTATAAAGGACTCATGGATCAGGTAGTCATTTATTTTTAGACGGAGTATTATGCTATGTTCTGTGTTTCTTTTATGTTTGTAGAATTATCTACTGTTTCTCCTGACTGTTCATTTTTTTTCTTGTTATATCAGGAATCTTTGCCAGTTGTACCGCCTGGGTGTTCATCTGAAGAACCAAATGCAATTCGAGATTTTATTCTGAAGGGGAAGGCTGGTCTTATATCTGTTGGAATAATTAGAGATTCAGTTCTTGGTAATTTTCTGCTTATTTGTCCGAAAGTAAATGTAGTTTTCTTTTCTTCAAGGTTATCCCCTGGTCTTTGGTGGGGACATTTTGTTAGAATTATCATTGGATGTTATAATCAATCTTAATGCATTTTTATCAATTGTATGCGAGATGTTATCTGCACAGCAAAGCGACACATTAAATGAAGTTCTTATGTTTTATGGAAATCTTCTCACATATAATCTGTCTAGGTAGCGGGAAGGATTCTGGAAAAGTTTCTGGACGTATAGTTGATTCCGACATGCATGATGTGGGACGTTTCCTCAATCGACTTTTAGGGCTTCCACCTGATATTCAGAACATGTATGTGGATTGATGTTAAGTTTTTGTGTGGTTGGCCTTCGGCATGCATTTGCATTACCGAATGCTTTTACCGTTGCAGGCTCTTTGAGTTGTTTGTCAGCATTCTTGATCTTCTCATAAAAAATGCCCGTACGGAAGGGCATTTGGACTCTGGGATTGTTGATATGAAAGCTAACTCTGTTGAACTGCAAGGAACTCCAAAGGTCATGCACTATACTCAACTCCTACATATTTTGGTTACTGATGTGTATTAACGTCTACATTTCACAGACTGTCCATATCGACCATATGTCCGGGGCTTCCACTATGCTATTTACTTTCACTTTGAATCGAGGAATGACATGGGAGGTATTATTTGGTTCTGTGGATCTGGAATATTAGAAGTGTTCGGACATCTATAATAGTGTTCTACGACTTCTTTTATCATATGCAGTCTGCACTGTCTTTACTTGAGGAGAAAGAGGACTATTCTGGTTCACGTAATAATGGATTTTATGAGTCTAGGCGGGAATGGTTGGGAAGACGGCATTTTGTATTGGCATTTGAAGGGTATGTATTTTAAATTTACCTTGATATTACACCAAACACTGCATGTATTTACTTTGTCTAATAATGGGAATTGTGCCTGACAATTTATTGCTTCGTATTACTTGCAACATGAGGCTTGGGCAATGTCACATAATAAGCAATTACCCTAAACTCGTATCCTTGAAGCTTGGACAGTGACACATCCATCTCTCAAGATTGGGGTGGATTGTAGTCCGTCGGTTATTTTTATCGACGCTAAGCACCTGCTTGCATTCACATAAAAATGCATTTTTATGTGAAATAGGAGAGAGAATGAGTGGAGTTGAATAGTTAAGATTTTTGTAATATATGCAAGTCCCACAAGATATGTGGATGTGTTTGGTTTGACTAAATTCAGATTTGAAAGAAAATGAATTAAAATGAGAAGAATAAAATGCTCTAAATTTTGTTAAGGTGTTAGTTCATGTCATGATGAAGTAGCGCAACAAGTCTAGTTTTGTAACCACAATGTCCATATCTGATGGTTGAATTTATTGGGAAATATTACTAAAACAAGGTCTACTTTCTGCTAGATGTAAATATGTTTCTTTGCATATGATTGGACTCATAACATGGAAGTGTCGGGATTCACTCTCGTTACTAGAGATTTGTTTAAACAAGTTTTGAGCACTTTGAATGGTTTTTCTGTTGGTGTTGACTTTCACATGCCTTAAAAGTCGGGCTCCCAATTGAAATCCACACTGCTAGGATTTCTCCTTAATTTTTGT